>QJPP01001474.1:0-588481 GCA_003996215.1 Jaltomata sinuosa
GATCTGCACCCAAAGATGCAGGGGGTAGGGTGAGCACCAAATGCGAAGCATAAGGTACCCAGTAGGTATCATAGGCCGACTGGGCACATATAAGATAAAAGCGTAGTAACAGATAGAATAGAAGCAAGCAGTCACAGAAATCAACGAAAGGTACACAGGAACTAGCCTAGAGGGAAGTCAACAGAACCACATGTGAGGCCAGCAAGCAAAATATATACACCATAGGCACAGGTGAAAGTAAGAAACAACGCACCTGGGGTCCTTGCAATAACAGTGTATACATAATAAGTTTACGAAATAGACGGTATACCGGTAACCTCAAGTGTAAGGAGAAGAGAGAAAGAGTAATGATAGGCATGCTTAGAGACATGAATCAAGCCCAACTAATCATATCAATCTCAAATCCAGAAACTAACAGTCTAGCAGTAACCAATTTGATAATTAACCATAACAGGGAACAATTCTACAAGTAAATAGCAAGAGTCTACCTACAGTCCCCCGGCCGCCCATATAACCGGGGAACACAAACAAGTGAAAATAAACCCTCCGGCATCCCATACTACCGGAGCGTATAATCAACAAACAATAAACAAGGGTGGAGCCTCAAACAATGAATGATATGATGCATGAAGATCTCAAGTGAAATGGTAACTCTGTATGTACCTCCTCCGGTGCCGATTCGGCCCAGCAGGTAGGTTCCACGGAAGGACACTGCCCGTATACTTCTACTCCACCGTATACCCTTCCTCCGGCACACGCAGCCCAAAGCCCCAGGCACGGATGGCAAGGTCCATGGAGGTCCCCAACCCCATACTAAAACTCAGTATCAAAACATGTCATCCGGAAGCAAGTCCGGTTTCAAGATAGAGACCCAGTCTCGAATATGCATGCCCAAACCCTGTCCAGGACTAAAATAGTAGAAAAATATCTCAAAAAACCCTTCCAAGGGTGCCCGGGCATAACCGGGTCTTAACAGTAGAAAGTCATCTCGGGTGCTCGGTCCGACCGAGGCTAAAATTATCTCAAATAGCAAGAAAACTCAACTAGCACCCCGGCCCTGTCGAGTCTAGCGTTAATCGTAAAATTGGTGATTTAAACCATAATTCTACTTTCTTTTACCCATGAATATTCACAAGTTAAATCAAACTATTTTCAAATTATTTCCATGAAAAAGGGCCCCCGGGGACATGCAAGGTTTAGAAAATAGTGTCAGTAGGCCCGAAGCCCAAACCATCGGAAAACATGGATAAAACCTCTTTATATGCATGGAAATGGTATGATCAAACACAATAGCTGCCCAGCAGCTCACAATCAACCTATCGACCCTGCACAGGCCCACAGCTACTCAGCAAGCATAACCAGCCTAGAAGGATAATTCTATGCCCGGGACTCGCGGACATTCCCAAAATCCCACCTTCTATGTTCAAGAGTCAACAAGGTCTCACAGGACCACAAGGGTAAATAAAATATATCGGCAAGTACTACAAACAACGGAGGAACAAAAGTAGGCAGACATTAATAAAGCGGTCGAGGTCTGTGGTGCCAACCTAATAATCCAACCCAAGGATGCCAGCTAGTACAATTTTATCCGATATATGCTAAGTCTAGAGATTTTAAACCGTAACCTACTTGTCGTCCGATGACAAGCTTGAACTTCTCCAAAAAAAGCTCCGAAACGAAATCACACTCGAACTCGGACTTGAATAACTTGACGTAGATAATTGATTTCCTTTTCAAAATTAAACACAACGTCAAAATATATATAGTTCCACCTAATTCTCTCCGTATACGTATGTAGAGGGTAACATTTGTTGCTGCAACTTATGCTTCTCAAAGTGCAAAGTACCATAGTTGATGTATGAAAAAGATATGAATATATTCAAGTGGGGTGCAGTGAACTTCTTGGGGGAAATGTAAACACACTTTCTGTATGTAAGTGTTAAGTGAGAAACTATATCACTTAGCATATAAATGCTAATAAGTGATTAAAAAGTCCATAATACTATTAAAAATAAGACAAGGTTAGGTAGTCATTCATTATATACATGTTGATGAACTACTCCTCCACGTGGATGGAAGTGGAGGTGCCACCTTCCTTGATTCTTATCCAGTACGCATGTACTCGGGTATTGCATAGGTTCATGGTAAAATATATACAACTTTTTGAATATACCGTAATTAATAGAAAATTATTTCAAATAAAACCTACTATATTATTATAATAAATTTCAACATAACTAAATTTACTATCTCTGTTAAAATATTACAATGTATAAAAACCTTATAAAATAAATACATATACAATTATATCGTAACAAAAATATTTTTCATAAACCTTTAAAATATTTTGAAAAGGTAATAATAATATAACTTTCTACCACATTCAACTTTTAAATTAAATATTTTCAATTACGCACGATTTCGATACTCAAGAACTCTCTTGGAACCCTCCCTTATATTTTCTCACTTTTTAAAAACTGAAATGGCGTTTTAAAACGTGAAGTTGAGGCTTTAAATCTATTTTGACCCGACCCGGTTCGCGACCCCGTTTCTGCCAGACAGTCCACGGTAAAACAGTCATAAAGTTTTACTCCGAGATCAGTAGGATGTGAGGTTTTATGCGTTAGAAACTAGACTCATAGACCTTCGATTTGGTATTTTGGGGGACTTATAACTCTTTATATATTGAGAGAAAAGCTCTGAGACATTTTACCCAAAGTTCAGAAAATTTATTAAAGAAATTTACGATAACTTTTGCCGACTTGCTTGACTTCAAAACTTATCATACGACCAAACAAATGGCCTCGGCACCGAACTACCGGTCCCGACAAGCTTTAAATGACTTGAGGCCTCTACAAACAAGCTCTAACCGTACAAGGAAAACGTATACGTGGAAATAACCGGAAGGGTCGTTACATTCAGGTACTACACTTTCTTTATTTTATCTCTATAATTTTGGGTTTAATCATGTGGGGACGAACGATGGGTAAATTAGTATCTGTTGTAATGACCGAGTCCGTCATTACGGGTAGTCCAATTGTGACAAGTTTTAGAGTTAGAAAATTCCGGGTTTGGGAGTTTGAAATTCTAGGTTAGGATAGCCTCAGTCGGTTTTGGAGTGAGGTACAGTCTAGGAAAATCTGGGTAAATATGGGTTTAGGTGTTTTGGATTGAGCTAATTTTCCACGTAGCCAAGACATAAAGGAGTCCTGGGGACTTTTTGGAATCGCATTTGGGTAAGTAGAACTCCCAGAATCGCATTTGATGTGAAGGGGTTGTTTCAGGACATTGGGGTAAACAGGTGTGTTGTGAAATTGCCAAAACTTGCAGATTTTCGGACATTCTGTCCGTGATGAGCGCGGTCACGCGCGATAGCGTCCACCTCTATAGCGGTAGAAATTACCGCTATAGCAGCGGTCAAAGGGCGATCAACCTACTTAAGACCGCTATAGCAGCAGCCTAGAGCTATAGCGGGACCGCTATAGCAGAGCGGGGACCGCTATAGCGGGCTGACATGATTTTAATGTAGAAATAGCTCCCAAAACATTCAGTTTTTCACAAGTTCATTTTAGGAGAAAGGCTAGGCGATTCCAGGCGTTTTTCTCCCTTTTTCCATCAAAATTCTTCCCTAAGGTAAGGTTTTCGTTCCCTAATCTTTTTATTACGTTTCCTATGCGGTAGAATTGTTAGGAGGAAAATTGGGAAAAGGTTAGAATAACCTAGGGATGGTGGAATTTGGGGAAGGAAGGGGATTCCAAGTATGTGTGTTCTTGGGTATGGATTAAAGTACATTATTATGATCATAGGTTGTTTAATTCCCTATTTTATCCTTAAAAAATGATAGAACTCGGAGAATTAACGGTGGAAAAGCCCGTGAAAAGGGTGGGATGATCATGGATGGCCTGGGGTTTGGGGATTTGGTATAATCTGGGTAATGTACATGCCTTGTGTGTTAATTATATGTACTGTATGTTGTTTTTAGACCAAGAACGAGAGAGGAATCCGGAATACGGGAAAGCTCGGGTCGAATAAAGCTTGGAACATTTTGAGGTAGGGGATGGCTTATGATTTTCCGTGAATGTGTATATTCATGTACTCATGTCTAAGTGATTGTATGCATTACATTGCTTAGGGAAGTCATGTGAAATATCTAGGTTCCTGTTTACAGTCTGTGATTGAACGGTGTTTACTTATTTATTTTACAAGTTGTGTGTGTTCATATATTGACTGTGGTTGCTGACATTCGGATGGATCGAGTACCACGCCTGGTATGGATATAACAAATGGTTGTCATATGTACCACACCTGGTATGGGTATAACATTCGATTGGCACAGGTACCACGCGTGGTATGGTTTTACTTTATTGCATCTTGCATTGTTTCATTGATTATTCTATTGCATTGGCTGATATTGGTTTTGTGTGTGGACTGGGTTGTTTTACTGAATGTGATACTTGATATTGGTTCTGTGAGTGGACTGGGTTGTCTATTTAAAGGTGCTATTGCTGGTGGTCCTTGAGTGGCCGGGAACTTTGTATAACTGTTGTGTTGATTTTGGTTTAGGCAGGGTTGAAGCATTACTTTTGGTATATGTCTATAGGGGATTGTAGAGTGGGTCTAGGCTAGATGGAAAGGTATAGTTCTGGCTCATGTTCGTGGTATAGAACTGTAAGAGATGGATTTCATTCTGGGACAAGGTAGGTAGAGACTTGCAGTCTAGGGCCTGTATACTTGTTGCATGTTTTCCATATATTTACTTGAATATGTTGTACTGTTATATATGTTGTTTACTTGAAAACTGGATGATGATCCTACCAGTACACAGTGGTGGTGTACATATATTGCACTTGCTTATCTTTGGTGAGTACAGGAAATCTACCAGCGACTGAGACGCAACCTCACATTTAGCACCGGTGATTTTGAATTTCAAGGGTGAGCTGCTTGTTTATAGCTATCTTGGGTTGTCTTTAGAGTTTCAGTCCATTTGTTTCGGACTTAAAACTATTTCATTTTTATCTTTTGGGGTTGCATCCCCATATTCTAGATATTTGGTACAATGACTTTCAGTTCCTTGGAGGGATTTTCCGCAGGATAATGATTATGATTAGTTTTTGAATTGTTTTGATTGCTAGTTTACTTTTTGTTATTGGTTTTAGGCTGTTAGTCTAGACAAGGGTTGAACTCTATTGGTTCGCTCATCCGGGGGTTGGGTGGGTGTCACTCACGACGGATTGGGTCGTGACATATTTAGAGTGGTTGTCACGTTGAATTTAGTTTGTGATATCTTAAGTATGACAATTGTGTTGTGAAATGGGCCTTTTTTGTTCAGCTTTCATGAGCTACCAGTTAAGGACTGCTAGAATGGTGGGATTTTTGCTGCAGCGAGGCCGCCGTAGTGGTCGGAGTACCGCAATAGTAGAACTAGGAAAATTGTCAGGACTCACCATAGCGATCCCTTGTTCACCATAGAGAATTCGCTGCAGCGAGAAATCATTTGCTGCAACAAATGACGGGAGGCAGAATACCTATATTAAGTCACTTATTTTGAGTATCATCTCATAAACTCTAAGACTTTATTCCAGAGCTCTAGAGATGTGATTTTTCCAAGACTAGGGTGATTTTCTCGTTATGGCAAGTTTATTCTACCAATCTATTCGTCTAGTAATCCTCTAGCATCATAAAATTTCTAGGGAGATTGTAATGGTGAAATTGGGGTTAGAACCCTAGGTTCATGAAAAGTGTGAGAAAACTTATGGGTAGATATAATAATCATCTAGAATGCTTCTACATTGTGAATTAACACTTCTTAGCACAAATTTAATATTTCTAAACATGAATTGTGGTGATTGGGAACCTTGATTTCCATAAAAATGGGACCTTTATCATAAAACCTACTTGGAAGGGAAAAATTGGAGTAGAAACTCCATTAATTGAGATAATGTGAATATCGTAGGACTAGTTTATGATTAATTGACTCTTGGGTAATGTTAGAGCTTGAGTAAGGATAGAATTAGTGAGTTTGAATTCTCCAAAGCTTATAAGTGAAAAATAGATGATTGACAACTCTTATAATTGCTTGTTTTAGATATTGAACGTTCTGAGGCATTATGGAAAGGAAAAGTTCCAGTGAATCAGCTTTCTTGATTCGGGTTCTTCAGTTGAGGTGGGTTACGGTTTATATGGAGTTAGAATTAATTTAGTCTTTGTATGTGTTATAAAGTGATAAGCATGTTGATTGGTCTTCGAACATAATCTATAGTTGAATATTTATTTGGTTTGGCAATGCTTGTATGAATAAGATGATAATTGCTTGAAACTAGCATGTAAATGACTCATGACTATGATGTGCACTTATTTATTCTTTTGTACTTGTTGTTTCTATCTTGAGATATAAATATTTTGAGAACACACTGAGATATACTGAGAGAGATGGAAATATACATAATATTCTGCTGATGAGTGATTTGAGTCCAATGTGAGCTTATGGACGAGCGAAAATATTATAGAGTGGGTATTATGCTGGTATGGTATATAGTCTCTACGGTGTCCCCTGCAGGCCATGATTAGCTGGGCAACAATAAGACCTTTTAGCATGTGTCTACAGATGAGAGACTATTGTGAGTTCATATATAGTATAGAGTTAGACTGTTGAGATACAGAGACTATACAGTTGTAAAATCATTATAGATATGATTTCATGTTCTTTGATGTGACTACATTATATTTGCAGAATTTAAAATGACTTATTATAGATGTTGGGGACTTATATGTCCTTTACTTATTGACATTGATATATTTGGATTTTTAGTGATTTACCTGACTGATATAACTACTTGTTATCTGAGTTTTATTATGTGCTGATGTACTTGTCCACTTGCCTTATTAATTTTAAGAGATATACTTGCTACTACTTTGAGTCGGCCTATGATACCTATCAGTACATAATGTTTGTACTGATGCTACTCCTGCACCTTCTTTTGAGTGTAGACTATGTTCTAGAGACTTTGACACAACCTTCTATCTAACATCACTAGTTGATTAATTTTAGGGTGAGATACTTCTATCTTGGATTACACATATCTTTATAGTGATGGATGTCTATCCTTCAGACATTATTACATGTATTAGTTGATTTTGGATATTCTTAGACATTATTTAGCTAGAGTACTTTGTACGATGGCTTTTGGATCTTGGGGATGTAATAGCTAGATTTCTACATATTCTTTTATTGATTAATTGAGACATGATTATTATACCTTGAACTATTTTATTATCGTTAAATGAATCAGTTAGTAGTTTCTTTAGTTGGTAAGACTTGGTTCACCCACCAGGGGGTTAGTGTGGGTGTCACCCACGATCATTTGGATCGTGACAAAGTTAGTATCAATGCTTTAGGTTCTTCGATCTCATCGTACAAGTACATGTCTAATAGAGTCTTGTGGAACAATATAGAGACATTTGTAGTGCTCTTGGAGAGGCTACAAGACACTAGGAAAACTCAAATCTTTCTTTCTTTCTTTATTTCATGCTATTGCTTAATTCCAATTCATATCTGATGATCCAAAATTAGTATTTGACCTCTTCATTCTTTTTTCTCTTAGATGGTAAGGACATACACGGTAGAGAAGAGAGTAGCGACACCCGAACTAGCCATTAGAGGCCACATATCATGCTAGAGGGCAAACAAGATGAGGTGGTAGAGCTAGGAGACATGGAGTAGCGCTCGTCAGGGGTAGGGCTCAGGCTGCTGAACAGGTTTGTGATATGTCAGAGTCCCCTTCACCACTAGATGATCACACTGCAGTAGCAGAGGAGGAAGCGGTACCTGTTCCAGAGGGTGTTGCGCCTGCTTCAGCTTTGTCAAATATGTTAGAAAAGGTATTGACTCTACTGAGTGTATTGGCAGGGACTAAGGTGGCACCCGCAATTTTGACAGGTCATACTCTAGGAGTCTAGCATGCTACCGATGTGGCTCCACTGATGAACGAGGCTTCTAAGACAGAGATATTTCTAAGACCAGTGACTTAGCCGACGATGATTGGGGAGGAGCATGCCCTAATTTAGAGGTTCACTTAGATGAAGTCTCCCATTTTCTATAGTACTGAGACTGAGGATGCTTACGAGTTTATTATTAATTGTCATAATAGGCTCTTCTAGATGGGGGGCAGTAGATAGATATGGGGTGGAGTATGTTATTTTCCAGCTACATGGGGATGCATAGTTATCGTACAGAGCTTATGTGGAGTGTAGGCTAGCTAAGTTGCCTCTTTTGACATAGACTCGGTTCTATTTTGTCTTCTTGGAGAAGTACGTCCCTCCTATCTTGTGAGATAACATGCGGGATGAGTTTACTAGCATTGAGAAGGGCAATTCTTGTATTGCAGCCTATGAGGCTCAGTTCCACTTGTTGTTCAGATATTTGTTGCAGTTATTGCATATTGAGAAGAAAAGAATTCGTCAGTTTATCAAAGGATTAAATACGAGACATCATCTTTCATCCCTTTAGATGGTGTCTTCTGGGAAGACTTTTTAGGAAGTGGTTGAGTATGTTAGGAATGTGGAGGGGTGAAATAGGAAAGTTATGCTAAGTTTTCTGAAAAAGGCCCGAAAGGGTGGTGGCTATAGTAGATCTTTGTCTAAGGGTTTTGTTTCTTAGGGGTATTCTAGATGCCCCGTTCAGTCATCCATGCAGGTTTAATCTAGGGGTCCGCTAAGGGCCATCCCGCATTCTTCAGATCATAGTGGTTGTGTTACTTCTTCGGATTCAATTTGGCGACCTACTTTAGAGAGGGAATGTTATAAGTGAGGTGAGATTGAGCACATTTGGAGGTGGTATCCCAAGTTCAGGTAGAGCGGTTAGCCAGCTCAGTAGCTGGTTCTTTGAGCCACCAGCTCCAGCAGAGGTGATACTCATCATCCTCAGGGTGGGCATAGTAACCATGCGGTAGTTAGAGGAGGCACTCAGCCTAACCAAGGTGATGGATAGGCCGATAGAGGTGGAACTCAGCCTAACAAAGGCAGCACACAAATAGGTGGTCAGACTCATTTCTATGCTTTCCTGAGCAGATCTGAGATAGAGGCATCCAACACTGTCATGCTTTGAGCCTACACCCTGGATGTAAAAAAAGTGCTTAGAGCCACAAGTGACCCCAAATTAACCCATGGTATGGCATAAACTAAAAAAGTTCTTAATGATAAGGACTGAGTAGAAGCTAATATGATAAAATTTATAACTTTAATAAGTTGCTAAAAATTCTGAAATGATATAAGTCTGAAAGGTAACTCAATCTGAAATAAGCTAAACTCTAACTCTATGTCTGAAAAGCCTCGACTAACGGACGAGTTACTGGGATAAGTCCCCAGCTAATTCTAAATGTTGAAACTGAAATAAGAAAGAAAGCATCATAAAAGTTCATTCTCGGATGATGAGGACTCACCACTAGTAGTCGTTGAGATGGAACTGAATCGAACTAATTATGGTGCTGATTCTGAGAGCCTGAACCTGCATCATGATAGGATGCAACACAAAAAGTCTGTGATTAGTACTTTGAATATACTGAGCATGCGGGATATGCAAAGTAAAAGATAACTGAGTATGCTAAAAATACTGAATATTTGAAACAAGTGCAAACTAAAGCTATAGTACAATGTCCTAAAATCATAAGATGCATAAAATCTAAAATGCATAAGTATTCTAAAAGACATAGTGAACAACAGTAAAACTGATATGAGGGCTAGGTACATGTCTACTGAGTCTAATTCTGTGAGAGAGTCTGTAATCGGCATAAACCACGTAAGCTAAATGTGGATTTTGATGTATACACCCCATCGGGAGGATCCAATATACCTTGCCAGGGTATAGAGGCATGACTGACATGATCACTAATTTTGATGCCCAACTAAGGGGCTATATAGACCTATGGTGGCATATAGTTCTAGGACTTTGGGTAAAACTGGGACCCTAGTCCACTCGGTTCTATGTACTACTCTCAAACTGAATACTGATAACTCTTTTGAAAAACTGAAATTCTAAAACCTAGGACAAAACTTAAGTAGGCTCAAAAACACTTTTCTGAAAGATCTATAGACTGAAAACTGATTAAATTCATGCTTAAAATTAACTGAATGCTAACAATCAAGGCTAAATTCTGAAGGAAAGCTATTTCATGTAAAAATACGACAATTTCAAGCTAAGTTCTTGTCTTCTTATACCATTGTAAAAATCCATGTAAGTTATTAAAAACTAATGTGCAAATCATTTAAAACAGGATATAAATTGCCTAGAGAAATCTATATAATAGAGTAAGAACCCTAGTTCCAGAAAAACCATAAAAACTGAAATAGAAATCTGAGGTTTTGGGCATAAGGGTGAAAGAACCCTTACTGAATACCCATATACCTAGTAGTTGAAGAATCTTGGAGTAGAATTAGGTTTGAAGCTTTGAAGAAGAAAGCCCTAGGTCTATAGCTTGAGAAAACTTTTATTTTCTTTCTGAAGTTTGATGATAGAATGAGGAGAAATAACCTAAGTCTGAATAAAACCTCTCCTAAAATAGGCCTAAAATGATTTAGTATAGGAACTAAAAGAATAAAAAAAGTCTAAAATACCCCTCGGATCAAAACTTAGAAAGTGTAGAAATTCCTTGGAACAGGGTTCCACAGCTAGGAACCACGGTCCATGGTTTGTTCCACGAGCCTTAGAACCAGTTTGTGGTTTCCTAGAAAATTCCTAGGTTGTAGGCCTAAGTTACAGGAAGGCAAACCATGGCCTTTGGACTGTTCCACAGTCCACGAAAACCTCCCATGGTTCTCAGGATTTTTGCCAGGGCTCTATAGTTCCTTGAACTAAATTTGGTCCTATCAATGTTGCTTAACCTATTTCAAACCAGCCTATATGTGATCTATACCTCTGCCCATAAAGTACCTCATATGTAGCCATCTTGATGCTAGAATGAAAGCTGTTATTTTAGGCAAATTTTATATGAGGTATGTGATCATCCCAATTACCTTTAAAGTCAATCACACAATCCCTCAACATATCCTCTAAGGTTTGGATGGTATTCTCTTCTTGCCCGTCTGTCTACGGAGAAAATGCTATGTTGTGATTTACTTGAGTACCAAGACCTTTATGAAAAAGACTTCCAGAACTAGGAAGTAAACTAAGTGCCCCTATCTGAGATGATAGATAAGGGAACCCCATGCAATCTGACTATCTCACAGGTGTAGGGTTTGGCATAGTCCTTTGCTAAATTTGTAGTCTTGACAGGTAAAAAGTGGGCTGATTTAGTCATCCTATTTACTACCACCCAAATAGAATCATGTTGTCTCCGAGTACGAGGTAGACCTGTAATGAAGTACATATTGATCAATTTCCACTTCCAATTAGGAATGTCAATATCCTGAGTCGTACCTCACGGTCTTTGATGTTCTACCTTTACCTTCTAGCAACTTGGACACCTAGCCATAAAATCTGCAATATCCCTCTTCATGTCATTCCACCAATAGACTTCCTGTAGGTCATAGTGCATCTTAGTGGCATCGGAATGGATAGAATATTTTGAGTTACGAGTCTCTACTAAAATTCGTTGCCTCAAATTATCTACATCAGGAACACATAGTCAACCCTGATATCAAAGCACACCATCTCCCTCTTGGGAGAAAACCTCTACTCATTGATGATGGACAACACCCTTCAATTGATACAAAATAGGATCACTGTCTTGCTTCTCTTTCACCTCAACTACGAACTCTGATCCATTCTGAACAATAACACCACCATCTGCTGAGTGTGTAAGGTAATCTCCTAAACTAGCCAGCCTATGAACATCCTTAGTCAATTCCTCTTTTTCTTCCTCAACCTGTGACATATTACCCATTGATAATCTGCTAAGTGCATCACCCACTACATTGGCCTTACCCAAATGGTAAGGCATACTCATGTCACAATCCTTAAGAAGTTCAAGACACCTTCTCTGTTGAAGATTCAACTCTTTCTGAGTGAACACATACTCGAGGCTCTTATGATCGGTAAACACATCCACATGGACACCATACAAGTAGTGTTTCTAAATTTCTAAGGAAAAAACCATTACTGCTAACTCAAAGTCATAAGTCAGATAGTTCTTCTCATGAAACTTAAGTTGTCTAGAAGCATAGGCGATGACCTTGACATGCTACATCAAAATACAATCTAAGCCAACTCTAGATGCATTGCAATAAACAACAAATCCGTCTGAGCCCTTTGGCAAAGTCAAAACTGAAGTTGCGGTGAACCTAGTCTTCAATTCCTTGAAGTTATTTTCACACTCATCTGACCACTGAAACTTGACCATTTTATGAGTCAACTTGGTCAATAGGTCAGCTATGGATGAAAACCCCTTAATAAATCTCCTGTAGTATGTAGCCAAACCCAAAAAGCTCCTAATGTCTATCAGAGAAGTGGGTCTAGACCAGTTCTTTACTGCCTCTATTTTCTATGAATCTACTCGAATTCCCTCTTTAGACACCACATGACCCATAAAAGCAACTGACAGTAACCAAAACTCATACTTACTAAACTTGGCAAATAATTGGCAATCTTTGAGAGTTTGCAGCACAACCCTCAAATGGTTTTCATGCTCCTCCTAACTCTAAGAATAAACAAGGATATCATTTATAAAGACAATGATGAACATATCCAAGTACTATTTGAATACCATATTCATCAAGTCCATAAAAGCTGTAAGAGCATTTGTTAGTCCATAAGACATAACCACAAATTCATAGGGACCATACCAAGTTCTTAAGGATGTCTTCAGAATGTCACATTCTCTAACTCTGAGTTGATGATAACCGGATCTGAGGTCAATCTTAGTGAAATAACTAGCACCTGAAGTTGGTCGAACAAGTCATCAATCCTAGGAATGGTAAACTTATTCTTGATTGTGACCTTTTTTAATAGACGGTAATCTATGCACATTCTGAGCAAATCGTCTTTCTTATGCACAAAGAAACTAGAGCACCCCATAGAGAGATACTGGTTCTAATGAAGCCTTTATCTAGGAGATCATTCAACTGATCTTTAAATTCCTTTAGCTCAGCTGGAGCCATTCTATAAGGAGGAATAGATATGGCTTGTGTATCTGGGAGAAGGTCTATCCCAAAGTCGATCTCTCATTCAGGAGGGCATCCAGGAAGATCCTTAGGAAACACTTCTAAGAACTCGTTGACTATAGGAACTGAATTGAGAGATAAGGTTTTGGACTCGAGATCCTTAACTAAAACTATGTAATAGACGCACCCTTTTGAGATCATTTTCCTAGATTTGAGGTAAGATATGAATTGATCCTTTGACATTGGAGGACTACCCCGCCACTCTAAGATAGACTCATATGGAAATTAAAATCTCATGACTCTGGTTCTATAGTCGACTTAGTCATAACAGGCATGTAGCCAATCCATGCCAAGAATGATGTTAAAATCGGTCATGTATAATTCTACTAAGTTAGCTGAGGTGACTCTATGGAGAACTAAAACAGGGCAATTTTGGTACATCCTCTTGGCTAAGACTAACTCCCTGACCGGGGTGGAAACACAAAGGGTTCTAGGAGTTGTTCAGGAATTACTCCAAATTTACATGTAATATAGGGGGTCACAAAATATAATAAATCCCCAGGGTCTAGTAAAGCATAGACATCAAGAGAGAACACTTGTAACATACCAGTGACTACGTCTAAGGAACTCTCCTAATCTTGGCGAGATGGCATGGAATAAATGTGGTTTTGGAGCTGACCACCACCTACACCAGAAGTAGTCCCCGGCTGAGTTGTGTGACCTATTCGAGTTGTTGAAGTAGTTGTCTAAGCTTGATTAATTCCCTATCCCTGCTTAGCGGTGGGGCACTCCTTTAACCTATGACAAATTTAACCATACCCAAAACACCCCTTTGTGCCAACAAGTCATTCACTTGGATGGTTCTTACCACACTTATGACATGCTGAACAAGTATAATTATCTAAAATACTGTCCTGAGACATAGAGCATGATGCTCTATTCTTCTTTTTATGATGAGGTCTGGAATATAGAGCACTAGCTGAAGAAGGTGCTAGAACTAAAGACTTCTGCTGAAATAAGAGTGATTTCCACTGCTCGACCTCTGCTAAAAATAGTCAAAATTACCTATCATGGACCTTTTATTTTCTCTCTCTTCTCCTTCAGTTTCTCCTCTTCTATTTGTTGAGCATAACTTATAAGTCTAGAGATGTCCATAACTCCAACCAACATAGAAGTCTTGCATTCTTTCTTGACCAAATCCTAAATACCAGAAATGTACTTACTCATTTGGGCCCTCGGCTCAGCTACTATTACTGGAGTATACTTGGAGAGTTGAGTAAACTTCAACCCATACTTTTGAATAGACATGGATCCCTACCTTATATTCACAAACTCCTCAGCCTTAGCCTCCCTCAACTCTCATAGGAAGAACCTATCCAAAAAAGCTCCAACAAAGTAGTCCTAATTCATAGGAGCTACATTCCTACCCCTACTACCCTTCCATTATGTGAACCAAATGTGAGCCACATCCTTGAGTTGATAGAAGCTAGTTCAACACTCTAGTCATCTTCATCACGTTAAGAAAATTCTTAACTTTGTCAATAAAGTTCTACGGATCCTCATTTACCTTTGACCCAAAGAACTCTAGCGGCAACTGACCCACCATTTGGATTAGTAGGAATAGGTGCCCATTGATTATCTTGGTTGGTCATAGATTGAGCCAACATCTGAATAGCATTTCTAAATTCAACATTCGTGACCTTGTGGCTTGGGACTGGAGGGTTAGCATTCCGAGCATTGTTTCTATGAAGAGGCTGAAATACATAACAAACAGATTAGAAAGGGGAAATAGAGTTAAACTCTATCGCATGATATTAAAAATAAAAGAAGTGGAGTTTTCTAAAATGTCTTGTAGCCTCTCTCTCATAAGTGTGGTGCGCTTCACACCCATGAAAGAGACTCTACTTAACCCAACTTTCAGACACCCTAGGACACATTAAACCTGATGCTCTGATGCCATGTTTGTCATGCCCCAAGCCTACATCCTGGATGTACCACGGTATTTAGAGCCACAAGTAACCCCAAGCTAACCTATGGTATGGAATAAACTAAAATAGTTTGGAATGATAAGGACAGACTGAGCGGAAGCTAAACTAATAAAATTTATTACTTTAATAAGTTGCTAAAAGTTTTGAAATGATATAAGTCTGAAAGGTAACTCAATCTGAAATAAGCTGAAGTCTAACTCTATATCTAAAAAGCCTCTACTAACTGACGAGTTACTGGGACAAGTCCCCAGTTAACTCTAAATGCTGAAATTGAAATAACTAAGAAAGCATCATAAAATTCTGTTCTCAGATGATGGGGACTCACTACTAGTAGTCATTGAGATGGCACTGAATCAAATTAATCGCAGTGCTAAGTCTGAGAGTCTGAACCTGCATCATAATAGGATGTAGCACAATGAGTATGCGACCAGTACTTTGAATATACTGAGCATACATGATATGCAAGGTAAAAGATAACTGAGTATGCTAAAAATATTGAATATCTAAAACAAGTGCAAACTAAAGTTGTAGTACAATGGCCCAAATCATAAGATGCATAAAATCTAAAATGCATAAGTATTCTTAAAGACATAGTGAAAATCAGTAAAATGATCTCAAGGCCAAGTACATGTCTACTGAGTCTAATTCTGTGGGAGAGTATTAACCAATATAAACCACGTGAACTAAATATAGAGTCTGATGTATATGCCCTATTGAGAGGACCCTATATACCTTGCTAAGGTATAGAGGCATGACTGGTATGATCACTAATTTTGATGCCCAACTGAGGGGCTAAATAGACCTACAGTGGCATGTAGTTTTGGGACTTTGGGTGAAACTGGTACCCTAGTCCATTTGGTGATAAGTACTACTCCCAAACTGAATACTGATAGCTTATTTAAAACTGAAGTTCTGAAAGCTGGGTCAGAATGTAACAAGCCTAAAAACTACTTTTTGAAAGAGCTGTAGACTGAAAACTGACTAAATTCTTGCTTAAAACTGAATGCTAACTATCTAAGATATGCTATCTATCTAAGATAAATTCTGAAGGAAGTCTATTTCATGTAAAAGTACTACAATTTCAGTCTAAGTTCTTGTCTTCTCATATAATTGTAAAACTCCATGTAAGTTATTGAAAACTAAGGTACAAATGATTTAAAAATAGGATATAATTTACCTAATAAGCATATGGACTGAATTCTAGAGAAATCTATATAATAGGGTAAGAACCCTAGTTCTATAAAAACTAAAATAGAAATATGAGGATTTGGGCATAAGGGTGTATGAACCCTTATCGAATACCCACATACCTAGAATTTAAAGAATCTTGGAGTAGAATTGGAGTTTGAAACTATGTAAAAGAAAGCCCTAGGTTTGTAGCTTGAGAGAACTTTTCTTTTCTTTTGATTGATAGAAAGAGGGGAGATAATCTAAGTCTGAATAAAACCCCTCCCAAAATAGGCCTAAAATAACTTCGTATAGGATTTAAGAGAATAGGAAAAGTCTAAAATACTCCTGATATAAAAACTTAAAAACTGTAGAAAATTCTCAAAATAGGGTTCCACGACTGGGAACCACAGTTCGTGGTTTGTTCCATGAATCATACAACAAGCTCGTGGTTTCCTAGGAAATTTTTAGGCTGCAGGAATGAGTTCCACGAGGGAAAACCATGTCCTGTGGACTATTCCACGATCAATGGAAACCTCTCATGGTTCTTAGGCTTTTTGCCAGGCCTCTATCTAAGTCTCACAAGCACAGTTTATGGCTCGTGGACTGTTCCACAGTTTATGGATCTGGCTCATAGACCCTGTTGTCACTTTGATAGCTTTATAGTTTGATTTTTGGTCTGGTTCTTAGCTTAGAATTTTTGGAGTGTTACAAACACAGTGATCACAAGTACTATTCTCATATGTGATTGTATGACTACAACCTTATTTGATCCTCGTTATACCTCTTCTTATGTGTATACCTATTTTGCTCTGGGATTGGACATGATATGTGATTTACTTGATATTCCTGTTAATGTGTCTACTGCTGCTGGGTATTCTGTAATTTTAGATAGAGTCTACCATTCTTGTCTTGGTACATTCATGGAGTATAAAATCTGGGCAGACTTAGTGATTCTTGACATGGTAGATTTTGATGTTATTCTGGAGATGAGTTAGTTGTTGCCTTATTATGTGATTTTAGATTATAATGCTAAGAAAGTTACCATAGCAATGCCTGGTATGCCTAGAAATAAGTGGAAGGGTGACTATAGCCCTATTCTTAAAAAGATTATATCCTTTATCCGTGCCAAGAAATTGATAGAGAGGGGGTGTTTGGAATTTTTGGTGCATATTTGGGACACTAGTGCAGAGGTTCCATCCATAGGTTCAGTTCATGTAGTTTGTGAGTTCTTGGAAGTGTTATCACATATTTACTTGGTATGCCTCCAGACTATGATATTAACTTCTGCATTGATTTAGAGTCTGGTACGCGTCTTATTTATATTCCACCTTATCGGATGACACCAACTAAGTTGAGTGAGTTGAAGTTTAGTTGTAGGACAGTGTTAGAAAGGGATTTATTCATCCGAGTACCTCTCTGTAGGGTGCTTTTGTGTTGTTTTTGAAAAATAAAAATGGGAGTATCTGTATGTGCATTGACTACTGTCAGCTGAACAAGGTCACTATTTTGAATAAGTACTCTCTCCTTCGCATAGATGACCTGTTTGATCATCTTTGAGGCGCGTCAGTATTTTCTAAGATTGACTTGAGGTCTGAGTATCATTGGTTGAAGATTCAGGTTGAGGATATGCCTAAGACTGTTTTTTGGACCAGGTATGGACATTATGAATTTTTGCTGATGTCTTTTAGGCCTACTAATGCCCAGTTGCTTTTATAAGTTTGATTAATGGAATCTTTAAGCCCTATCTAGATTTTTTTATAATTCTATTTATTGAAGATATTTTGGTGTATTCAAATAGTAAGAAAGAGCATGAGAATCATTTAAGAGTTGTGTTAGGGTTATTAAAAGAGAAACAATTATACGCTAGATTTTCTAAATGTTAGTTTTGGCTGACATTTATGTCCTTCTTGGGAAATGTGGTTTCGAAGTAAGAAATTATGGTTGATCCGCAGAAAGTAGAGGCAATTAAGAGTTGGGCTAGGCCTACTTTAATGACTGAGATTCACAGCTTTATGGGTTTGGCTAGCTACTACCACTAATTTGTAAAGGGGTTCACTTTTATTGCTTCCCAGCTAACTCGTTTAACTCAGAAGGATGTACCATTTTAGTGTTATGATGAGTTTGAGGAGAGCTTTCAAGAACTCAAGACTTTGTTGACTATAGCTCCCATCTTTTCATTGCATTTAGAGGTAGGGACTTTGTTGTTTATTCTAATGCTTCACGTTTTGGTTTGGGTGCTATTTTGATGTAAGATAAGAAAGTCATTGCATATGCTTCTAGACAGTTGAAGGTGTATGAGAATAACTATCCTGCACATGACTTGGAATTGACAGCGGTGGTGTTTGCTCTTAAGATTTGGAGGCACTATCTTTACGGTGTCTATTGTGAGGTGTTTACAGACTATTGAAGTTTGCAGCATGTGTTTACACAGAGGGATCTTAACTTAAAGAAATGGAAATGGATGAAACTACTCAAGGACTATGATATTACCATCTTATACCATCCAGGTAAATCAAATATGGTAGCTGACACTTTGAGAAGGAAGTTTGGGAATATGGGTAGCCTGGCATGTTTGGAGGCTACAATGCATCCGTTGGCTAGACAGGTTCAAACTCTGGCTAACAGTTTTATGAGACTCAATATGACTGAGTGTGGTGGAGTTTTGGCTTGTGTTGAGGCAAAGTCTTCGTTTCTAGGGTAGATTAACACCAGACCATTTGAGGATACTAAGTTGAGCAAGATTCGTGATAAGGTCTTACAGGAATATGCTAAGGAGGCCATGATTGATGATGAGGGTGTGTTAAGGATTGAGGGGAGCAAATATGTTCCCCGTGTTGATGATTTGATTAAGACTATACTTGATAGGCTTATAGTTTGAGATACTCTATACATCCTGGCGCTATTAAGATGTATCGTAATTTGAGACAACACTATTGTTGGGGTAGAATGAAGCGTGATATTATTGATATTGTTGCCCAGTTTCCAAATTGTCAGTAGGTTAAATATGATCACCAGAGACCTGGAAAGACACTTCAAAGAATGCCTATTCCTGAATAAAAGTGAGAAAGGATAGCAATGGACTTTGTAGTTGGTCAGCCAAAGACCTTTGGGAAGTTTGATTCAATATGGATGATTGTTGATAGGTTGACTAAGTCTGCACATTTTTATCCCAATTCAGGTAACTTATAATGCAGAGAAGTTAGTCAAGTTGTACATTCGTGAGATTTTTTGATTGCATGGAGTTCTAGTTTCCATCATATATGATAGAGGTACGTAATTTACTTCTGACTTTTGGAGGAAATTGTAAGTAAAATTGGGTACTAGGTTGGACCTTAGTACAACATTTCACCTTCAGATTGATGGGCAGTCTAAGCGGACAATTTAGGTTTTAGAAGACATGCTTCATCCATGGTTTTGCGGCACTTTAAACACTTCAAACATGGAATTGGAGTATATTTGTAACACCCCAGAATTTGAACCAGCCTTTAAACTTAGAAACTCTGAAAATATTGAACTTTCCAGGAATCACGAGCCCAAACCACGAGCCGTGGACTGAACCATGAGCCATGGAATAGACTCATGGAAACTATTCTGCAGACTAATCCTTAGGTCTGAGAATCATGAGTCGGGTCCACGAGTCATGGATGCTTCTATGAGTCATGGAACTAGCTCGTGGAATCAGACCTGAGAGTTGTCTTTTTCCCAGTGAACCACGAGTGGGTTTTACAAACCATAGATGGTTCGATGGACCATAATATTGACTCGTGGAATCATAATCCGTAATTGATCATTTTGTCTAGAAACCACGAGAGGAAACCATGAGTCATGGTTGAGTCTACGACTCGTGGATTGCACTCGTGAAACTTGAAGTAAAAATTTTAAGCAATTTTTCTAAATTAAATGTCTGGGTTATTTTGGTAATTTCCCACCCTTTTAACTCCTAAGTGAGATCGTTTTGGACTCTTTTAGTAGGGTTTTATCCCTAATTATCCTAAGTTCTCTCCCAAACTCTCATTCAACTTCTAAAGAGGAAAAGGTCTCCTTCCTTCCAAGCTGCAAGCTCCAAGCTAAGAATTCCACCTTCAAGTCTTCATCCCTCTCATCCTAGATTAAGAAAGCTTCAATTCAAGTATGTAGGTATTTAATAAGGGATTCTTTCACTCTTATGCCCAAAACCCCCAAATTTTATATTGATTTTCATGAATTTCAAATTAGGGTTCTTACCCAATTCTCATGGGCTTTTCAATAAATTATTTTCACATGAATCTACTATGAAATCTAGTACTAAATTGTATAATTTAGCATGGATTTTTCCAAGTGAACTCCTATTTCATTAATTGAAGGCTAAGTATAGCCAATTTTGCATGCATGGATTGATTTAACCAAATTGGGGTATTTGATAGCATGATTTCATGAATTTTAAGCAATTGCATGCCTAGTTACTATGTTTTATGAATGTGCATGTGATTATGAAATTGAACTAGTGCCATGCAAGTTTTTAAATTATGAATCATTACGAAAGACAAGACACCCGATGTGCCATCAATGCTCATGAATTATTTTCTAAAACAAAGTTCGTGAGTAGTATGAAGATCAAGGTTATGAACATATTTTTGAACAAGATTTGACATCTAGATATGTCACATGTATGTGAGCCTCATGTTATATTTTGGGAGTAGTATTTAGAACCTAGCAATGAGGGTTCTAGATAACCCAAATTCAAACTACGTTGCCATCATAGGTTTCCTTCTGTGTCTTATGATAGGATCCTTATGACATGGTTCTAACCATGGCCGGTTAGGACGACCTTTTTCAGTGTGGGTGTATAACACTGGACTCCATGTAGCTTATCATGGTTTAATATCGGTTAAGAGAAACTCCCGTATGAATGTTTTCAAGCTATGAATTTATATGATACTCCATTTTAAATATTGACTTCTATTTCATGTCTTATGCTTGAACCATGACATTTACTTATGATATATATATCTTATTATGCATGAACTCAGTCTTAAGCATGTTTTCAAGCATGTTTTATCATATTGTGCATACACTCGCATACTCAGTACATCCTATAGTACTGACGCAAATTTTATGTTTTATTCTATTACGATGTGGATTCAGGTTCCCATTCTCAGGCTCGTGGCTAGAGGTCGCAGGCCACTCAGTACGTGTTGGTGAGTCCGCATATTCCGAGGACTAGTTATGAGTTCGATTTTGATACCGTTTCTTCAGTACTTAGAGTTAGCTGAGGTCTTGTTCCAGTAACTCGTATGTCATATTTAGAGGCTTTTCAGACATAGTTAGATGTTCGCATTTCATGTTTCTGATTTTGGTATTGTTAGACCTTTATCTTATATGGAGTTGATGTTCTACTTCTACTATTTATACTTCCGCTATGTCTTTATGTTATCTCTAAGTAATGCAATGACCAAGGATTAACTTGGGACCACTTATGGTCCCGGGTCCCGTGTTACGTCTAGGGGGTAGCCTAGGGGTGTGTCAATCTTCTTTAGCAATTTTTAGTAGATTTGATGTGTTTTTTAGTATTGTGCAGGAAAACAAAGTTCAAAAGCTATGTTTAGAAAATGACTGCAAAATAGGCTGGAACTGACTTCCACGACTCAACTTTACGAGTTGTGAAAACATCCATGAGTCGTGGAAGTCAGTCATGGAAAGACTTCTGCAAAGGTGCCTGAATCCTGAGATCTACGAGAGGTTTCCACGAACTGTGGACCTTTTCATGAGTCATAATTCCTGTTCATGGAACCTGATCAGAGGATGAGAAAAAGGCTTGAGATCGACGAGGCTATTCCACGAGTCATGGATAAATCCATGAGCCATGGGATGACTTTGTGGAAGTGAACCTGTAAGCTGATATTGAGCTTGATTTCCATGAGAAGACGCCACGAGCCGTAGAAGGATACACGGATCGTAGATTGTGTCCGTGGAAGTTGCCGAACCCAGCTCTCCTAGTTTGTTTAGGATAGGATTTGTGATGTCTATAAATACCTTTCCTAGGTTTTCTTTTACGTTTTATGCTCTATATTTTGTTGGAAATATATTCGAAAACACATGGTATTGAATTGTTATTGATTTGGAGAGATTAAAACATCTATTGTCTCTTGATTCTTGATTCTTATTTAATTGTTCAAGTTTCTGGATTTCTTTACTTCTTCTTGTAAGTATATGATCATGAAATCTTCAACAACTTCTGATTGTTTACTTATGAACATGAGTAGCTAAATTTACAACTAGGGTTGTGGAAACCATGACAGATTAACAATGTAGGCAAAGTACTTAGCAATTCAGGGATAGTGGTTATGCATGTATTGTTCTTCCCTTTGCTTTGATTGATTTTTAATGGTGTGAAACATTAGAACTCGTCTTATGCTTACTTGCCAGACCAAGTAGGTAACGAATGGGAAAAAGGTTCTTACAACGGAGATTTGAGGCTATCAACCCTTATCTAATAGCTTGACCTTGTCCGAGAATAGCTAATTTGGGATCAAAGGTAAGGGTTAGTAAAGCATACACCCATAGACGGACCATTTTGCATGGTGAAATTCATCTATCTAGGGGACCAACCATTTAGGTGAACCTAACTTACCGATCTTGTATGCTAAGAACCATAATAGATTGCTAGTACAATTCCTACTACGTTATGAGCTAATGGGGAAAACAGTCATAGTCCATTCTCTCTCTGAATTACATCAATATTGATACTTGCTGTTACTTGTTACTTTATATTTTACAAACATTACTTTTTATTTAAACCCCCCATTTAAGGAAATAAGATGGCTAAGAGCGCGAATACACACAGTTGACTGAGATCCTACCATATTCCCTGTGGGATCGACTCTAACATTGGTTAAGTTCTATATTTGACCAATGACCATTTTATACTTCCTTTTGGAGGTGTAATTTGGGTGTATCAAATTTTGGCGCCATTGACGGGGAATACGGTTTAGGATTAAGAGCAATTGTGTTATTTGACTATTAGTCCTTATTTCCTGATTTATGTTTTTTGTTGTTTTTATTTTGTTCCACAGGTTGCACACTTGTGCATGCCCAATACAAGCAGTTAAGGCAATCCCCTGATTCCATTTGATCCCCAACTCCAACGAACTCTGAGAAACATGGTAAAAGAAGGGGGTTTTGAGATACTTGAACAGGACATAACTCAGATATTGGCTGAATAATAGAAAAAGCAGTTGGTAAAAGAAGCTTCCCAAATCATGAAAGATGCTCAGGTTGACGTAGACTTAGAAAATCAAAATGCTGCAGCTGAACATACAAGGCAAGCAAAGAAAGAAGCTACTCGTCAAGCTACACTGAATGATCAAGCTATGAGAGATGAGGCAACAAGACACAATATAAACCAGAATTCAATCAAAGAGATATTGGTTCTAATAAAGCCTTTATCTAGGAGATCATTTAACTGATCTTTCAATTCCTTTAGCTAAGCTGGAGACATTCTATAAGGAGGAATAGATATGGCTTGTGTATCTGGGAGAAGGTCTATCCCAAAGTCGATCTCCCATTCAAGAGGGAATCAAGGAAGATCCTTAGGAAACACTTCTGAGAACACATTGACTATAGGAACTGAATTGAGAGATAAGGTTTCAGACTCGAAATCCTTAACTCAAACTATGTAATAGACGCACCCTTTTGAGATCATTTTCCTAGATTTGAGGTAAGATATGAAATGATACTTTTACATTGGAGGACTACCCCTCCACTCTAAGATAGGCTCATATGGAAATTGAAATCTCACGACTCTGGTTCAACAGTCGACTGAGGCATAAATGGCATGTAGCCAATCCATGCCAAGAATGATGTTAAAATCCGTCATGTATAATTCTACTAAGTAAGCTGAGGTGACTCTATAGAGAACTAAAATAGGGCAATTTTGGTACATCCTCTTGGCTAATACTGACTCACCGACTGGGGTGGAAACAAAAAAGGTTCTAGGAGTTGTTCAGGAATTACTCCAAATTTACATGTAATATAGGAGGCCACAAAAGATAATAAATCCCCAGGGTCTAGTAAAGCACATACATCTAGAGAGAACACTTTTAACATACTAGTGCCTATCTCTAAGGAACTCTCCCAATCTTGACGAGATGACATGGCATAAATATGGTTTTGGCGCTGACCACCACTTATACCAGAAGTAGTCCCCTGCTGAGTTGTATGACCTATTCGAGTTATTGAAGTAGTGGTTTGAGCTTGATTACTTCCATGTACCTGCTTGGCGGAGGGACACTCTTTTAACCTATGACAAATTTAACCATACCCAAAACACCCCTCTGCACCAACAAGTCATTCACTTGGATGGTTCTTACCACACTTACGACATGCTGAAAAAGTATAATTATCTAAGACACTGTCCTGAGACATAGAGCATGATGCTCTATTCCTCTTTTTATGACGAGGTCTGGAAGATAGAGCACTAGCTGAAGAAGGTGCTAGAACTGAAGACTTCTGCTGAAATAAGAGCAATTTCCATTGCTCGACCTCTGCTAAAAATAGTAAAAATTACCTATCCTGGACCTCTTATTTTCTCTCTCCTCTCCTTCAGTTGCTCCTTTTCTATCTGTTGAGAATATCTTATAAGTCTAGAGATGTCCATAACTCCAACCAACATGGAAGTCTTGCATTCTTTCTTTACCAAATCCGAAATACCAGAAATGTACTTACTCATTTGGGCCCTCGGCTCAGCCACTATTACTGGAGCATACCTGGAGAGTTGAGTAAACTTCAACCCATACTGTTGAATAGACATGGATCCCTACCTCATATTCACAAATTCCTCAGCCTTATCCTCCCTCAACTCTCTTAGGAAAACCTATCCAGAAAAGCTCCAACAAAGCAGTCCTAAGTCATAGGAGCTACATTCCTACCCCTACTATCCTTCCATTATATGAACCAAATGTGAGCCACATCCTTGAGTTGATAGAAGCTAGTTCAACTCTCTCAACTCTAGTCATCTTCATCACGTTGAGAAAATTCTTAACTTTGTCAATAAAGTTCTACGGATCCTCATCTACCTTCGACCCAAAGAACTCTAGCGGAAACTGACCAACCATTTAGGTTAGTAGGAATAGGTGCCCATTGATTAGCTTGGTTGGTCATAGATTGAGCCAACATCTGAATAGCATTTCTAAATTCAGCGTTCGTGACCTCGTGGTTTGGGATTGGAGGGTTAGCATTGTGAGCGCTGTTTCTATAAGGAGGCATAATCTGAAATGCATAACAAACAAATTAGAAAGGGGAAATAGAGTTAAACTCTATCGCACGATATTAAACATAAAGGAAGTGGAGTTTCCTAAAATGTCTCGTAGCCTCTCTCTCATAAGTGTGGCGCGCTTCACACCCATGAAAGAGACTCTACTTAACCCGGCTTTAAGACACCCTAGGACACACTAAACCTGATGCTCTGATGCCAAATTTGTCATGCCCCAAGCCTACACCCTGGATGTACCACGATATTTAGAGCCACAAGTAACCCCAAGCTAATTATATCACACATGTGATCTACATTGAAGATTTCATTTTCAAACAGGAAACTTCAATGAAAAATATTCAAAAATAGAAAAATATTAGTCCAAAATTCAAATTTCTTCATAAAAATTCTGGATTTTGATAAGCAAATCTCTGGTTTCACCATTCAAATTCAAAATTCAAATTTCTCTTTTTGTTTTCTTTCTCTTTTTTATTTTTATTTTTATATTTTATATTTTTTTGTATCAAACAATACATTTTATATAAATTTATCATTTGTATTTATATACAGATAAGTGTATGTATTATTTGTATTTATAGTTCCTTTTCAATTATTTAAAAATACAAATGGTACAATCAACTACAAATACAAAATAAATAAAACATTAAAAAAATACAAATGATGTTGTCAACTACAAACACAAATGATGGTGCGAATACAAATATAAACATAAACGGGTACAAATACAAAAATAAAACTTAAGCCACTCTAACCACTGTCAGAGCCACAATGAAACTATCAGAACCACCATAAAACCTTGTCGGGACCACCACAAAAATGACACATCACTGCCTATCAATTAAAATACAAATATAAAACTTAAGTCACCCCGACCACTATTGAAATCACTCGAAAATGCTACTATCGTTGCCCACCGGCCAACTCCACTCACCATTATTGCCGCCCCTTATCGTCTCCTCCATTAATCCTTCATCACCTTCACTGCTTACATCCCTCAATCACTACCTGACCATCAAAAATAGCTATCACCAAACATGTCACACCGCTATCAGTTCAGATCTGTCAGAAATAAAACATCACTTACAGATCATGCCGGGATGGTGGAGAGAGTAAAAATGAGAGAGGGAGGCGGCCCTCCACCCCTAATAACAACTTTAAATCGAATACAATGATGAAAGATAAGGAAAAACAATCAAAATACAACTACTGATAATATTGGTTACCTGATTTTATGGAAGACACAATTTTGAGAGAGAAAGAGTAATATATGCATACATTATTTTAATTATATCAATGAAATTCGTATAAGAATATTTTAAGTTGTTAATTATTGTAATTTATAATACTTTTAATGTAATTTTCTTATGTGTGCATACACTATTTTATTTAGATTAATAAAATTCATACAAGAATATTCCAAATTGTTAATTATTATGATTTGTAATACTACTAATGTAATTTTTAAATATATAACCAATTAAAAAAAGTTAGACATATAAATTAAAAAGCACAAATTCTGTCGAACGATGAATCACTCGACAGTAATAAATCACACTTGAATTTCTTGAAGAAGAAGTATAGAAGTATATTTCTGAAATACATACTTCATATCTGAGGAAGAATCAACTATTTATAGCCAAAAAGCACTGTTTCAGATTCATCGGGACCACCTGTGTTTCCTACATGGTGATTTGCGGCTCACATATCCCGGTGCAGGTAAAAATCAGTGACACTGCCAAAATAGGCAGTCACTTGCGTTAGGACATGCGTTTTGCAAGTGATAACTTGCGGCTTGTATGTCCAAAACAGTGAGTCGAAGGGACACACCCTTTAGACGTGTGTTTTATCTGTGTTTCGCAGATGCCGACTTGCGTTCGCACATGGAAAAAAAAATTTGGGTTAGAATTTTGGCTTAAACAATTAAGTTTAAATAAAATTTGTCCAAAAAGATAATTTCTCTCTCGATATTTTTTAAATCCAAATCTAAATCAAAGCCGAAGTCGAGCCGAGCGAGCGACAATAATGATGGCGCGAAACTTGTCTTTCTTCTCAACCCTTTAAGACAATGAGGACGTGTTTCTCTACTTAAACACATGAAAAATCCTTTCCACCATCAATGTGGCGCAAATGTTCTTTTTCAAAAGCAAAAGGAACATTTCATTTTCCCTCCATTTCTCATTCACTTTTCATTATTAGAACCCAATACATATAAGATAACATACATTTGATAAACATTCACCAAATACTTGGATCCAACAAATATAAAATTATTTTTCATTTTAACGATTATAAGGTGAACTCTAAAAGCTAAATTTAAGTTATATTGCATTAATTGTGTAGAAAATATTAATATGTATACAATCATTCACTTCTAAAGTAACTACTAATAAATGTTTGTAATAAGTATTAGTAATAACATTATAAAATGGTAGTTAATTGATATAATATTTTAAACTATATTAATGGTGTAAAAAATCATTGTTGTTAATAAAATTAGAAAACTCTAGACATTTTTTAATCTTATTTTCTCCAAAAAAAATGTTATAGGATTTGTATAACAGTCCTGATTTCTTATTTAACACTAGTTATGTCTTGGTTGGAACCAACTAGGAATATATCCATCGTGGTGCAAAAGGTTTTGAATAACAACAGTTCCTTGTTCTTCTTTTTTCTACAAAATATTGATTTTTAAATTAAAGAGGATATAAGCATTTAGGGAGGAGCCCATCAATTGAAACTTTAGAGATGTGGTGGGTAGGTGTCATTTTCATTTTCATCCAATGATACATATGTATAAAGATAAGTTGGCAAGAATAAGTGGTGCATCCTCCACTTTCTCTTCACTTTTCTTTTTGTTTCTTTTGATTTTTGCTCTGATTTCTAATTTCAGATCATTATATCGAACGCTATAACTATATGTAAATGCTTCAATTCTTTAATTTTTAATCCGATGAGGGAATAACTTATGTATTTACCCAAGTATATAAATTATCTATTAAAGTCACTCATCTTTAATTTGTATCAATAAAGTCATTCAGATTAAATTATTTTTATCTAAAAAGTTATTATAACTAGAGAATAATTGCATAGAATATTTTCATTCTTCAAAGTGGCAAAAGGAAATCCCGATGCACTAAAATTTGCACTATCGCTGAGAAGAGCAATATATATTTTCATCCTTCAAAACTATTTTAATACAATCATTAATACGACAGATTTTATAAAATAAAATAATAAGTAATCTTGAACTATTTTAATATATTCTCTATGTCCATAGAAAAATGTAATAGGATTCAAACTTTAAAGTGAGAGAGTCAATGACGTGCAATTTTAGAACTATCAAATAAAGATTCACAATAATGAACACACAAGAGCAAAGCAGACTAATTGTGTGCAGGTACAGTAGTGATCACTTTGTTAGGCTTTGGGTGTTTTCATTAATTGTAAGTTCATTTTCATACTCTTTAAGTGGTGCAAATAATATATCTGACATTCTGGAAAGATGTCGAAAGATTAAACATTACGCTTGAAAGATTCATATGTATGTTTGAAGGTGGAAATGAATAGTTGGAACTGTCCAACATGTAAAATTCTTAGGCCACTTTAAAAAATCACATAATAATTGAATTAGGTATAATTACACACTTTGACATATTTATTTGGCCAAGTAATGATTTTATTAGCACGAAATTATGTGTAATTGGGAGGGATTAATTATACTCTCCAATTCTCGAGGAGGTGAGAATTGTTGATTACAATATTACTTTTAATTTCTCCCTTTTTGTTTTTCTTTTAATTTCTTATCTTTTTAATTTATTTTTTATTTGTATTATTTTTATTTCTTTTTTTTATTTCTACTCTTTAATTTTTTTAATTTTTAAAATATATTTTCTATTTTACATTACTTATCTTTCATTTTCTTTCTTCTCATTTCTCAATCTTTATTTTTTGTGATTCCATATAATTGCTAGTATTTTTTTTTAATTTTTTTTTCTTCATTTAGCATAATTGCATTATTATTTTAATTTTTGAAGTAAAATAGAATTTCATTATTGAATGATGTATAGACTTATGTTTTCCTTTTTTTTTGAATTATATATATTTACTTAAGTTATATTGAAACTTAGTATACTTGTCCGTGCTTCACGCAGTTAATTTAGTAATGAGATTCTTTTTCTATCCCTTGGATATTAAAAATAAAGCTACTGATGCAATCATATTATTTTAAAAGTTATTTTTATCTGGTTACATGTAAAATACTTTAAATCTACTTTTTTGCTTTAAATGGTGCATTTCTACTTAAGAAGAAATTGTTATAAGCACTAAATTTTGATCCTTTCAATTATTTTTTAAAAATTTCTACATTAAATGTTTCTAAGAACTCTGTTTTCAAAATTTTAGGAATTTAACAAAGAAATATCAAAAAAGAATTTTTTTCGTTTGATCATATTTTCATTACTTTTAAAAAAATCCCCCTTTTCCTTAAAAAATTGCATGCATTTCCCCCTTTTCTCAAATTTTATTGGTTATCTTTTCCCCCATTGCTTTTCATTTTAATAATTTCCTCTCATATAATTCTACACATTCCTTATATTCTTTTCGACTTTACTTTTTGGTTCCCATATTTTTCCTCTTTCTTTTCAATTTTTTTACATTTATTTTATATTTTTAAATTTTATTCTTTAGTTTTTTTTTCTCGTACTTATACTCTTCAATTCCTCCCCAACATTAGAAATTCTTATTTTTTTTTGAAATAATCAAGTCAACTCCTCATCCTCCCTCTATTAATTTATGGAAAATTTGAAAAAATATATTATTTTCTCTGCACTCTCCTTGCAAATAAAAAAGTTACTAGAAAAATAATATATAAATTTAGCAAGTTAAAAACATCAAAATTCAACAATCTTTCTTGTGCGCTAAAAATAAGTTTGAAACATTTTTTGCAATTTAGTGGAGCTAAGTATTGTTTTGAATTTCAATTAATTTCCGTTCAAATATCATAGCCTTTTTCATTTTAAAACAATTTACGACGTAATTTTCATCTTGAATCATCTATATATAATATAAAGATGAAACATAGACAGAGTGATGTGGCACCTTTCTATGACCAAATTTTGCGTTTATCTTTTTTTTCTTTTTTTTTGATTTATTTTTTTATTGCATTTTTTGGTTCATTTTTTGTACTAACCTATGAGTTAATAATAAATAATAAAAGTTTTATCTAATAAATGTAGCACTCAAGCCCACATTGAATGGGAAAAATGTGGGTCTAGGAATAGATGAAAAAAATGTGGGTCTAGGAATATGTAACGATCCTTCCAGTCATTATGGGATGGTTAGGGCCAAAGTACCCTGTTAGAGTTTCCCTAGTGAGCTGAGCTAAAAAAATCTCAAAGGTGGGGTGGTTTAAAACTGAAAACTCTTGATTACCTGTGATGAATCATGTTGTGTTTCATTGTGTTGTGTTTCGTTAGGGAGTGACCTAGTGATCTAGACCTTCGTGGAAAATTCTGAGACTGCGAGCGAATTTGTTGCTTGTGTTTAGAGTGGTTGTCACGTTGAATTTATTTTATGATGTCTTAAGTATGACAATTGTGTTGTGAAATGGGGCTTTTTTGTTCAGCTTTCCCGAGCTACCAGTTAAGGACTGCTACAACGGTGGGATTTTTGCTGCAGCAAGGCCGCCGTAGTGGTCGGAGTACCGCAATAGTAGAACTAGGCAATTGTCAGGACTCACCATAGCGATCCCTTGTTCACTATAGCGAATTAGCTGCAGCGAAAAATCATTTGCTGCAACGAATGACGGGATGCAGAATACCTATATTAAGTCATTTATTTTGAGTATCATCTCATAAACTCTAAGACTTTATTCCAGAGCTCTAGAGATGTGATTTTTCCAAGACTAGGGTGATTTTCTCATTATGGTAAGTTTATTCTATCAATCTATTCATCTAGTAGTCCTCTAGCATCATAAAATTTCTAGGGAGATTGTAATGGTGAAATTGGGGTTAGAACCCTAGGTTCATGAAAAGTGTGAGAAAACTTATGGGTAGATGTAATAATCATCTAGAATGCTTCTATGTTGTAAATTAACACTTCTTAGCATGAATTTAATGTTTCTAAACATGAATTGTGGTGATTGGGAACCTTGAGTTCCATATAAATGGGACCTTTAGCATAAAACCTACTTGGAAGGGAAATATTGGAGTAGAAACTCCATTAATTGAGATAATGTGAATATCGTAGGACTAGTTTATGATTAATTGACTCTTGGGTAATGTTAGAGCTTGAGTAAGGGTAGAATTAGTGAGTTTGAATTCTCCAAAGCTTATAAGTGAAAAATAGATGATTGAAAACTCTTATAATTGCTTGTTTTATATATTGAACGTTCTGAGGCATTGTGGAAAAGAAAAGTTCCAGTGAATCAGCTTGCTTGATTCGGGTTCTTCAGTTGAGGTGGGTTATAGTTTATGTGGAGTTAGACTTAATTTAGTCTTTTTATGTGTTATAAAGTGATAAGCATGTTCATTGGTCTTCGAACATAATCTATAGTTGAATATATATTTGGTTTGTCAATGCCTGTATGAATAAGCTGATAATTTCTTGAAACTAGCATGTAAATGACTCATGACTATGATGTGCACTTATTTTATTCTTGTGTACTTGTTGTTTATATCTTGAGATATAACTATTCTGAGAACATACTGAGATATATTGAGAGAACTGGGAATATACATACTATTCTGTTGATGAGTGATTCGAGTCCAATGTGAGCTTATGGACGAGCGAAAATATTATAGAGTGGGTATTATGCTGGTATGGTACATAGACTCTAGGCTGTCCCCTGCAGGCCATGATTAGCTGGGCAACAATAAGACCCTTTAGCATGTGTGTACAGATGAAGAGACTATTGTGAGTTCAGATATAGTATAGAGTTAGACTGCTGAGATAAATAGACTATACAGTTGTAAAATCAGTATGGATATGATTTCATGTTTTGTGATGTGACTGCATTATATTTGCAGAATTTAAAATGACTTATTATATTTGTTGGGTGACTTATATGTCCTTTACTTATTGACATTGATATATTTGGATTTTCAGTAATTTACCTGACTGATGTAACTACTTGTTATCTGAGTTTTATTATGTGCTGATGTACTTGTCCACTTGCCTTATTAATTTCAAGAGATATACTTGCTACTACTTTGAGTCGGCCTATGATACCTATCAGTACATAGTGTTTGTACTGATGCTACTCCTGCATATTTTTTTGAGTGTAGACTGTGTTCTAGAGACTTTGACGCGACCTTCTAACTAGCATCACTAGTTGATTAATTTGAGGGTGAGCTACTTCAATCCTGGCTTACACGGATCTTTCTAGTGATTGATGTCTATCCTTCAGACATTATTACATGTATTAGTTGATTTTGGATATTCTTAGACATTATTTAGCTAGAGCTCTTTGTACGATGGCTTTTGGATCTTGAGGATGTAATAGCTAGATTTCTACATATTCTTTTATTGATTAATTAGGACATGATTATTATACCTTGAACTATTTTATTATTGTTAAATGAATCAATAAGTAGTTACTTTAGTTGGTAAGACTTGGTTCACCCACCAGGGGGTTAGTGTGGGTGTCACCCACGACCATTTAGATCGTGACAAAGTTGGTATCAATGCTTTAGGTTCTTCGATCTCGTCTTACAAGGACATGTCTAATAGAGTCTTGTGGAACAATATAGAGACATTTTTACTGCTCTTGGAGAGGCTACTAGACACTGGGAAAACTCAATTATTTCTTTCTTTCTTTCATGCTATTACTTAATTTCAATTCGTATCTGATGATCCAAATTAGTATTTGACCTCTTCATTCTTTTTTCTCTTAGATGGTAAGGACATGCGCGGTAGAGAAGAGAGTAGCGACACCCAAATTAGTCGTTGGAGGCCACATCTCATGGTAGAAGGTGAGCGGGATGAGGTGGTAGAGCTAGGGGACAAGGAGTAGCGCCTTCCAGGGGAAGGGCTCAGGCTGTTGAAAAGGTTTGTGATATGTCAGAGTCCCCTCCACCACTAGATGATCACACTTCGGTAGTAGAGAAGGAAGTGGTACCAATTTCAGAGGGCGCTGCGCCTGCTTCAGCTTCGTCAAATATGTTAGCAAAGGTATTGACTCTACTGAGCGGATTGGCAGAGACTAAGGTGGCACCCGCAATTTTGACAGGTCAGACTCTAGGAGTCTAGCATGCTACTGATGTGGCGCTGCTGATGAATGAGGCTTCTGAGACAAAGATATTTCTAAGACCAGTGACTTAGCCGATGATGATTGAGGAGGATCATGACTTAATTTAGAGGTTCACTAAGATGAAGTCTCCCATTTTCTATAGTACTGAGACTGAGGATGCTTACGAGTTTATTATTAATTGTCATAAGGGGCTCTTCTAGATGGGGGCAGTAGAGAGATATGGGGTGGAGTATGTTATTTTCTAGCTACATGGGGATGCAAAGTTATCATGGAGAGATTATGTGGAGTGTAGGCTAGCTAAGTTGCGTCTTTTGACATAGACTCGGTTCTATTCTGTCTTCTTGGAGAAGTACGTCCCTCCTATCTTGTGAGATAAGATGCGGGATGAGTTTACTAGCATTGAGCAGGGCATTTCTTGTATTGTAGCCTATGAGGCTCAGTTCCACTCGCTGTTCAGATATTTGTTGTAGTTATTGCACATTGAGGAGAGAATAATTCGTCGGTTTATCAAAGGATTGAATACGGGACTTCATCTTTCAGCCCTTCAGATGGTGTCTTCTGGGAAGACTTTTCAGGAAGTGGTTGAGTATGTTAGGAATGTGGAGGGGATGAAATAGGAATGTTATGCTAAGTTTGCTGAAAAGAAGGCCCGAAAGGGTGGTGGCTATAGTGGATCTTTCTCTAAGGGTTTGATTTCTTAGGGGTATTCTAGATGCCCCCTTCAGTCAGCCATGCAGGTTTAATCTAGGGGTTCGCTAAGGGCCAGCCCGCATTCTTCAGATCATAGTGATTGTGTTACTTCTTTGGATTCAATTTAGCTACCTACTTTAGAGAGGGAATGTTATAAGTGCGGTGAGGTTGAGCACATTCGGAGGTGGTATCCCAAGTTCAGGCAGAGCGGTTGCCAGCTCAGTAGCTGGTTCTTTGAGCCACCAGCTCCAGCAGTGGTGATGCTCATCGTCCTCAGGGTGGGCATAACCATGCGGTAGTTAGAGGTGGCACTTAGCCTAACCAAGGTGATGGACAGGCTGATAGAGGTGGAACTCAGCCCAACAAAGGCAGCACATAGGCAGGTGGTCGAATTCATTTCTATGCTTTCCCGAGCAGATATGAGATAGAGGCATCCAATACTGTCATGATTTGAGCCTACACCCTGGTTGTAAAAAAGTTCTTAGAGCCACAAGTGAACCCAAACGAACCCATGGTATGACATAAACTAAAAGGGTTCTGAATGATAAGGACTGAGCAGAAGCTAAAATGATAAAATTTATAACTTTAATAAGTTGCGAAAAATTCTGAAATGATATAAGTCTGAAAGGTAACTCAATCTGAAATAAGGTGAACTCTAACTCTATGTCTGAAAAGCCTCTACTAACTGACGAGTTACTGGGACAAGTCCCCAACTAATTCTAAATGTTGAAACTGAAATAACAAAGAAAGAATCATAAAAGTTCATTCTCGGATGATGAGGACTCACCACTGGTAGTCGTTGAGATGGAACTGAATCGAACTGATTGTGGTGCTGATTCTGAGAGCCTAAACCTGCATTATGATAGGATGCAACACAAAGAGTATGCGATCAGTACATTGAATATACTGAGCATGCGGGATATGCAAATTAAAAGATAACTGAGTATGCTAAAAATACTGAATATTTGAAACAAGTGCAAACTAAAGCTATAGTACAATGTCCTAAAATCATAAGATTCATAAAATCTGAAATGCATAAGTATTCTAAAAGACATAGTAAACAATAATAAAACTTATATGAGGTCTAGGTACATGTTTACTGAGTCTAATTCTGTGGGAGAGTCTGTAATCGACATAAACCACGTAAGCTAAATGTGGATTTTGATGTATACGCCCCATCAGAAGGATCCAATATACCTTGCCAGGGTATAGAGGCATGACTAACATGATCACTAATTCTGATGCCCATATAAGGGGCTATATAGACCTATGGTGGCATATAGTTCAAGGACTTTGGGTGAAACTGGGACCCTAGTCCACTCGGTGCTAGGTACTACTCTCAAACTGAATACTGATAACTCGTTTGAAAAACTGAAATTCTAAAACCTGGGACAAAACTTAACTATTCTCAAAAACACTTTTCTGAAAGATCTATAGAATGAAAACTGATTAAATTCTTGCTTAAAACTGAATGCTAACAATCAAGGCTAAATTCTGAAGGAAAGCTATTTCATGTAAAAATACTACAATTTCAGGCTAAGTTCTTGTCTTCTTATACCATTGTGAAAATACATGTAAGTTATTAAAAACTAATGTGCAAACATTTAAAACAGGATATAAATTGTCTAGAGAAATCTGTATAATAGAGTAAGAACCCTAGTTCCAGAAAAACCATAAAAACTGAAATAGAAATCTGAGGTTTTGGGCATAAGGGTGAAAGAACCCTTACTGAATACCCATATACCTAGTAGTTGAAGAATCTTGGAGTAGAATTGGAGTTTAAAGCTTTGGATAAGAAAGCCCTAGGTCTATAGCTTGACAGAACTTTTATTTTCTTTCTGAAGTTTGATAATAGAATGAGGAGAAATAACCTAAGTCTGAATAAAGCCTCTCCTATAATAGGCCTAAAATGAGTTAGTATAGGAACTAAAAGAATAAAAAAAGTCTAAAATACCCCTCGGATCAAAACTTAGAAACTGTAGAAAATTCTTGGAACAGGGTTCGACAGCTGGGAACCACGGCCCATGGTTTGTTCCACGAGCCTTAGAACCAGCTTGTGGTTTCCTAGTTTTTTCTAGGCTGTAGGCCTAAGTTCCAGGAAGGCAAACCATGGCCTTTGGACTATTCCACAGTCCACGAAAACCTCTCATGGTTCTCAGGCTTTTTGCTAGGGCTCTGTTTGAGTTTCACGAGCACAGTCCATGGCTCATGAACTGTTCCACGATCCATTAATCTGGCTCATGGAACCAGATGTCACTTTGACATCTTTACAATTAAATTTATGGTCTGGTTCTTAGCTTAGAATTTTTAGGGTGTTACAATATCTCCCCCTTGGGATCATTCTTCCTTGAATAAAGGCTAAACAAGTTGAGTTTGGAGGGAAAGAGATGCAATCCCTATGAAGTGAATTCTAAAAGCTGAAGTTCTGACATAACGATTGAGTATCTACTAAGATATAACTAAATTAAATTTGTGAAGCATGGATGCATACTAGGAGCATGAGAACAACTGATGGGAAATACTAAGAAGGAAACTAGGAATACTGAAGAGGAACTATCACCTAAAGCTGGAACTAAATCAGAAGGAAAGAGGTGAGGGTACTTGGTCATCATAGTTGCTTCTGCTTCCCAAGTAGCTCCCTCAACTTACTGGTTCCTCCACAGGACTTTCACTGAAGCGACTTCCTTATTCCTCAACTTATGAACCTGTCGGTCAAGAATCTCAACTGTGACCTCTTCGTAAGAGAGACTATCCTTCAGATCCACACTCTCTAATGGCATAACTGATGCTGGATCACCAATGCACTTCTTCAGCAAGTATACATGAAAGACTGGGTGCACTGATGTTAACTCTACAGGCAACTCTAATTCATAAGCCACTTTGCCAACTCTTCTCAAAATCCTGTAGGGACCTATATAACGGGGACTAAGCTTCCCCTTCCTACCAAATCTCACCACCTCCTTCATAGGTGAAACTTTAAGAAACACCTAATTGTCAACTTCAAACTCTAAGTCTTTTCTCCTCACATTTGCATAGGATTTTTGATGAATCTGAGCTGCCTTCAACCTCTCCCTAATGATATGAAATTTCTCCATAGTTCCATGAACTAAATTTTGTCCTATAAATGTTGCTTAACCTACGTCAAACCAGCCTATATGTGATCTATACCTCTGCCCATAAAGTACCTCATATGCAGACATCTTGATGCTAGAATGAAAGATGTTATTTTAGGCAAATTTTATATGAGGTAAGTGATCATCCCAATTACCTTTAAAGTCAATCACACAATCCCTCAACATATCCTCTAAGGTTTGGATGGCATTGTCTTCCTGCCCGTTTGTCTACGGAGGAAATGCTATGTTGTGATTTACTTGAGTACCAAGACCTTTCTGAAAAGACTTCCAGAACTAGGATGTAAACTGAGTGCCCCTATCTAAGATGATAGATAAGGGAACCCCATGCAATCTGACTATCTCACAGGTGTAGAGTTTGGCATAGTCCTCTGCTAAATTTGTAGTCTTGACAGGTAAAAAATGGGCTGATTTAGTCATCCTGTTTACTACCACCCAAATAGAATCATGTTGTTTCCGAGTACGAGGTAGACCTGTAATGAAGTACATATTGATAAATTTCCACTTCCAATTAGGAATGTCAATATCCTGAGTCGTACCTCATGGTCTTTGATGTTCTACCTTTACCTTCTAGCAACTTGGACACCTAGCCATAAAATCTGCAATGTCCCTCTTCATGTCATTCCACCAATAGACTTCCTGTAGGTCATAGTGCATCTTAGTGGCATCGGAATGGATAGAATATTTAGAGTTATGAGTCTCTACTAAAATCCGTTTCCTCAAATTATCTACATCTGGAAAAAATAGTCAACCCTGATATCAAAGCACACCATCTCCCTCTTGGGAGAAAACCTCTACTCTTTGATGATGGAAAACACCCTTCAATTGATACAAAATAGGATCACTGCCTTGCTTCTCTTTCACCTCAACTACCTGAGAAGACTCTGAGCCATTCTGAACTATAACACCACCATCTGCTGAGTGTGTAAGGAAAACCCCTAAACAAGCCAGCCTATGAACATCCTTAGTCAATTCCTGTTTTTCTTCCTCAACCTGTGACACATTACCCATTGATAATCTGCTAAGTGCATCACCCACTACATTGGCCTTACCATCTCCCAGATGGTAAGGCATACTTATGTCACAATCCTTAAGAAGTTCAAGACACCTTCTCTGTTGAAGATTCAACTCTTTCTAAGTGAACACATACTAAAGGCTCTTATGATCGGTAAACACATCCACATGGACACCATACAAGTAATGTTTCTAAATTTCTAAGGAAAAAACCATTACTGCTAACTCAAAGTCATAAGTCAGATAGTTCTTCTCATGAACCTTATGATTTCTAGAAGCATAGGCGATGACCTTGACATGCTACATCAAAATACAATCCAAGCCAACTCTAGATGCATTGCAATAAATAACAAATCTGTCTGAGCCCTTTGGCAAAGTCAAAACTAAAGCGCGGTCAACATAGTCTTCAATTCCTAGAAGTTCTTTTCACACTCATCTGACCAATGAAACTTGACCCTTTTATGAGTCAACCTGGTCAATAGGTCAGCTTTGGATGAAAACCCCTTAATAAATCTCCTGTAGTATGTAGCCAAACCCAAAAAGCTCCTAATGTCTATCAGAGAAGTGGGTCTAGACCAGTTCTTTACTTCCTCTATTTTCTGTGAATCTACTCGAATTCCCTCTTTAGACACCACATGACCCAGATAAGCAACTGACATTAACCAAAACTCATACTTACTAAACTTGGAAAATAATTGGAAATCTTTGAGAGTTTGCAGCACAACCCTCAAATGGTTTTCATGCTCCTCCTCACTCTAAGAATAAACAAGGATATCATTTATAAAGACAATGATGAACATATCCAAGTACTATTTGAATATCCTATTCATCAAGTCCATAAAAGCTGTAGGAGCATTTGTAAGTCCATAAGACATAACCACAAATTCATAGGGACCATACCGAGTTCTTTAGGATGTCTTCAGAATGTCACATTCTCTAACTCTGAGTTAAAGATAACCGAATTTGAGGTCAATCTTGGTGAAATACTAGCACCCTGAAGCTGGTCGAACAAGTCATCAATCCTGAGAATGGTACACTTATTCCTGATTGTGACCTTTTTCAATAGACGATAATCTATGCACATTCTGAGCAAACCGTCTTTCTTATGCACAAAGAAAACTAGAGCACCCCATAGAGAGATACTGGTTCTAATGAAGCCTTTATCTAGGAGATCATTCAGCTGATCTTTCAATTCCTTTAGCTCAGCTTGAGCCATTCTATATGGAGGAATAAATATGGCTTGTGTATCTGGGAGAAGGTCTATCCCAAAGTCGATCTCCCATTCAGGAGGGAATCCAGGAAGATCCTTAAGAAATACTTTTGAGAACTCGTTGACTATAGGAACTAAATTGAGAGATAAGGTTTCAGACTCGAGATCCTTAACTAAAACTATGTAATAGAAGCACCCTTTTGAGATCATTTTCCTAGATTTGAGGTAAGATATGAAATGATCCTTTGACATTGGAGGACTATCCCGCCACTCTAATATAGGCTCATATGGAAATTGAAATATCATGACTCTGGTTCTATAGTCGACTGAGGCATAACAGGCATGTAGCCAATCCATGCCAAGAATGATGTTAAAATTGGTCATGTATAATTCTACTAAGTTAGCTGAGGTGACTCTATGGAGAACTAAAACAGGAAAATTTTGGTACATCCTCTTGGCTAAGACTGACTCACCGACTGGGGTGGAAACAAAAAATGGTTCTAGGAGTTGTTCAGGAATTACTCCAAATTTACATGTAATATAGGGGGTCACAAAAGATAATAAATCCCCAGGGTCTAGTAAAGCATAGACATCAAGAGAGAACACTTGTAACATACCAGTGACTACATCTAAGGAACTCTCCTAATCTTGACGAGATGGCATGGCATAAATGTGGTTTTGGCGCTGACCATCACCTACACCAGAAGTAGTCCCCTTCTGAGTTGTGTGACCTATTCGAGTTGTTGAAGTAGTGGTCTGATCTTGATTACTTCCCTATCCCTGCTTAGCGGTGGGGCACTCTTTTAACCTATGACAAATTTAACCATACCCAAAACAACCCTCTGTGCCAACAAGTCATTCACTTGGATGGTTCTTACAACACTTATGACATGCTTAAAAAGTATAATTATCTAAAACACTATCTTGAGACATAAAGCATGATGCTCTATTCTTCTTTTAATGATGAGGTCTGGAATATAGAGCACTAGCTGAAGAAGGTGCTAGAACTGAAGACTTCTGCTGAAATAAGAGCGATTTCCACTGCTCGACCTCTGCTAAAAATAGTCAAAATTACCTAACCTGGACCTCTTATTTTCTCTCTCCTCTGCTTCAGTTTCTCCTCTTCTATCTGTTGAGCATAACTTATAAGTCTAGAGATGTCCATAACTCCAACCATCATGGAAGTCTTGCATTCTTTCTTGAACAAATCCAAAATACCAGAAATGTACTTACTCATTTGGGCCCTCGGCTCAGCTACTATTACTGGAGCATACCTAGAGAGTTGAGTAAACTTCAACCCATACTCTTGAATAGACATGGATCCCTACCTCATATTCACAAACTCCTCAGCCCTAGCCTCCCTCAACTCTCATAGGAAGAACCTATCCAAAAAAGCTCCAACAAAGTAGTCCTAAGTCATAGGAGCTACATTCCTACCCCTACTATCCTTCTATTATGTGAACCAAATGTGAGCCACATCCTTGAGTTGATAGAAGCTAGTTCAACACTCTAGTCATCTTCATCACGTTGAGAAAATTCTTAACTTTGTCAATAAAGTTCTACAGATCCTCATCTACTTTCGACCCAAAGAACTCTAGCGGCAACTGACCCACCATTTGGATTAGTAGGAATAAGTGCCCATTGATTAGCTTGGTTGGTCATAGATTGAGCCAACATCTGAATAGCATTTCTGAATTCAACATTCATGACCTCGTGGCTTGGGACTGGAGGGTTAGCACTGCGAGCGTTGTTTCTATGAGGAGGCTGAAATGTATAACAAACAGATTAGAAAGGGGAAATAGAGTTAAACTCTATCGCACAATATTAAACATAAAAGAAGTGGAGTTTCCTAAAATGTCTTGTAGCCTCTCTCTCATAAGTGTGGCGCGCTTCACACCTATGAAAGAGACTCTACTTAACCCAGCTTTCAGACACCCTAGGACACATTAAACCTGATGCTCTGATGCCAAGTTTGTCATGCCCCAAGCCTACACCCTGGATGTACCACGATATTTAGAGCCACAAGTAACCCCAAGCTAACCTATGGTATGGAATAAACTAAAATAGTTTTGAATGATAAGGACAGACTGAGCGGAAGCTAAACTAATAAAATTTATAACTTTAATAAGTTGCTAAAAGTTTTGAAATGATATAAGTCTAAAAGGTAACTCAATCTGAAATAAGCTGAAGTCTAACTCTATATCTAAAAAGCCTCTACTAACTGACGGGTTACTGGGACAAGTCCCCAGTTAACTCTAAATGCTGAAATTGAAATAACTAAGAAAGCATCATAAAAGTCCGTTCTCAGATGATAGGGACTCACTACTAGTAGTCATTGAGATGACGCTGAATCAAATTAATCGCATTGCTAAGTCTTAGAGTCTGAACCTACATCATAATAGGATGTAGCACAAAGAGTATGCGACCAATACTTTGAATATACTGAGCATACATGATATGCAAAGTAAAAGATAACTGAGTATGCTAAAAATATTGAATATCTGAAACAAGTGCAAACTAAAGCTGTAGTACAATGGCCCAAATCATAAGATGCATAAAATCTAAAATGCATAAGTATTCTTAAAGACATAGTGAAAATCAGTAATATGATCTGAAGGCCAAGTACATGTCTACTGAGTCTAATTCCGTGGGAGAGTCTATTAACCAACATAAACCACGTGAACTAAATATAGAGTCTGATGTATATGCCCTATTGAGAGGACCCTATATACCTTGCTAAGGTATAGAGGCATGATTGGTATGATCACTAATTTTGATGCCCAACTGAAGGGCTAAATAGACCTACAGTGGCACGTAGTTTTGGGACTTCGGGTGAAACTGGTACCCTAGTCCATTTGGTGCTAAGTACTACTCCCAAACTGAATACTGATAGCTCATTTAAAACTGAAGTTCTGAAAGCTGGGTCAGAATGTAACTAGCTTAAAAAATACTTTCTAAAAGAGCTGTAGACTGAAAACTGACTAAATTCTTGCTTAAAACTGAATGCTCACTATCTAAGATAAATTCTGAAGGAAGTCTATTTCATGTAAAAATACTACAATTTCAGGCTAAGTTCTTGTCTTCTCATATAATTGTAAAAATCCATGTAAGTTATTGAAAACTAAGGTACAAATCATTTAAAAATAGGATATAATTTACCTAATAAACATATGGACCAAATTCTAGAGAAATCTATATAATAGGGTAAGAACCCTAGTTCCATAAAAACTGAAATAGAAATATGAGGATTTGGGAATAAGGGTGTATGAACCCTTATCGAATACCCACATACCTAGTATTTGAAGAATCTTGGAGTAGAATTGGAGTTTGAAACTATGTAGAAGAAAGCCCTAGGTTTGTAGCTTGAGAGAACTTTTCTTTTCTTTCTAAAGTTTGATTGATAGAAAGAGGGGAGATAATCTAAGTCTGAATAAAACCCCTCCCAAAATAGGCCTAAAATGACTTAGTATAGGATTTAAAAGAATAGGAAAAGTCTAAAATACTCGTGAGATAAAAACTTAAAAACTGTAGAAAATTCTCAAAATAGGGTTCCACGACTGGGAACCATAGTTCGTGGTTTGTTCCATGATTCATAGAACCAGCTCGTTGTTTCCTAGGAAATTTTTAGGCTGCAGGACTGAGTTCCATGAGGGAAAACCATGACCCGTGGACTATTCCATGATCCATGGAAACCTCTCATGGTTCTTAGGCTTTTTGCCAGGCTCTATCTAAGTCTCGCAAGCACAATTTATGGCTCGTGGACTGTTCCACAGTCTATGGATCTGGCTCATAGAACCTGCTGTCACTTTGATAGCTTTACAATTTGATTTTTTTTCTGGTTCTTAGCTTAGAATTTTTGGAGTCTTACAAACATAGTGATCACAAGTTCTATTCTCATATGTGATTGTATGACTACAACCTTATTTGATCCTCGTTATACCTCTTCTTATGTGTATACCTATTTTGCTGTGGGATTGGACATGATATGTGATTTACTTGATATTCCTGTTAATGTGTCTACTACTGCTGGGTATTCTGTAATTTTAGATAGAGTCTACCATTCTTGTCTTGGTACATTCATGGAGTACAAAATCTGGGCAGACTTAGTGATTCTTGACATGGTAGATTTTGATGTTATTCTGGAGATGAGTTGGTTGTTGCCTTATCATGTGATTTTAGATTATAATGCTAAGAAAATTACCATAGCAATGCATGGTATGCCTAGACTTAAGTGGAAGGGTGACTATAGCCCTATTCTTAAAAAGATTATATCCTTTATTTGTACCAAGAAATTGATAGAGAGGGGGTGTTTGACATTTTTGGTGCATCTTTGGGACACTAGTGCAGAGGTTCCATCCATAGGTTCATTTCATGTAGTTTGTGAGTTCTTGGAAGTGTTATCCTATATTTACCTGGTATGCCTCAAGACTATGATATTAACTTCTGCATTGATTTAGAGCCTGGTACGCGTCTTATTTATATTCCACCTTATCGGATGGCACCGGCTAAGTTGAGTGAGTTGAAGTTTAGTTGCAGGACAGTCTTAGAAAGGGATTTATTCATCCGAGTACCTCTCTGTAGGGTGCTCTTGTGTTGTTTTTGAAAAATAAAAATGGGAGTATTTGTATGTGCATTGGCTACTGTCAGCTGAACAAGGTCACTATTTTGAATAAGTACTCTCTCCTTTGCATAGATGACCTGTTTGATCAGCTTTGAGGTGTGTCGGTCTTTTCTAAAATTGACTTGAGGTCTGGGTATCATTGGTTGAAGATTCAGGTTGAGGATATGCCTAAGACTGCTTTTTAGACCAGGTATGGACATTATGAATTTTTGCTGATGTCATCAAGTGGATAGATGCAAGTGTGGTTTACCCTATTACAGACAACAAGTGGGTGAGCCCTGTTCAGTGTGTGCCCAAAAAGGGTAGAATCACTGTGGTTCCAAATGCTAAGAATGAGTTAATTCCAATGCGACTTGTCACAGGCTGGCATGTATGTATAGACTATAGAAAGCTGAATGCTTGGACTAAGAAAGATCATTTTTTGATGTCGTTCATCGATTATATGTTAGACCGTCAGGCTGGTAGAGGATGGTATAGCTTTCTCAATGGTTATTCAGGATACAATCAGATTTTGATTGCTCATGAAGACTAAGAGAAGACCACTTTCACTTGTCCATATGGGACATTTTCTTTCAAGAGGATGCCATTTGGGTTTTGCAATGCACCGATGACATTTCAGTGGTGTATGATGTTGATTTTCTCAAATATGGTAAAGGACACTATTGAGGTGTTCATGGATGATTTTTCTTTAGTAGGTGACTCTTTTAATGATTGCTTGGCTCATCTGATTTGTGTGCTGAAAAGATGTGAACTATGCAACTTAGTGCTAAATTGGGAGAAGTGTCACTTTATTGTCAAAGAGGATATAGTACTTGGCCACCAAATTTCCAAGCAAGGTATTGAGGTCGCAGAGTGAAGATTAAGGTGATTGAAAAATTACCTCCTCCTATTTCTATGAGGGGCATCCGAAGCTTTTTGGGGCATGCTGATTTCTATTGCTGGTTCATAAAGGACTTATCTAAAATTGCACATCCCTTATATAAATTATTGGAGAAGGAGGTAAAGTTCATTTTTGATGATGCATGTCTGAAGGCATTCGAGTGCCTCAAGCAAAAGTTAATCTCGATGCCCATTATTGTTTCACTTGATTGGTCCCAGCCTTTTGAGATTATGTGCGACGCTAGTGGAGTGGCACTAGGAGCAGTCCTAGGTCAAAGACACGAAAAGATTCTCCATCCCATATACTACGCTAGCAAAGAACTTATTCCTACTTAAAAGAACTATACTATGACAGAACAAGAGTTGCTTGATATGGTCTTTGCATTCAAAAAGTTCAGATCTTATTTGCTTGGAACTAAGGTGATTGTCCACACTGACTATGTAGCTCTTAGGTACCTCATGGTGAAGAAGGATTCAAACCCTAGGTTGATTAGATTGGTGCTTCTATTACAAGAATTTGACTTTGAGATCAATGACCGGAATGGTACAGAAAATCAGGTACCAAATCACTTATCACGATTAGAGAAAGAAGCGATGCTAAAGCTGAATGATGAGATAAAAATTGATGATTATTTCCCAGACAAGCAAGTGTTCGTTGCCTTCCAAGATATCATTCCATGGTTTGCAAACATTGCCAACTATTTGGTTAGTGATGTGGTGTCTCCTGATATGTTTGTCCACCAGCGAAGAAAGTTTATGTCTGATGTTAAGAAGTTCTTCTGGGAGGAGCCATTCTTGTTTTGTGTATGTGTTGATACCATTATTCATAGATGTGTGCCTGAAGCTGAGATGATGAAGGTATTAGAGGCTTGCCATTCATCCCTTGTTGGGGGACATCATAGTGGTACCTGAACAACTCATAAGATCTTACAATGCAGATACGATTGGCCTACCCTCCACAAGGACGCCCATGATTTTGCTAAGGCTTGCAGTTTATGTCCGAGGAAAGGTGGTATATCAAGGAATCATTAGCTTCCTCTCACTCCCATCCTTGTGATTGAACTATTTGATATATGGGTTATTGACTTCATGTGTCCATTTGTGATGTCGAATAGGATGCGGTACATATTGGTGGTTATTGACTACGTATCTATGTGGGTGGAGGTGGTTGCTCTTCCCATATATGAAGGCAAGTGTGTCACAATATTTTTGAAAAAGAACATCTTTTCTAGATTTGGTACACCACGTGCGATTATCAGTGATGAAGGCTCTCACTTTTGCAATAAGTTGTTTCGTGCTTTACTTGAGAAGTATAGAGTGAAACACAAAGTTGCAGCCCCTTATTATCCACAGACTAGAGGGCAAGTTGAGGTTTCCAACCGCGATATAAAGTCAATCCTATTGAAGACTGTGAATGCAAATAGAATGAATTAGTCTAGGAAACTGGATGATGCTTTGTGGGCGTATAGGAATGCGTACAAGACACCAATAGGCATGTCACCATATCAGCTTGTTTTTGGAAAGACATGTCATCTACTAGTTGAGCTTGAGCATAAGTCCATGTGGGCACTGAAGAAGTTGAATTTAGATTGGTTTGCAACATTATTTCAGCGGCTTGGTCAGTTGAATGAGTTAGATGAGTTTGGCCTCAATGCCTATGAAAGTTCAGCCTTGTACAAAGAAAAGATTAAATTGTATCATGATCGGAAGATTGAGAAGAGATATTTTGCATCGGGTGATTTGGTTCTACTGTTCAATTCCAGACTTCGCTTGTTTTCTAGCAAGTTGAAGTCCAAATGGATTGGACCATTCAAAGTGGTACAAGTATTCCCACATGGTGCTATAGAGCTTGAAAATCATGAGGGCAAGAGATTCAAAGCAAATGGTCAGCGTATCAAGTCTTATTTGGGAATTGCAGAAGAGCTAAAAGCTGTTGAAGTCTGGACCCTTGGTGAATTCTGAGTAACCAAGGAACCTACATTGTGTCACGATGTTAAATCAGGCACTGCATGAGAGGAAACCCATGAGACAAACTTGATAAAGTCTGAGTAGACAAGTGACTGGCAATGTGCCGCGATGTTAAATCAGGCGCTGCATGGGAGGCAACCCATGAGGGAAACTTGATAAAGTCTGAGTAGTCAAGTGACCTACGTTGTTTTGCTACGTTAAATCAAGCGCTTCTTGGGAGGTAATCCAAGGCTAATATTTGTTGTGTGTGTAGGGATAAGTTGAGGAAGGGAACTGGAAAAGATAAAATCAGAAAAAGAGGTAAGTGAAGTTCCACGAGCAAGGTTTATGGACCATTGTTCAATCCACGACACGTAGACTACTCGTGGAAGACTGGTCAAATTGGTCAAAGTGCAAAACAAAGTCTATGAACCAGTTCTAGGAGCCATGGTTTAAACCAGTTCCAGGAGCAATGGAAAAATGACCATCTGTAGAACAGGTTCTATGAACCAGTTCCATGAACTGTAAATCAAACCATGAGTCATTTTTTTGGTTCGTACAAATCAGACTAAAAACTAGGTGGCAGGACTTGTTCTATGAGCCTATTCCATGACTCGTGGATCAGTCCACGACCTGTGAATAGTGCTCATGGAACTCAGGTAAGTGCTATTTAATTTTTGGTCACCCGAGTTGGACCCAACCCGACCCACAATCCTTTCTTTGTTTAAATACTTTCCAAAACAAATTTTCCCCTATTTTTCATATCAAAACTGACCCTACACTTCTTCCACTCCCTTTCAAACACAAACTCCTCAACTTCATCTCCAAATCAACCGAGTGTTTGACTGATCCACTCCTAAAATATCCCTAGAAACTAGAACACATTGTGTTCTATACCAAAATGTGCCAAAATTGACAAAACCAAGCAAAGAAGGTTGCGGGTCAAGTGGGTTAGCAATCCGTTACAAGTATTTGCTCATTTAAACCCAAAATCATCTTAAGGTATGCTCAAAGCTCTTATTGTGTTTTGATTTTGGATGAAAGAACCGGACCTAGGGTTGTTTTTGTTTAAAATTGATTTTAAAGCCCTTGGGATGATGGTTTTCGTGAGAAAATACTTGTACTTAGCTAATTACTGTGTCTTGTGGTTTGGAAGTGATTGAAAGGGTGTAAGAAATTGCTAAAAATATGGTTGGTTGATGTTACAGTGATCATGAGATCATTCTACGGGTCGTGGTTCATTCCGCGGACTATAGAATGCAATGGTAAAAATCATATTAGAGGCCTGCTTTCAGGTCTGATTTTCACGAGGGTATCCATGGATCAAACCATGAGTCATGGATGGCACTCGTGAATCTTAGACCTGTAAGCAGTTAAAAATTTCCATGAGGGTCATCCACGAGTCATGGATCAAACCACGAGTCTTAGATGTTAAAAATTTCCACGAGGGTCATCCATGAGTCATGGATCAAACCACGAGTTTTAGATGGAACTCGTGGATCTCAGACCCGCAAGCAATGAAAAAGTTCCTGAGTTCCATGAGGGGTTTCCACAAGACGTGGTTCATTCTACTGGCCATGTATCTAGCTCGTGGATCCCTAATCGCAGAAAAAGTTAAACTCTTTTTCTTGATTTTCTTGCTTCTGCTGTACTATCTTCTCCCCCACAGGTACCATGCCACTGAAAAATACCCCAATGATGGGTAAAGCACGCACAACAAAATAAATTAAAGAAGGGTCTCTGATATTCAAGACTAGACTCACTGATGAGCCCGACGAAGCTGAACAGAGTGGGACTGAAGAGGTCTATGAGATCCAGCCAGACCCAAATATGGTGCCTTGAACAATAAGGAAAGGGTCACAAACACGAGCAACTGAGGATAAAGCACTATAGCTTGCCCTAATTGTTGCACCATAGGTAGCGACCACTTCTCCTCAGACTGAAGAGGGAGAGGGGTCATCAGATGAAGGAGATAGAAATTGAGAGAGTAACACCAGGACCGATACTGGGGAAGAAGAAGAGTCTAACAATGCTGAGTCAGGCACAGAGGGTAAATGTTTGTCCAGTATGTACACTCTAAAGTCCGAGACTCAGAGATAAGATGAGGCAGACAGAGTTCAGACACTTGAGGCTTATGACAATTGGAGATGGTGTGTTCAGGGCATGAGGAGCAGGTATATTCAAGGTGCAACCTAATTTGAGAGGGGTTTGCCCAAAAGAGGCATCTTTGAGGAGCCGCAGATTTGAAATGAGGGCCTAGCTTCCATCCCAGATATCCATGATATATTTAGTCACTACCGGTATGGTTGGATGGCTAAGCCCTCAGGCAGCTACTATCCCAAGATAGTTTGAGAATTCTATGCTTTGTATGCAGCCACAGGCAGTCAACTCTTTTTGCCAAGGCAGTGGTATTAGGATATGACCCCGCTCACTAGCGTCATGGTGCGACATGCACCCATTGATATATCTGAGCACACTATTCAGTGCTTTTTGTTCGGGCTAGAGTATGAGCTATAGGTTGACACAATCGAGTTTGACCATAAAATGAAGAGGGTCAAGGATAAATTGAAAATGAGGGACCCAGTTCAAAAAGCTGATCTATTTAGATGGGTTGTAGGTTACATAACAGAACATGGAGAGGATGCATAATGGGTTCATAAAGGCGACATCAGAAAGGCATTCTTGAACTTTGCCAAAACGTTTTGGTGGGATATTGTATGGTTCTTCCTTTGTATGACTCAGGCAAATAACACTCTGACACCTGACCGTGCAGTCCTAGTAGCTAGCATCATGGATAGTTATGAGATAAAATTCCCCCGCTGCATCATAGAGGAGATTCATGAGCGGGCATTTAAACCCAATACCATCATACCCTTCCCTTGCCTGATTCATCACCTCTGCATAGATTTGGCAGTCTCGAGGATACCTGATGTGGACCATATGATAGCAGTGACTCGGACATTGGATGTTGGGTTGATAAAAAAATGCTACTAACCCAATCGCACACAGGCGAGCGTCTTCCTCTACTTCAATAGGAACGATTAAAGTTGAGGGATTCTCCATATTGAGGGATCCATTTGAGTCAGGTATAGCTGAGCCAACCATCGTGTATGACACTGATATTCATTATACAGCGGTAAGCACAACTGCAAAGGATTCCACAACTTCAGTTTCTGTGCCTTTGACTTCTAGGCCACCACCTGCTCTACCTATTGAGCCTCCAGCCCCAGCCCCAGCCCCATCTAGTATGCTGACCATCATCTCTGAGCTTCTAAAATTTTTTGTACAACATCAGGCCAATATAGAAAAGTAGGTAAATAATTTGTTAGATCACCTAAGACCTTGGGTGAGGGCCACTATTGCAGCCGCCGAGGTCAGAGTTTGAGATAAGATTGCCCAGGTAGCTCGTAAGATAACTAGCTGAGTTGATAGATTTGAGCACTGAGTGAATACTCTGTTGTAGAATGTACAGTTCCCCAATTTAGGAGGTATAAGGGAGGATATAGCATAACTTCGAGATAAGATTGGATCTATAGTCACTAGCTACACTCCGGTCAGACCCTCCATCCCTATTATGATCACAACAGTTCAGAGCCTAGTGATTGATTTATTTGCAGAGGAGGAGTCCGAGCTCCTGAAGATTAGATAGAAGAAGGTTCACACTAAGGTCCCTTCTCAGGTTGAGACGGACCCAAAGAGAGTAAGAAAGGACACCGCTACTATCGTGCAACTATCCTTAGGCGAGATGCGACTTCAAGAGAAGGCGTTGCTGAGTAGACTTTGGGGTGAGTCCACCAGTTCGGCTCCAGCGGTTGGAGGAGATACACCTTCTATTATTGAGATCCCAGGGTCTATTACTGCTGATCCTTTGAGTGCGACAGCCATCACCATTGCCACTATTACTGATACAGGTGCCACACCATATGCTTTATCTCCATTATCAGACATTGGTACCTATGCTCCATATATATGTTCCTGCCTCCCTGCATATTTACTTTTCTTCATGCATTGAGGGCAATGCACATTTTTTTTGGTGGGGTGGGGGCAGCAGCCGTCCATGTGTTTCAATGGGTATCTTGGCAAAGTTTGAGTAGCCAAGACGCCCACGTCATGTCGCGATGTTAAATCAAGTGCTATTGAGAGGCAATCCAAAGAGGGTACCACTGTGTTTCCAAGTCCGTGGGGTTTTCTTGTTGTGTTGTTTCTCCATGGACCTTTATTTCTATTAAACCAAAATGTTTAGATAGGTTGTGTGTAGTAAAAGAAGAATAGGAACTTAGTGCAGTCTATGGTTTGATTTTGAAATTGATTTTGACTAAAAAATGGAAACCCCTCCAATTTTTGTGTGACATGATTAGTAATTTTTGATAGACTGACTGCTATGAATCTGTGCATCAAATTATGATTATCAATGTGATGAATAGCTTAAGCTAGGGCATGAATCTGATAGTTAGCAATTGGTTGTTTGACTCTGTGCCATGTGCGTGTGAGCTGCATTTGTACTGTTCTTGCATTGTGTGCCAATCCAGAACTTGCTCGATTAGTCTTGCCTAGGCTGTAGGATAGTGGGTTAGGAAATGATCATAGGCCATTTTTGAAATAGTCCACTTAGCCTAAATGACCATCCAAATGAATTTAATATCCCTTGATCCCTGATTTTGAGCTGAAATTGACCCATTCTTTTGTTGTTTAGTCTATTCACCTTCCCTCTTTTCTATGAACCTTCATTTTATCCCTGGTCCCTCCTTGGACATTATGCACCTCAACTCAGGCAAATTGCCTAAGTTGAGGGTGGCTACTGTGGAGGTAAATGAGAAGTATGGGGTATGAAAAGAAAAGGTTAGTGATTAAAAAGGGGAAAAATAACAGTTGTGGTGTATGTGCTAGAAAAAGAAAAGATTAAAAAATAAAAAAGAAAGAAAAGAAGAAAATATGATGAAAAAGAAGTTGATTTTGAAATAAAAGTCGCACCCCTCACTTGATGAAAAAGAAAGAATAGAAAAAGGAGAATAAGGGAGGAAAAAAAAGAGTTGGTCTAAAAGTGAGAAACATAGCGTAGTGTCAAGGAGGGGCTTAGTCGCTATTTTTCAAATATACCATACCCGTCCACGATCCTACGTTACAAGCCTAGTAAAATCCTATAGTGATTCTAGTCCAACTGTTCGAGAGCCGAGGCATAGAAAATAAAGGCAAGCCTATGGTATTGTGCACGCATTGCTTGAACTTCTTTGTGAGTGTGAGTGTTTTATTCTAGTCCCAAATACTAAATGATTTAATGTGTGATTGAGACTTCTTTGTAGTGAGGGCACTAGAGTAACATTGATTACTGATTGTTAGGTAGGTGTCATTTGTACATGCTAGCTTTATATTGATATCCTGATGTCATCCATGGATCCTTTTGTGTTATCTAGATAAACTGTACATGTGCACTTGTTTTATACTATGAAGGAGGGGGTATTTGTTGTGAGTTGAACTATTTGAACCATGTGACTGTTGTAGTTCCTAGTTTTGTTTTACTTAAGCGTCATTTTAGGATGGTTTTATTTTGTTTCTTAAAGACAAGCAATGGTTTTATGTTGAGGGTATTGATGTGCCGTGGTTTACGATATTTTCGACACTTAAAACATGGAATTGAAGTATGTTCTTTAGCAATTTTTAGTAGATTTGATGTGTTTTTGAGTATTATGCAAGAAAACAAGGTTCGGAAGCTAAGTTCAGAAAAAGACTGCAAAATAGGCTGGAACTGACTTCCACAACTCAACTCTATGAGTCATGAAAGCATCCATGAGTCGTGGAAGTCAGTCGTGGAAAGAATTCTGCAAAGGTGCCTGAAGCCTGAGATCTACGAGAGGTTTCCACGAACCATGGACCTTTTCATGAGTCATAATTTATGTTCGTGGAACTTGATCAAAGGATGAGAAAAGGCCTGAGATCCACGAGGCCATTCCACAATCCGTGGATGACTTCGTAGAAGTGAACCTGCAAGATGATATTAAGCCTGATTTCCACGAGAAAACTCCACGAGCTGTAGAAGGATCCACGTATCGTAGATTGTGTCTGTGGAAGTTGCCGAACCCAACCCTCCTAGTTTGTTTATGATAGGATTTATGATGTCTATATATACCTTTTTTAGGTTTTCTTTTACATTTTATGCTCTATATTTTGTAGAAAACACATTCGAAAACACATTTGAAAACACTTGGTATTGAATTATTATTGATTTGAAGAGATTAAAACATCTATTGTCTCTTGATTCTTGATTCTTCTTCAAATATTCAAGTTTCTAGGTTTCTTTAATTCTTCTTGTAAGTATATGATCATGAATTCTTCAACAACTTCTAATTGTTTACTTATGGACATGAGTAGCTAAATCCACAACTAGATTTGTGGGAACCATGACGAATTAACAATGTAGGCAAAGTACTTAGCAATTCTAGGACGGTGGTTATGCATGTATTGTTCTTCCTTTTGATTTGATTGCTTTTTAATGGTACGTAACGTTAGGAATCGCCTTATTCTTACTTTCTCGACCAAGGAGGTAACAAATGGAAGAAGGGTTATTACAACAAAAATTTGAGGTTATCAACCCTCGTTTAATAGCTTGACCTTATCCGGAAATAGCTAATCTGGGATCAAAAGTAAAGGTTACTAAAGCATACACTCATAGGCGGACCAAGTTGCATGGTAAAATTCATCTATCTAGGGGACCAACCATTTAGGTGAACCTATCTTGTATGCTAAGCACTAGAATAGATTGCTAGTACAACGCCTACTGCATTATAAACTCATGGGGAACACAGTCCTAGTCCATTCTCTCTCTGAATTACAACAATATTGATACTTGCTGTTACCTGTTACTTGATAATTTACAAATATTATTTTTTATTTAAAATATAATACCCCATAATTTCTTGTACATTTACGACTAACTTGACGCCGATAAAATTTCTTGGATATGAAAAATTTGAAATATATTTGATCTTAAAAGAATTTAAGGGTCGTGAATGATATTTTAATTTGATGGCTAAACTTCTTGATACTTTTACAAAATGTATCACCTGTTGTTTTTATTATTATGTTAACTACCCTAATTAATTAAGGGAGTTCTATTATTATATATTTAGGCCTATATATGAAACACGGGTCAGGCCTACAGTGAATCAAAGGGAGGAGGCTTTAAAATATTTACAACTTTTTAAAAAAATGAGCACAAGTACAAGGTACTTGGTCACTTCCTTTTCTGGGAAAGTAATGAGGAGCAACTTGCTGCTGGCCAGGGGATTTCAAGGAAAAAAAAAAGCAAATCAAAGAGTTGGGTAGTTGCTTTAAATCCCTCAAGAGCCGAGAGATTCATGTTCATCAACAACAAGAGTGTAAATTACCATTAGCTCTATTTCAAGAAGGCTCAAGAACTCTTAATTAGAGGTTTTCAAGGATACTTCTCAGAGGTAATTTTGTAACTCAATCTTTGTGTATTGACTACAAATGAGTATAGAGAACACAATTTAGTGTGGAAATCATTGATTAATTTAGGTATTGGTTGAACCATAGAAGTGGGTTTTGTGAAAAGACAATGAATTGTGACTAGAGTTGCGGAGTAATTTGAATAATTGTTGTAATGATCCCAATGAGTTAGAAGTATCATGTATGGGTAATAATTAGACCCAAATAATGGGAGTGATAAATTAAAATAGAGGTTGGTGATTTATAGGAACCTGTGAACCATTTGGATATTACCGGACGTTGTTGAGCATGTTTTGATAGAAATTAAATATCTTGGTGTAGATATTATTTGAAGACGTCAGAGAATTGTTCTAATTTTGGTATGTTATAGAATAATTGAAGCTTGAATTTGAGGTACGATCTCTTATCCCTCTTCATCTATGAGCTCATAGGAGCATTCTACATGTGTTTTAGTAAAGAACTCGTGGGACAGTGATCGGAAGTCAAGAGTTCAAAGTTAAATGTACTTGGTTGGGTTTTTAAAGGATTTATACTGTGAAGTTGGGTAGAGGGAGTAACCTTGAACTTATGAGAGGGGTCGTGTGTTCAAATGGGGGAGGCAAACAAGAAGGGTATGGTAATACACTGCTTGTTTATAGTAATTGTCGGGTTTGTTGCTTGGGAAAAATTAATATTTTGTCGGTTAAACCATTAATCTTGGTTAGATTCTTATTTCCCCCCATATTGTTATTAATATAGATCCTTATCATAGAATGAAAGGTGAAATTGGAACACGATGAGAATGGAGCAAAAATCGAGGTATGTAAAGCTAAAACCCTTCTCTGCTATTAAGGAACGACCATAATTAGTCACTTGTTCCTCCTAAAAGAGTCCATATAGTTTACTTGATATATGTGAATAGAGCCTTCATTTTCTACCGGCCAAACACATGACTACATGTCTAATATGGTCAAAATATCTATATTCTCATTCCAGATGAACTTTCTTGTCTTCACACTTTATACGTCTATTTATTCAACTCACAGTATTCATATTACTCCTTCAAGTTAAGTTGTTTCTCATGATCAAAAGTGTCCTTACTCAAAATCTTTACAAGTCACATGGTATATCTACACATGCTATAAGTGAGAACAAATGGCCATATTATAGTTTCACTTGTATATTTGATTTCATAGGCAATAAAGTCATAAAATGAAACTAAGAACTATCACTTGAATAATTAAATATCATGATCAAAGAAGCTAAGTGCTACATAGAGATTCTAGTTGAGAGGAAAAATGATTTATCGTAATCTACTTGTCATATGCCTTAAAGGCATAACTTGATAAAATCTACTCTTATAGAGGGAATGATATTTATAGGTTTTACTTGACACACATGCGCGACATGATTCTGTGTACAGGATTGAGATCAGACCATTATAGTGAGCCCAAAGATTGTGGCGTACCCGCCCTTGTGGCATCATTTGTATTTGGAGTCAGCTGGAATGTCATGCACTATTTTCCCTGACTCGAGCCAATATATGACACATAAGGCCTATGGGCAAGACCCTTATATGCGAGCCCACTGAGGGCATACCCTGTGTTAGACCTCGATTAAGGTTATGTGTATAGAATGATAATCATGGATATTCATGCAACATAGGCCATGCATTTTTCATAGATCTCCTTTAGAAGGCCATCATATGATCATTTGTATTAAAAATTGCCACAGGACAACACCTAGGCAAACTATTAGGTGATATATAATAATGAATGAGGTATAACCTGTTGTATGTTAAGCTAATTGAGATATTCATGAGTTATAATCTCATACTAAAGTTTCTGATAATTTCTATCCACAATTGTTCATCTTTAATACTTGGAGTATGATATGCTAAAAATACTAGTATATAGGTTACAGTTCCATATTTTATACATCTTACTTGTACGCTCATAAGTCTTTCACTTTGAATCTGATTCACATGAGCATCTGTGCCTGCCTTCTTGTTGTTTTGTCTGCTTTACATACCAGTACATGTTTTATATGTACTTATGTTCCTGTGTTCGATGATGATGCATTTTGTAAATGCAGGACCAGGTATACATGTTAGCAGATTTCCATGTTAGGTACCCACTACATATTCAACAAAGCAGTTGGTGAGCTCCCCTCTTATCTGGAGCACATAGATGTCTAGTACTCTTTATTCATACTTATAGTTATAATGTGAGTATGTCAATGCCCTGCCTCGACCATTTTCCAGTGTATAGTTACAGATTCCTTTAGAGGTTTTGTAGACAGTGTAAAAGTATCATGTGTAGTTATAGTCCTCATTTTCTATTGTAGTTCTGAGGCCAGATTGTCAATATTGTTATGTATATTCCTTTAATATCATCTTACGAATGGTAATCCTTCCACTTAGTACATGTCAATAGTATAACATGTACTCATACGGTTCTTGTCTGCCCTGTCAAAGCTTGGGGGTGACAAAAGTGGTATCAGAGCACTAGGTTCAAGGTATCCTTGAGAGTCTATAAAGCCGTGTCTAGTAGAGCCTCACTTATGAATGTGTTGTGCACCACATTTATAATGGGGGAACTGCTTGGGCATTTAGGAATTATGACCTTCATTCATGATCTAGATCATGCGACAAAGTTAAGTCATAAGAAGTTGCTTCTAATTCACACTCTGCTTAAATGTCATTCAAATCTTACCTATTAATGACATCTTTAGATCAGGTCAAAGGCCCAATATAAATATATGCAAATGGGGCAATTTCCATCTATTAATCACCGGTCACATAGAGACTAAGACTTGAGCTCAAGATATCTCTGTGAGTCTGATCTTGCAAATTTGCAGTTGCTTACAGATGAAAGGCCTACAAAAATTCATGTCCTCTATGCCATTATAGCTACATTGGTGTTACACCCTATTTTTCCTAAGAAGGACCTAAGAGGGAATTACTCATATGATCACTTAGTTAAGGGTCGTCCACCTATAAATAGGAAGTGGCATCTCCCGATATAAGTTTTGCAGAAAAATACAATTGACTTTTAAGTACGACAACTTTTTCATTTGATCCCTCCAATTCTTATAGGATACAAGGATATGAAAGATGTTCAGTACCTTTTTGGTAATATACCTTGAAGCTTCGGATAATGTATATGTTAAGATTTGGGGCGACCAAACCGAATCCTTATAACTTAAAGATGTGATAATATCCTGGATTGTTAGGTAGATGTGCCACCAGTGATAACTAGAGATACTCCTAGTTGGCCGATAAGGACTAGATGTTTTATCAGACATACCCAGGTAAGTACATAGGTGATTTCCATAGAATACAAGTATTCGATTACCCCAATTAAGTAATGACCTGTGTGAGTCCTTCTATGGTTAATGAGATCGGGGATGGGTGTTTCAATTGTTTTATTGGAATATGTATGTAGATATGCACCTTATTATGATTTGTGGTAAGGATAGAAGGGAATTAATGTATGACCAAACATTAGATCAAAGAATGTCGAGGGGATTAGACATAAGTTAAGATTTATCTGAGTATCTGTAGTAGAAGAAGACATGGTATCAATTACTTGTTTATAAGAGAAGTAGTTTTTATATTTAAGATTGTAGGATGCTATTCAATAATTCAGACTAAGTAAGAAAACTAAATAGAAGTCCCAATTACTGTACAATGCTTATGAGGGTTAGAGTAAGTTAAAGAGGAATGATTATATAGTCTCAATGTCTAGTGGTGCCGTATTGAAAGAAATGGTGTGGGTGCCAATGTGAATTCAGTACTAATTCTACATAGTTAAAAAAGTTGGCAGAGTAATTGAGAGACTCTTTTTTGTGAGGGATGGTCATGTGCTTGTGTTTACCTAATACAAGTTCATCATAAGATCTCTGATGATAGCCAGACTAGGAGGAAAGGGTTGCACCACCCTTACTGATTATGCAGCCATATAAGTTTCACCAAGTAAGGTTAGACCTCTTGAATGGAATCAATGGTGGCTATTCTTCAGATGTAACCAAGGGTTTATGAGATGACTCCATACATGTTATACAAGAGTTCTCTTGTTACAATGTCTTTGTCACTTCACTTATTCATATGTTCATCAAAATTTACAGGATCTAACATACATTGAGCTCAATAATACATCACTTGATAGTAGTGGGGGCATAACTGATTTTAACCTTCCACTTGGGTAGAAATAGCTCTTGTATCACCCAAAACAAGAAGCAGTATGCTCATGCTTAATCCATGACTAGATAACTGTATAAAACATCCCATATAGAGGTATTGGGTGCCCATAAGATTAAGTCATCATGAATCTATATATTGTATGTGTTATATTAATTGCTTGTAAGATTATACATGCTACATGTCTTATAATTTAATTATTTACATGCTACTTACTTCATAAGCTTATTAGTTTACTCATTATGCGCCCTTTAGGGGTTAATTATTTAAAGTTATTTGTACTATAGATCTTTTACTTATAGGCTACGATTATATGAATCATTTCCTATATCATATGTATATTCTAGATCATTTATCCAAAAGTTACATGCTATATACATCATTTGTTTATACGTTACTTATTTTATGAAGAATGTGTTTATATGTTGTATATTTTATAAAGTATTGATCCATATGTTATATGTCTCATAAACTATTTAATTTTACATGTTGTATATTTTATAAAGTATTGATCCATATGTTATATGTCTCATAAACTATTTAATTTTATGTTATTTGTATCATAGATCATTGCTTATAGGCTATATTCTATATGAATTCTTATTGACATGTTACATGTTTTATAAAGGATATGTTTATATATTATATATTTCATAGAATAATGACTCGCATGTTACATGATTCATGGGTTTCTTATTCATATGTTACTTGCTTCATAAAATATTTGATCACATGTTATATGCATATGTATTAGGGGTTATTTGTTTTCATATTATAGATGTTATAGCTCTCTTATTTTTATATGTCATATGCCCTATAACTTATTTGTTTAAAGTATTATACGTGTCCCAAGTTCATGTGATTAGAATGTTAAGGTTTAACTACTCATGTGACATATGTTTAAATGTTTATAGGTTGTGACTTGTAAGTGGTTATGTTTAATAGTTATAGTAAACATGCTTATATGTCATGACCAAGTTATTTTCATGGTATATGCTATACATTCTTAAGGTTTAAGCATTAAGAACTTTTATAGATTACTTGTCTAGATGACTAGACAATAGATATCACGTTATAGTCCGATGATTTAGATGTCTAGATGTTTACATGTTATATATATCATAAGTTATTGTCTATAGATTATAGGAATTATATATTAATTGCTCACATTCCATCCTAATCATGGTATAGTTTTTTAAATAATATATGTTTTATATTTGACTGGTTTAGAAATATCAAAAGTCTATTTGATCCATATGATATACCTTTATTTGCTGATAGAGTGTGAGTTTATCTATTTGAATGTTATAATTGACACGTTTATGTGTTATGATTAACTCATCTGTATGTTATGTACTTTTACAATCCTAAGAGCTCATGTATTAGGTGTCTTTATAGTTTACATGTCTATAAGTCGTACGCACTTATTTATATGCTATATATGTTCCCTTATTTTATTTTTAAAAAAGCACACGTATTAAGTATATTAAGAGTCTACCTATTTATACGAGTAATATGATAGATTTCGTGTCATAATTCTTTTGCTTACATGCTATTTGTTTTGTAGTCCACATGTTCAGATGCAATTTCGTAGTTTATATGTTGTATGTTTTTATAATTTGTTGCACATAAATTACGTGCTTCTAAAGTTGATCGGTTCTAAGTTATCTATCTGTGGGGCTTACATGTTTTTAGGTTAAAACCCTTTTATGTGGCTCACACTTTTACATGACTACATGCCCTTTGTGCTTATTTGCCTATTTATTATAATTTTTGTATGACTTCATTATTTATATGCTATGTATCCTTTATGTTTACCTACTTGAATAAGATGGGTAAGGGTTAAGTACTTATCCCAAAATAAAGGGTATAGTGGGATGACCTATTCAGTCGTCAAGAGAATAATTGAAAATGGACTTACAAATAAAGACAATTGCTCTTCAATATCATGATTATATCATCTAAAGCCAGACAATATCACAGATCTTCCCCATATTGGTTAAAAAAGGTTGAATTAATAGAGGAAAGTTCCTTGTTCAGTCTTGTTACAATCAGATCTCCCACTAGTTGAGTGTGCCTATGATTCCAGAGTTTTACATGGATGCATCCCCCGAATGTAGAGTATAAGGTAAGTTACAGTATTGGTTATAACTTTTACTTGAGTATAAGGCTATATGGTGCCCTAGTTGTTATCTGTTGAGTATTACTTTTGTTGTGGCACTATCTGAATCATATGCGTATATATTCTGGCTAGCCGATAGGTTTTTGATAGGCCTACTTATAGAGGAAACTCTGCCAATTTTTTTGAGAATTTGGAGAGTTAGCAAAATTCCAAGGCCTTATGATGGATAAAGTGAAGTGGAGATTAATTGGGTGATCTCATGAATGTTTTGCACAAATACAGAACTCAAAGCTTCAACCGCCATTCGAGAATGAATGGTCCCAAGGGGGAAATAATGTAATACCCCATAATTTCTTGTACATGTAAGACTAATTTGACGTCGATAAAATTTTCTCGATTTGAAATATATTTTATCATAAAAGAATTTAAGGGTCGTGAATGATATTTTAATTTGATGGCTAGACTTCTTGGTATATTTACAAAATGTATCACCTGTTATTTTTCTTATTATGTTAACTACCCTAATTAATTAAGAGAATTCTATTATTATATAGTTAGGCCTATAAATGGAACACGGGTCAAGCCTACAGTGAATTAAAGGGAGGAGGCTTTAAATTATTTACAACTTTTTAAAAAAATGAGCACAAGTACAAGGCACTTGGTCACTTCCTTTTTTGAGAAAGTAACGAGGAGCAGCTTGCTTCTGGCCAGGGGATTTCAAGCAGCTTGAAAGATTTGGGTAGTTGCTTTAAATCCCTCAAGAGCCGATAGATTCATGTTCATCAACAACAAGAGTGTAAATTACCATTAGCTCTATTTCAAGAAGGCTCAAGAACTCTTAAATAGAGGTTTTCAAGAATGCTTCTCAAAGGTAATTTTATAACTCAATCTTTATGTATTGACTACAAATGAGTATAGAGAACACGATTTAGTGTGGAAATCATGAATTAGTTTAGGTATTGGTTGAACCCTAGAAGTGGGTTTTCTGAAAAGACAATGAATTGTGACTAGAGTTGCGGAGTAATTTGAATAATTGTTCTAATGATCCCAATGAGTTGGAAGTATCATGTATGGGTAATAATTAGACCCAAATAATGGGAGTGATAAATTAAAATAGAGGTTTATGATTTATAGGAACCTGTGAACCATATTGGATATTAGCAGACGTTATTGAGCATGTTTTGATAGAAATTAAATATCTTGGTGTAGATATTATTCGAAGATGGAGAATTGTACTAATTTCGGTATGTTCTGGAGTAATTGAAGCTTGAATTTTAGGTACGATATCTTATCCCTCTTCATCTATGTGATCGTACGAGCATTCTACATGTGTTTTAGTAAAGAACTCGCGGACGGTGATTGGAAGTCGTGATTTCAAAGTTAAATGTACTTGGTTGGGTATTTAAAGGATTTATATTATGAAATTGGGTAGAGGGAGTAACCTTAACCTCATGATAGGGGTCGTGTGTTCAAATGGAGGAGGCAAAAATGAAGGGTGTGGTGGTACACTGCTTGTTTATAGTAATTGTCAGGTTTGTTGCTTGGGAATTATTATTAGTTTGTCGGTTAAATCATTAATCTTGGTTAGATGCTTAATTCCCGCCCCCTATATTGTTATCAATATAGATCCTTATTATAGAATGAAAGGAAAAATTGGAACACTATGGGAATGGAGCAAGACTCGAGGTATGTAAAGCTAAAACCATTCTTTGCTACTAAGGAATGATCATAATTAGTCACTTTTTCCTCCTAATAGAGTCCGTATAGTTTACTTGATATATGTGAATAGAGCCATTATTTTCTACCTTCCAAACACATGACTACATGTCTAATGTGGTAAAAATATCTATATTCTCGTTCCAGTTGAACTTTCTTGTCTTCACACTTTATATATCTATTTATTCAAGTCACAGTATTCATATTACTCCTTCAAGTTGAGTTATTTTGCATGATCGTAAGTGTCCTTACTCAAAATTATTACAAGTCACATGGTATATCTGCACGTACTATAAGTGAGAACAAATGGCCATAGTATAGTTTCACTTGTATATTTGATTTCATAGGCAACAAAGTCATAAAATAAAACTAAGAACTATCGCTTGAATAATTAAATATCATGATCAAAGAAGATAAGTGCTACATAGAGATTCTACTTGAGAGGCAAAATAATTTATCATAATCTACTTGTCATAAGCCTTAAAGGCATCACTTGATAAAATCTACTCTTATCGAGGGGATTGTATTCATAGGTTTTACTTGACACACATGCGCGACATAATTCTGTGCACAGGATTGAGACCAAACAATTATAGTGAGCCCAAAGATTGTGGCGTACCCACCCTTGTGGCTTCATTTATATTTGGAGTCAGCTGGAATATAATGCACTATTTCCCCTGACTCAAGCCAATATATGGCACATAAGGCCTACAGGAAAGACTCTTATATGCGAGCCCACTAAGGGCATACCTTGTGTAGACCTCGATTAAGGTTATGTGTATGGAATCATAGTCATGGATATTCATGCAGCATAGGCCATGCATTTGACATAGATCATCATTGGTAGGCCATCATATGATCATTTGTATTAAAAATTGACACATGACAACACCTAGACAAACTATTAGGTAATATATAATAATGAACGAGGTATAACGCGTTGTATGTTAAGATAATTAAGCTATTCATGAGTTATAATCTCATACTAAAGTTTTCGATAATTTCTATCCACAAATATTCATCTTTAATACTTGGAGTATGATAAGCTAAAAAGTCTAGTATATAGGTTACAGTTCCATATTGTATACCTTTTACTTGTACGCTCATAAGTCTTTCACTTTGAATCTGATTCACATGAGCATCCGTGCTTGCCTACTTGTTATTCTATCTACTTTTCATACCAGTACATGTTTTATATGTACTGACATTCCTGTGTTCGGGGATGATACATTCTGTAAATGCAGGACCAGGTATACATGTTAGCAGACTTCCATGTTAGGTACCCACTACATATTCAGCAAAGCAGTTGGTGAGTTCCTTTCTTATATGGAGCACATAGATTTATAGTACTCTTTATTCACACTTATAGATATAATGTGAGTATATCAATGCCCTGCCTCGACCATTTTCTAGTGTGTAGTTATAGATTCTTTTAGAGGCTTCGTAGATAGTGTAAAAGTATCATGTGTAGTTATAGTCCTCATTTTCTATTGCAGTTGTGAGGCCAGATGGACAATATTGTTATTTATATTCCTTTAATATCATCTTACGAATGGTAATCCTTCCACTTAGTATATGTCAATAGTATAACATGTGCTCATACAGTTCTTGTCTGCCCTATCTAGGTTTTGGGCGTGACATAAAACCCCCATTTAGGGAAATAAGATGGCTATTAGCGCGAATACACATAGTTGACCGAGATCCTACCATATTCCCTGTGGGATTGACCCTAATCTTGGTTAGGTTATATATTTGACCAACGATCGCTTTATACTTCCTTTTGGAGGTGTAATTTGGGCGTATCAGTGTGACAAACATGCGAGCTTCACAGAGGCACATGTGTTTTGCAGGTGCCATCGCACAAGGAAGATCAGAAACTGCTTGAGCAACTACTAACAAGCGAGCTGCACAATACGACATGGGATTTCACCCGCTCATACCTCACATTACATAATTATTTGGACTTCACTGCTTGGAGAGAAAGGCATATACAAGGTGCAAACCGCAAGGTGCGATTACATGTGCCACCACACGTCAATTGCACAAGCCCCAAAGGGTATTTTTGTCCAAGTATATGTGATGTAATTGGGAAGGTTCCAAAATCCTTTTTGGGGTGTGCACCTGAGATACAATTTAGTTTTTACTTTCCCAAGAAAGAGCATTGAGAGGACACTTTCTCCTCTTTTCTTCTTCCTCATTGAAGAATTTGAGCTTGGAATTGAACTTAGCTTTCAATATGAATGGAATTTTGGGAAACCCATTTGGTATCTTCTCTTGTTCCTTTAATATGAGAAGATAAATTCTATTCTAGGGGTATGTATATGATGGGTTTTTGAATTTAGGTATGGGTATTGATTAAATATGCTTATAATCGATCATTTAGTATGTGTCTATTGAATTCTTCATGGTTTAATTATAAAATTAATGGTTGCAAACATTGATTGAGATTACTAATTTTGTACTTGCTTGAAAGAGAAGTTCACAAATTGAGTAAGAATTCAATAGTAGGGATTTGGGATTTCTACCATAGATTAAAGCTAGAGATAGCTTGATCGAAGGAAATTTCCATCTAAGAATCAAAGATAGAAATAGTTTGATCCATCCAAGTATTAATTGGTTGGTTAATGTAAAGCTATGGTGCTTGAGCAAAGACCATGGTACATATGTTTGGAGGGTCAAAAGACTACTAAATATAGCTCAAACCAAGCTACCCATACCTTTGATCAAAAAGTTGCATGATTAATCAATTCCCTAACCCGTTGTAGAACCTTATCGGATGCATACCCCTAGTCTTCCTTCTCTTGATCATCAAATTGTGTTTACATTGTTCTCATGTTGAAATTGTGATTCGTTATTTCTCAAATCTTTTCCCCCAATTTTAACTTTTGTTGCTTGAACACTTACTCGCTCTAGTGTATTGTTATTCGATAATTTATTGGCGAATCATCATCCCATTCTTAGTGGATATGAACCTAACATCTGTTGAGTTATTTATTATTTTGCATGACGATCGTTACCACCTTCTTAGGGAGAGTGCTTTTGAACATCATCAAAAAATGACGTTGCCAAGGAATGGTGTTTGATTTGCCATTTTATTGTTGTTTAATTCACTTTTGTTAAGTATTTGTTCTCTTTTACTTTTTTGTTATTTGTGTTGTTTCGAACAGGTTTCCCATGAGTCAAGCGGGTGATGAGGGTTCTAGACCACTCAAGTTCAAAACTACATTGCCAGTGTAGGTTAAGAGGGTCCTCATTAGTGGAGAGTGTCTCCTAGGGTTTATGAAAGAGGTTCCTCGTTAGTTGAGAGTGTCTCCTCGGGTTTATAAAAATGGTTCCACGCTATGACATGTATGGTGCTCCGTGCCTTGGCAAGGTTTGGAGCAGCTTTGCCAACTAGGGTTATATAGTTATATTTCATGTAGCTCAGATGGTCTATTGTCGGTTATAATAAACTCCTTTATGAATGTTTTCAAGCTTTTAAGTTATATGATATTCTATTTTGTAGCTTGGCTTATGGTTTTATGACTTACGTTCAAATTTTGATATTTACTTATGATTTCTTCTATTTATATATGAACTTAGTTTTAAGCATGCTTTCAAGTATATTTTATCATGATATATGCATATCTCACATACTCAGTACATTCCATAGTACTGACCGCATACCTCTTTGCGTTGCATCCTATTATGATGTAGACTCTGTAGCCCGCTCTCAGATTCGTGGCTAGTAGATCAACAGCACCTCCAGCCAGCTTGGTGAGTCCTCCTTCTTCGAGGACTTGGAGTTTAGCCTCATTATAGACTTTTAGTTCTTTCATTCAGTTTTCAGTATTTAGACTTAGCTGGGGGCTTGTCCTAGTAGCTCATCAGTAGTAGAGGCTTTCAGACATAGAGTCAGATATTCAGCTTAATTCAAATTGTCATTTTTAAACTTATATTTTTATAATAGATTAAGTTGATCATTACTTCAGTTAAACTTTCGTTCTTATGTTTTGTTCAGTTTTTAGGTCTGCTAATGCCAGAGGGTTATCTTGAGATCACTTGTGATCTTGAGTCCCATTTTACGTCCAGGGGGTAGGCTTGGGGCGTGACAGAAATATTGCTTGTTCTCAAGCAAGATACTCATAAGGTAAGGAATGAAATAGGTTCTCAAAAAATAAGGGTTGTACATGATCATCTTGAATCTAAAACCTAAGAAAATAAGAACAAAAGACTCAAAGCAAAAAGACTCAACTACAATGCTCATCTCAAATGGTATCTCCATACTTTCAAGGCAAGCGCTCATTTCAAAACTTCACCGAAAAGGAGTTCTTTTCTCAATCAAAAGTAAGGGATTTGTTATTCAAAACAAGATTATCAAGCTTCTCAAGTCATTGGCGTGGATCTTTAAATTTACCTCATGATTTGCCACACAACTTATCTTATGCATTCCTCTCAATTGAAATAGAGACTTCATTTTTTTATTCAAGTGTATGATGCCACTCACCACAAGAGAGAATCTCACTCACATTCATGCAATTCAAATTAGAGGGATTATAAGAGAACACAAAGACTCTCACTCTCTCAATGAAGTTTGAGTGCACACATATATCAAACCATAGGCTTGCCCTTTATGTAATTTGTCACTAATGTAGAGTTACCAAGCACAGAATCACTAAGCACTTGTGGGCTATGATGTTTGCTAGGGTTAAGGTGAGGATTACATTAAGATCAAGTGACTAAGCCTCTATAACGCTCCTTGTGACTATTCAAAACACCGCTCATATTTTTGAATACTAACTTTACCTTATTTCTCCATCTCACAACCCAAATTTCCCTTCAACTTAATCACTCAACATACTTTTATTACCTTCACTTGATAGCACCAATTTCTTCTTTTCTTTTTATTTTACTCATTTCATTGGACATTTTGAAGCAATTTTCATCTTAGGCATAAGGTGCTACCTTGCATTGGAGTGCATCCCTTTTATTCTCCATATTTTACACATACACCTCCAAACTTAGGCCTTTGCCTATGTTATCATTTCAATTCCCCCCCCAAACATAGGCCTTTGCCTATGTTATCATTTCAATTCTCCCCCAAACTTAGGCTTTTAGCCAACCCTTCACTTTATAGCCATTAGGGAGGATGGGTGCAAGAATAGAGGGTCCAAAAAGGGTTAAGGTGTCTAACAAGGTGTCAAAAAAGGTTACAAGCTCAAAGCGGAATATATGGGTCAATGTCAAGGAAAGTCAATTTGGGCAAAGTGGCTATGAAGGACCTAAGGTCATCTTTCAAGCTTGGTGACATCTAGAATTTTGCTTTGAATCACAATCGGGGTGAGTTCTAGATGACACATATACACAAGAATGAAGCATAACCATACCACATAAGACATCACAACACAAGAATTTCATAATTATTCTCAAAATCAATTAGGACAGATGACTTTTGACAAGCTATTCTGACCTATTATACACATCCATTTGTGAATCGATCAGGCGAAATGGCGAATGTTCAAGTCATGACAAGAGAATGCTTTAGCAAAAAATATTTTCCCTTTATCCTTCAAATTGCAAATTGCTTGCCAAGAAATTTTTTGGTGGGCCCATTTTGAGACAAGCAAAACACGAATGCAATTTAATGCTAAGACTTGGCATTTCTCTTAAGAAAGTCACCTCTCAATCTATCATAGGAAAACACCAACCCAGTTTAACATAAAAATAAATAAGAGAAAACAATTGCTCCTTGGAAAAGAACCATGGTATGAAGAAAAGCCTTGGAGTTTATTTGACTAATCTACTATTAACAAGGCGAAAGTGAGTATAGCCCTCTTAGATCAATGGAAAACAATCCTTGGCATAGGCACTAAGCGTGTTTGCAAAGCTCGGATAGTAAAACAATAGATCTTGTAGGACCAACCTGGCATTTATATCCAAAACATCAATATGGTAAACCTGGCAAGGGTATAATTCAAGCATTATAAAAATAAAAGGCCCGGCGAGGGCAATACCACAATCATCCAAATATGCCTGACAAAGGCCAAGTTATCTAACAAGAAAATAAAAAGGCCCGACAAGGGCAATAAAAACAATATCTCAAAGCCCAAAAAAGGCAACCAACCAATAATAATATCATAAAATCAATGCACCCGTCCCCCACTTAAAGTAAAGAATTACCCTCAATGCTTAAGCACATAAATAAGTAAGGAAAAATGCAAAAACTCCTTGTACAGCCTAATCCTCCTCATCCTCTTTCTGCTCTATCGGTTCTGAGCTGGTACTTGCTCCCCCCTGGCATGAGTGTTCAGTGTGTTGAGACTCATATAATGCATGTTGCAAGGAAGGATCCTGTGAATCATCAAATTATGCATCATCTCTGCCCAAGGCAGCAAACAGATCATCAATGGGGCCAAAAATGTGGTAGGGTGCAACCATGGCAGCCTCGAAAGCACTCAAATAAGCAACACCCATTGGTGCCTTTCCCTTAGCCTTGTCTATGTTATTTCTAATAGCAGTCACAACATCCTCGACCATGTCTACCCTTTTGCACAATTTGGTCATGATGTCTATGATATCCTTCATAGCATTGTTGACAGCCTTCTGAATTATGTCTGGCAGCCTCTCAGACAGGGAGGTAAACTAATTATCATGGGAGTATGTCATGTAGACTAGATTTTGAAAACTAGTTGGGGATGAGGTTGTGGAAGAGGGAGAGGGTCTAGGAGGAGGAGCAGATGGGATTTCCCAAGCACCTGAAACTGATCTAGAAGGAGAGGAAGTGGTAGGCTCAACATCAGTATCCACAATCTGCACACCGACAAAACTATGCATCTTGTGTTTCTTCATCTTAAAAGCATCAACATCAGTCTTCTTCTCAAGGTTAAGAACTCCAGTGGTAGGGGTAGAGATGTCAAAGGAAAAATATTAGATCCCAGCCTTAGCATATAACTTGTTGATAAGCACAAGGAAGGGGAATGAGCCACCATCTCGATGTGCCTTCCTCTTGATTACCACCGCTGCAATCTCACCAAAATTCACATGTGCCCCTGACATGATAGAGGCTACTAGAATGGCTCCCTCCTGTGTAATTTTTTGATCAATTTTAGAAGGTAAGAAGTGGGAGCGGATGAAGTTTTACCATACGTGCACCTCAAAATAAATACTCTGGCGCAAAATGATGCCCCATATAGTTACCCAGATAGGGTCCCAGGAACAATGATAGTAGAAGCTCAGCCAAATGGTTTGTCCTTTGGAAGCACCTTAGCTCAATATTCTGGTGCAGGCTCAATCGGGTTAGCCAGTAGATAGCATTGATAGCAGCTGGTGTAATGTGAACTTCTTTACCTCAGACTATCATTGAGTCCAAGCAATAGAAATTATCAGTATTGCCCATGTACCACCATCGATTCTTTCTTGGCCTAGTAAGAGGCATAAAATTCATGGACCACCTCAGTGTGATAACCTCTGGGCACTTCTACAAATGGGAACCATTAGTGGGTAGTGAATTGGTGGTAGATGTTAGACAAATCAGCCTTAACCGCTACAAGGTTAAAGTTGCACTCCGGGGTGAAGGTCCTTGCCTTGTCTCTGCTATAGAGGGTTGGCATGCCCTCTACCCTGAAATGAATCCTCTTCTCCTTTTTAACTTGCATCGGATGGGGTGCTGGAGCAGCAGTGAGGGTTTTCTTCTTTCCTTTGGACTTGGAAGTGGAGGTAGAAGGAGCTGGGGTCTTCTTGTGCTATGACTTGAATTACCCCTGCCAGAAGACATTTTCTTCACAAAGAGATTGTGAGTACTAAAAAGAAATATCAAAATCTTTTTGTATTTTTGGAAAAATAAAAGAAGAAAATGCTACAAGAATTTAATCAACAAAAATAAAGTTGAATGCATAGGAGGAGAAAAAGACACCTGGTAATTTCTAGCATGTGCGAGTCACATGTGGAGCGCATGTGAAGAAGTGTGAGTCGTATGTGGCTTCGCCCATGCTGGTAGAAACCTAGGAAAGAGTAGATAAAAGGTGTGAAGGTATGTGTGAAACGCCTCAACCATTGTGAACATCGCATGTGCCTTCGCCCTTATAGGCATTACACTAGAACATTTAAAACAGACATGCGATGCCTTGTGTGTTCCACAGGTGAAGATATGTTTGTCGCATGCGAAACGCATGTGGAAACAGTAAGAATATTTCAAGTCTTTATTTCTAAGTGCATTGCGTATTCTATTCGTAGAGAAATACCTGTAGAATGCAAGAACAATCAAGGCTACAAACACAAACTTTAACAGGGCTTAAGCATGAATTGACCAATAATAATGTTATCCGAGTACTCAGACTTCCCCGAAAAACTTCAAACACATTCTAGACCCACACATTACGAAAGATTTTCTTAATGACTTCCCTTAAGAAGGATGTTACCCCATCTTTCATCGGGAACATCAAGCATTCATGAAAATTAATCAAACACATTCAATGCAACAATAATTCACTTCCCTCAACTAAAGCGCTAACCGGACAATTATAATAAATTGAAATAACACAAGGGTGCAGTAGTCTCAATAATTTTAGCCCACATAACACTATTCAACCAAAACCTTGCAAAGATGACTTTCGCCCTTAAGAATGATGTCACCCAATCTATCATTAGTCCAAACCATGCATCAACTCAAGTGGGTTACTCAGACTTCACCCAAAAACACAAAATTATGGGCTAAAAATTAACACAAGTTTCATGCATCAATCTAAAATCAATATCTACCAAGTTTGTCTCAAGTAAAATTGACAATAAGCCCCAAAATTGTGATCCCAAAAATAAAATATCACCCAAAATCAATATGGAGGATTAAACTAGCATGCTTCACAAATAACATTCCCAATCTACTTAAAAACAAGGATTTAACATTAGAGAACTTACCACAAGCAAAGATGAGGGAGTAAAAAGTAAAAACTTGATGCTTTTAGTTCTTAACAATGGAGATCCAACTTTTTTGCAAAAATATGGAGTGGTGCGGTGGCGGTTATAGCGGCGGTGGTGAAGTATTGTGAGGGAGAAGGAGATTTTGGGGAAAGTATGGAAGATTTGGGGGATTTTGGTGGAAAGTAATGGAGTTTTTGTTGAAGTTGTGGGAGAAAAAGGAAGAAGGTGATGGTTTAAAAGGGAGAAAGAAGTTGAGAAGACGTGGGTCAAAGTTCGAGTTGGGTCGGTCAATGGGTAGGTCAAAAAAAATTAAAACATACCTACACGTGCGTCACAACGTTCGATTCTCACATGATAATGTACGTCTCACATGTCACTTCACACATGACATTTTTTAGCCTAATGTTTGCCAGTTCTCTATTTTGGCATGCGACACAGGGGTGACACACACATTGGAGGTTCGCACCCCTGATTGCACATGCCTTCAGCTTTCTATTTTTCTTCTCGGCTCACTAGTTGTTAGGTGCAATGCCACATGCGGCCGCAATTTTTACACACGCGAAATGCATGGTTAATCGCACATTCCCTCTGGGATTTTCTTTCACTTCACTATTTTTCAATCTCCATGCATTCCTAAAACATAGAAAAAACAATAAAAGGTAAAAGAAATCAACTAAAATACTTGGGTTTCCTCCCAGGAAGTGCTTGATTTTACATCGCGGCTAGACGATAGTATCTTACTCGCAATCATCTCCTGGTAGTATGCCAATATGATTGGCACATCCCATCAAAAACAATGGAAGTACTTCTTCAAAATCTCCATCACCTTCTCTTGTTGCCAAATTGACAAGATCATAGATATGGGCACTTGAAGGATGTTATTTGGATTCATGTGCATGTCTACCACATATGGTGGCTTCGGCAAGAACAACCCCTCGGGATTCTTCTTTTCTCGAAAATTCAAGACCACAAGTTGACCATTGGGTGGTGTATCCTTAATCTAAGCCTCTCCATGGACTTCAACCATCTCGCCCTCGGTAGAAATCACGGACACAACTCTATACCAATCCAAGTGGTTTGGTGGGTTAACACACGTTGAACGTGAAGTTTTTGCTCCTCAATGGAAATTTGAGCTCCTCTAGCTCCACATCAACAAGAGCCCTTTCGATGGCCAATAGGGATGCCCTAAAATGATGGGAACCTCAAGATCAACATCACAATTTAAGACCATAAAATAAGCTGGCAAGATAAACTTGTCTACCTTCACCAACACATCAAAGAGTATTCCCACCGGACACTTTATTGAATGGTCAGCCATTAGTAAACTCATCGATGTGGGTTTAGGAGGACCTAAATCCAACTTTATGAAAATCATGAGGGACATCAAGTTGATACTTGCCCCGAGGTCACATAAGGCTTTCTTGAATAGGAACACACTAATGGTACATGGGATAGTGAAAGCTCCCGATCCTCTCGCTTGGGAGAAATGTTACTTGTCAGCACCATACTACAACTATGGGACACTTCAACTGTCCCCATATTAATCACCCATTTCTTCTTCAGCAACTTTTTCATAAACTTTGCTTAATCCGGCATTTGCATAAGAGTGTCAACTAAAGAAATGTTGATAGATAGTTTGCTGAACATGTCTATAAACTTCTTGAATGGATTATCTTCCTTTTTCTTGATCAACCTCAGGGGATATAGAGGAGGATATTTAGGCAATGGCATTGGCATATTCGGGGTTTCCTTCTTGATCTCAATGGAAATTTGAGGAGAAGATTTGGTCTCATCCTTTTCCTCATGTGGGCTACCATCATTTTCAACCATATCGGGTGCACTAAGTGTCACTCCAATATCTGGGCTTTCATCACTCTTTTTTTCAATCACAACTTCCTATTCTATCTTGTCATCTTACACCCTAATGACTTCTATGGTTGGTTTTCTCACACCACTAAGCATTCTTCCACTTCGAGTCATAATTGTCATCACATAGCCATCCTTTTTTGGATTCACAAGAGTGTCACTTGGAAAAGTATCTTTCAAATACGGGTTTATTTGATAAGAGAGATGGTTTATTTAAGCCTCTAAGTGCTTGATTGGTTCCGAGTGTTAACTCACCATTTGATGAAGAGTGGATACCTCACTCTTTAAGCCTTTGACCATGCTATCTGTAGATTCAACTTTTTTCAACACTTGAGATAACATATCTTCAAACTTGGAATGTACGGGGTTACTCACACTTGGTTGATATGGAGAACATCGGCTTTTGGTGGAGGAACATAAGGATTAGCACTTTGGTGATTGTAACGATCACCATCTCTCTCACGTTCTCACCATTGACCTTCACAATCTCTACCCTGCTCTCTATCCCTCCATTGAGTGCCCTTGTCTCGATTTTAACCTTTATTCTTGTCTCTTAAATGCCAAGGACCTTGGTTGGTACCTTGATATCTGAGCTGAGAATGCGCCAATAGAAAACAAATCTCCTCATCTCTTGATGTATGAGTACAAACTCTATCATGATCTGTTGAACCATAAGTACCCACGGCATTGACACTTTTGGTCCTGTCTCCCATCATATATTTGGCTAACAAGTCAATTTGAGTCATCATTTTGGCCATGGTATCATCTCTTTCCTCCTCCTTTCTCCTCATCTCACTAGTCATAATAGAAGAAGTAACACCCGGTAAGACATCAACTTTTCTAGTATGCCACGCCCTATTGATTTTTGTCATTCGATCTAAGAGAGACACAATGAGACCATAGTTTTGGTCCATAAGTGTTCCAAATGTGATGTTATTCGCCACTGATTTTTTCATAGAGTCTAGAGCTTGATAGAAGCTTTGAAGGAGAACATTGTCCGAAAAACCATGATTTGGACATAACAATAGTTTCTTCTTGAATCTCAGTCATGCTTCATGTAATGGCTCATGCGGTAGTTGTCACAAATTGGTGATAGCATCCCTCAACTGTATCATCCAAGAAGGTGGGAAGAATCTCATCAAGAAGGCTTCCACTAGTCCATTTCATGTTGTAATAGAGTCCTCCGGGAGCTTCTCAAGCCACGTTGTTGCTTCCCTCGTAAGGGAGAAAGGTAACAATTGGAGTCGGATCAACTCTTTGGATATATTGTAGATGTTGAAAGGTTGGCATAATTCGACAAAGTTTTTGATATGGCGGTAGGAATCTTCATGAGCGAGCCCTCCAAAGAGTCCTTTCATTTGTATAAAATGAAGCATTATGCTCATCACGTGGAACATGGCATTTCAATGGTTTGGGATAGGCAGATTGCACCCACAACACCATGGACCACGGGTCCATCTTCCACATCCATAAATCCATCAACACTCTCTTAGTTAATTACTACTCCTAAAATATACATATATCTCATAAAATGCTAGTGACATATCTAATGCCAAAACTGTTTGAAAATCATAAGGACATATCTAGTGTCATGAAATATCAAATCATAAGTCTTAAAGCTTAGCATAGCCATAATTCACTTTTCCTTCTAAATTCGTAACTTGACGAATTAGGCATACAATTTCATAAAGTACTTGAGGCCATGTTATCTAAACATGCCAATATTACTTGAAAACATGCAATTTAGTTTGAAATAATGCTAGAATTCATTCTCAATGCATTATCTTTTGAAAACATTTAAGGAATCTCAATTAAATCATGAGTAATGAATGAGAAACCATGAATTGATGCTTTAAAACAGATTTCATAAGTTTTTCCCAATTCGGGTAAGAACCCTAATTTCATAAATCCATAATTCAAAGTAAAACTTGGGAGTTTTGGGCACAAGGGTAAAAGGATCCCTTGTTAAATACCCACATACCTGAACTTGAAGCTTTCTTAACTTAGGACTTGAGGATGGAGGATTGAAGAAGGAACCTTAGGCCTTGGAGCTTGAGAGAAGAATCCCTTTTCTTTCTTCTTGAGGTTAGATTGAAGGAATAAGGAGAAATATAACTTGGTATGGATAAATACCCTTTGAATAGGCCTAAAACGACATAGTATAGGAGTTAAAAATTGAGGAAAAAGACTAATTTACCCCCAATAAATGAATTAGAAAAACTGAAATTGGAGGTTCTATGGATGGGTTGATGGGTTGTGGAATGGGTTGACGGGTTATCAACCTACTCATGTAATTAAGAGGACTAGGTACCATTCTGAAGGTGATTTCATGGGTTTCAGGATGGACCGTCGTTCAAAATGATGACCCGTTAAGTCACTCATGGAAACTAGGGAAGAAAAGCTAAAATTTGGACAAACCACGGGTCACTCTACGGATTGTGGTTTTGGTTTACGGGTCATGGACCAACCAGTGGTTTTGATGTGGAAAATGTTAAGGTTCACGTCTGTTTTCTTTAGTCACAGTTCCGACCGTGGTTTCATTCCACGGGTCGTCATCCCGTCCATGGTCACTGACAGTGCTGCAGTAAAATACCTATAACTTTTTACACCCGACTCGGATTAATGCGTGGCTGGTGGTTTTGGAAAGAAGACTCAAAAAACTTTAATTTGGTTGGTACTAGGTCACCTAACTCTTTATATTCTAGGAGAAATGGTCGACTGAATTTGACCCTAGTTTAGTCTTATATGAAAACTCATTTGGTTGAGGTGCTTTTAACTAAACTTGATGATAGGAGTTTCTTATGAACATGATTCACATCCAAAGAACTCACCATACTAGGGAAATGATAATTACACTCATGAAAAAGGTTCAAGTATTAGCTTAGAATTTTTGGGGTGTTACAATATCTCTCCCTTGGGATCATTCGTCCTCGAATGAAGACTAACTAGGCTGAGGTGGTAGGGAAAGAGCTGCAATTCCATCAACTGAGCTCTAAAAGCTGGAGTTTTGACATGGTAACTGATTTCTGACTGAAATATGAATTGAGATGGATTTTTGAGACCTTTGCATACTGAGAGTATAAGAACACCATCGGGATATGAAACTGGATATCTAACATGATAACTGGTCTGGAGTGAGAGTAGGGACTTAGCTGAAACTCATAAAGAACGAACGCATTCTTAGAAATCGTAGTAAGATGAAAGGAACATAAAACTAAGAGAAGTAGCTATACGGGAAAACTATTCTCTTCTAAATACCACACTTACCATTTGAAACTAAAATTCTCACCAGTGTACATATAGATACTAAGGTCTGAGTCTAACTACCTGCTTCCTTCATATTCAAGCCTATCTCGAATAAATCTCTTGCATATAGAGTTACCTCCTAAGGATAGTATTCCTTCTTATTACAACCACCAACTAACCTTGAACTCTTAATCAACGGTCACTAGTCACCCAAAGCAAAGGCCCACATATATTTTATCATGACATTCAAGCTTATAACTATGGTCACCTTATGGTTTTGTAACTTACCCTATTCAAGACTTTCCCCCTCTCCCTTAGCATATTTAAGAGCTGAAACTTCAAGCACTTCTATAGAGAGACATACCAAAATTTCTCATCTAACTACTTTGCATGAATAATCCTTACCTCGCAATTTATCCAAAACCAGAAGCCAAGGTGGAACAAGTACACTAACAAGGAAAAGAAATATGCTACCTCCCATCTAGGCTACTACTAGGCTTTCTACCCTAACACTTATAACAACATGAACTAGAATCACTAGAAGAAAAGAGCGGGAGCATTAGCATCACGAATGGAGGGTTAATGATCGGTCTTGACTTACACTCAGTGTGGTATAGCCACTCAAGGTGAGGATGAGAAGTCGAATGCAATGGCATAAGTGCCTCACATCTTGGACATATAAAGCATGGCTAGAGCAAGGAAATCATAAGCACGAACTGTTTCAAGAATTAGGTCTGAGCACATACATGGCGTAACATGATTTGATTTTCCACTAAGGCATGTCTAAGGACTAAACAGAGTAAATAGGACTGAGCATACTGAGAGATATGGGTTTACATAGATAGGGAGTCTCAAGGAATAAAGCTGGGATTTATGGAATCATAGAGTAAGAGTAGAATCATTGTCTGAAGAAATCACTTGTCATTTTAGGAGCTGAATATGAGCGTGAATCTAAATGGAGTGCATAAATTTGAAATAGAACCATGGCTCCGACACACAAGCCAAGAAAAAGGTATCATAATGACATAAGTATACTCAAGATGCTTGTAACACCCCAAAATTTGATTCAACTTTTAAACTTAGAAACTCTAAAAATTCTGAAATTTCCAGGAAACACGAGTCAAGTCCACGAGATGTGGATAGAACCACAAGTCATGGAAGTGACTCGTGAATCCTGTCCAGCAGATCCTACCTCTGGTTTGAGAACCACGAGTGGAGTCTATGGGTCATGATTAGTTTCACGGGTCATGGAAACCACCCGTGGAACTCAGACTGAGGCATTCAATTCCCCAGAAACCATGAGAGGTTTCCACGACTCGTGGAAGTTTCCACGAGCCAACCTATTAATCCATGGAAAGTTATACATAGCCTAACTTTTGTCTCAAAAACCATGACTCCAATCCATGAGTCGTGGTCAGTTCTACGGTCCATGGAAAGGACCCGTGGGACCTAAACCAGAGTTTTTACTCAGCTTTTCCCTTATTAAATCCTTGGGGTATTTATATTATTACCCATACATTTTTAGTAGGGTTTTATTACCTAATGGCCTAAACTCCTCTCATTCTAAGTAATTATATTCCAAAAGAAGAAAGAACTCCTTCAAGCTCCTAGTCTCAAGTTCCAAGTTCAAGCCTCCATTTCTTTTTATCTTAGATCAAACAAGCTTCAATAAGGTATGTGGGTATTCAATAAGGTATTCCCTTGACCCTTATGCCTAAAACCCATTATTTTTACCTTGATTTATGGATTTGTGAAATTAGGGTTCTTACGCAATTTGAGGAAAACTTATGGGTTCAATTTTAAAGCTCCAATTCATGGTTTCGCATTACTTATTTATGTTTTATTTGAGGTTTCTTAATTGATTACAAAATTCCATGCATTAAATATGATTTCTAGCATGATTCTATTGAATTGTATGATTTCAAGTGAAAATTGGCATGTTTAGATAACATGTCCTTATGTGTTTATGAAATTACATGCCGAATTCTTCAAGTTATGAATTCAGAAAGAAAAGTATGTTTTGAATTATGGTTATGCTAAGCTTCAAGGACTTATGATATGAGAATTACATGACATCATATATGTCTTTATCTTTTCAAACAGATTTGGCATCAGATATGCCACAAGTATATTATGAGCTATATGCATATTTTGGGTGTAGTATTTAGCATCGAGCGATGAGGGTTCCATAACCTAAGTCCAAAACTGCGTTGCCAGCATAGGTTATGAATCACCCTATGGGCTTATGAAAGTGGTTTATCATTTGATTATTGTGTCATGTGCTGTAGTGGGTATTAGGGCAGCTTTACCAACTAGGGTTATATAGTTGGATTATGGTGTCATGTTCCTTGGCAGGGTTTGGGGCAGCTTTGCTAACTAAGGTTATATAGTTAGATTCCTTGTAGCTCACGTGGTCTATTATCGGATATAAGAAACTCCCGTATGAATGTTTTCAAGTTTTCTAAGTATTATGATATCTTATCTTGAGGTTTGACTTCTACCTCATACTTTACCTTTCAATTATGATATTTTCTTATGAATTCTCTATTTAAGCATGAACTCAGTTTTAAGTGCATTTTATCATGATTCTGCATATCTCACATACTCAGTACATTCTATAGTACTGACACATATTCTCGCGCTACATCCTTTGATGATGCAGATTCAGGTTCGGGCCCTCAGATTTGCGGCTAGAGATTAGCAGGTGTCCCAACTTTGAGTGTTGAGTCCTCATACTTCGAGGACTAGTATCAGTTGTCTATCTTTATGGTTTTTTCTTAGTATTTAGAGTTAGCTTAGGTCTTGTCCCAGTAACTCATTATTCAGTTTAGAGGCTTTCAGTCATAGTAGAGATTCTGTATTTGGGTTTCAAATTTTGTTATGTTATGTTTGAGCTGTTGATGACTCAGTCTATTTATCTCTTCAGTTTGATGCTTCCGTTAAGTTTATCCATGTTAGTTTAAGTCATGCTTTAGACAAGGGTTAAATTAGGGCACTCGTGGTCTTGGGTCCCGTGTTACATCCAGGGAGTAGCCTCAGAGCGTGACAATGCTTAGGATAGGAACAAGTCTCTGCACCCCCATAACTTTGTTTTAACACTCACTAGCATTACCACCTGAGCCTAAAAACTCTGACTGATTCTACATCCTACCATCTCCCCCTTAGACTCATGCTACCTTTATAAGTCTGTGAACCTCTCGCTAATCTCTAAATGGAATTAAAATCATTTTACCCTAATAGAACATACACTACTCTACAATCTAGCATGAATATCCACTTCCCTCTATAAGATAAGACTCCCCCTCGCCTAAAAGTCTAAGGCTCAATCTTTCTATCTCATATAGGGGTTGTACATATCACCTTTCATTAACTTCCAACTTATCCCTAGCAATGACATGTCAAGCTTATATGGTTCTAACAACCCACAACTCTCTCTTTCTACAATCCATCGTGATGCTATAGTCCTCTATCCCCACTTCATTCTAAGCTAAGACAACTCACAACCAAAAAAATATAGGGGTCTGGGGACTATGGGTGTATAAAGGAAGATATCAAGTGACATACCTGATTCATCTTCTGGAGGAATACTCTGACCCGATTGGCTAGACAGTGAGAGGAATCGATTTTGGTGTTGACCACCACTGTTTCTCTGCTTAGCTGAGGGGCAATCCCTGATCCTATGGCCTAACTGACCATACCTAAAACACCCTTCCTTTCCTACAAGGCACTCACCTAGATGAAACTTAATGCAACTACTACAATGAGGGTACCTCAAGGACTTTAGAGCCCTATTGTGACAAGACTGAGAATCGAGTGCAGGTGTGCTAACTGCAAATAGGGTTGGTTCGGATGACCTCTGCAAGAAAGATGATCGGTTTCTTCTACCAGTTTTCTACTAACTAGAGTCATGGTTCCATGTCCTGGTCTTCTTGTTCTTTCTCTTCCTCTTCTTTAGTTTCTCTTTCTCATTCAATTGAGCTATCATGGCTTGAACCAATATACGGATGGCTTCATGAAACTCCATATACGTAACATTGTGGTATGGAATAGAAGGATTATCATTCCTCTTGGGGTTTCTTCGTGGAGGCATTATCTGAAATGCGTAAGGAATGGATTAGAAGGGTATAGAGTTAAACTCTATCGTATGATAACAATCATGAAAGAAGTGAAGTTTTTCCTAAAAACACCTTGTAGCTTCCCTCTCATAAGTGTGGCACGCTTCACACACATTAAAGAGACTCTACTTGATACAACTTTCAGACACCCTAAGACTCTTGAACCTGATGCTCTGATACCAAATTTGTCATGCCCCGAGCCTACCCCATGGATGTAACACATGACCCAAGATCAGAGGTGATCTCAAGATAACCCTCTAGCATTAGCATGACCTAAAAACTGAACAAAACATAAGAACAAAAGTTTAACTGAAGTAATTCGCAAGTTAATCTGTTATAAAAATATAAGTCTAAAAATGACAATCTGAATTAAGCTGAATATCTCGACTCTATGTCCGAAAGCCTCTACTACTGATGAGCTGCTAGGACAAGCCCCCAACTAACTCTAAATACTGAAAACTAAATGAAAGAACTAAGAGTCTAGAATGAAGCTAAACTCCAAGTCCTTGTAGGAGGAGGACTCACCAAGCTGGCAAGAGGTGCTGCTGATCTACTAGCCACGAATTTAGGAGCGGGCTACAGAATCTACATCATAATAGGATGCAGCAAAAATAGGTATGCGATCAGTACTATGCAATGTACTGAGTATGTGAGATATGCATATGTCATGATAAAATATACTTGAAAGCACGCTTAAAACTGAGTTCATGTATAAATAGAAGAAATCATAAGTAAATATAAAAATTGAACGTAAGTCATAAAACCATAAGCCAAGATACAAAATAGGATATCATATAACTTAAAAAGCTTGAAAACATTCATAGGGGAGTTTCTTATAACCGACAATATACTATGTGAGCTACATAAAATCCAACTATATAACCCTAGTTGGCAAAGCTGCCCTGAACCTTGCCAAGGCACGGGGCACCATACATGTCATAGCGTGGAACCACTTTCATAAACCCAAGGAGACACTCTCAAATAATGAGGACCCTCTTTCATAAACCTGATGAGACACTCTCCACTAACGAGGACCCTCTTAACCTACGCTAGCAATATAGTTTTGGACTTGTGTGGTCTAGAACCCTTATCGCTCGGTGCTAAATACTACTCCCAAAACATACATATAGCTCATAAAATGCTCGTGACATATCTAATGCCAAAACTATTTGAAAAGCATAAGGACATATCTAATGTCATGAAATCTCAAATCATAAGTCTTAAAGCTTAGCATAGACATAATTCATTTTTCTTTCTAAATTCATAATTTGAAGAATTAGACATGCAATTTCATAAAGTACTTGAGGCCATGTTATCTAAACATGTCAATTTTACTTGAAAACATGCAATTTAGTGAAATCATGCTAGAATTCATTCTCAATGCATGGGCTTTTGAAAATACTTAAGGAATCTCAAATAAATCATGGGTAATGAGTGAGAAACCATAAATTGATGCTTTAAAACTGAGTTCATATGTTTTTCCCAATTTGGGTAAGAACCCTAATTTCATAAGTTTTTCCCAATTTGAGTAAGAACCCTAATTTCATAAATTCATAATTCAAAGTAAAACTTGGGGGTTTTGGGAACAAGGGTAAAAGAATCCCTTGTTGAATACCCACATACCTGAACTTGAAGCTTTCTTAACTTGGGACTTGAGCATGGAGGATTGAAGAAGGAACCTTAGGCCTTGGATCTTGAGAAAATAATCCCTTTTCTTTCTTCTTGAGGTTAGATTGAAGGAATAAGGAGAAATATAACTTGGTATGGATAAATACCCTTTGAATAGGCCTAAAATGACTTAGTATAGGAGTTAAAAAGTGAGGAAAAGACTAATATACCCCCAATGAACGAATTAGAAAAACTAAAATTGAAGGTTCTACAGATGGGTTGATGGGTCATGGAATGGGTTGACGGGTCATAGAATGGGTTGACAGATCATCAACCCACTCATGGAATTTAGAGTAATAGGTACCTCTCTGAAGGTGATTCCATGCGTTACAAGATGTACCGTCATTCAAAATAATAACCCATCAAGTAACTCATGGATACTAAGGAAGAAAAGTTAAAATTTTGATAAACCACGGGTCACTCTACGGACCGTGGTATTGGTCTACAGGTCATGGACCAACCAGTGGTTTTAATGGTGAGAATTTTATGGTTCAGGTCTATTTAATGAGTCACAGTACGGATCGTGGTTTCATTCCATGGGTCGTCATCCCATCCGTGGTCACTGACAGTGCTGCAGTAAAATACCTATAACTTTTTACACCAGACTCGGATAATGCGCGGCTGGTGGTTTTGGAAAGAAGACTCAAAAACCTTTAATTTGGTTGGTACTAGGTCACCTAACTCTTTATATTCTAGGAGAAATGGTCGACTGAATTTGACCCTAATTTAGTCTTATATGAAAACTCATTTGGTTGAGGTGCTTTTAACTAAACTTGATGATAGGAGTTTCTTATGAACATGATTCACATCCAAAGAACTCACCATACTAGGGAAATGATAATTACACTCATGAAAAAGGTTCGAATATTAGCTTAGGACTTTTGGAGTGTTACAAGTTCAAGTTTGGGGTTTGATAAGTTGGTAATCTACCAACTTATTAGGTCTTTATTCATGAATTATTGCCATGTTTTAATGAGAATTAGAGGTACTTATTCCCTTTATTGACATAAATGCAGGTATTCTTGATCGAGTGAAGAAAGAAAAGGAATTTAACCCAAAGATCTTAAAAAGAAGTTAAAGTATGAAGGTGATCGAAAAGAGGAAGAAACTGTCAAGAGGTGCGACTGACATGCGAGCGGCACTGAGGCACCTGGGTTTTGCAGGTGTCATCGTACAAGGAAGATCAGCAACTTCTTGAGCAGCTACCAATATGTGAGCAAAACAATGCGACATGTGATCGCACCCCCCCTCGCACCTCATATTACACAATCAGCTAGACTTCACTTTTCACGATCCGATTTCTCAGTCATGAAGGCACCTATAACCCCCCTAGTAGGCCAACCAATCCCCGTAGCCCAAAACGGTTAGTAATGGGCTACTTTCTAACAATTAAGCGGAAGAAAGGGAAACACACTAAATAAAGTAGATAATAGGAATATATAACGATATGCAGAAGCTAAACCAAACCCCAAAACCTGGTATCATAGTATAGAGCCAGAACTATATATAAGGAGTACAAAGGATCCAAAATACAATATACAAATGTCTCCAAGTAGTAACAGAGTACATGATGCAAAAGATAACTAAAAGTTAAGCTCCGGTCGCCAAGAGCTTTCCCTCACTCTAAAATATCCCCAAACCAGCTCCTCGCACGAATCTCCAATGAGCTAATGGTGATAGCCCACACTAGGATCTGCACCAGAAGATGCAGAGTTTAGTGTGAGCACTAATTTCAAAGCAACCATTACCCAGTAGGTATCATTGGCCGATTGGGCACATATAAGATAAAAGAGCAGTAATAGACATAATAGAAATAAACAGTCACCAAAAATAATGAAGAAGCACACAGAAGCTAGCACAGAAGAAAGACAACAGAAATGACATACAAGGCTAGAAAATAGGATATATACTATAGACACTGGTGAAAGTAAGAAAAGACGCACCTATGATCCTTGGAATAACAATATATATAAGAAGTTTTAGAAAGTGGGCAGTATACCGGCAACCTCAATTAAAAAGAGAAGGAGGGGAAATAAAGTAACAATAGCATGCTCAAACATAGGAGTAATAACCAAACCCAACCACATAATACTAGTTCCAATATCAAGTTACAATAGGAATTCAACATAAGGAATAATAGAGCTCGGTAAAGTAATAAGTAAAGACAAACCCTCCGGCATCCCATACTACAGAGGCATACACACAGTAAACAGCAAACAAGGGTGGAACCTCATATAAATGAATGGTATGATATGATATGCCGAACTAAGTGTAACATCAGTATCGTATGTTACCCCCTCTGGTACCCCAAAGGTCCAATAAAGGCGGGATCCATGGAAGGAATTCTCCCGAGTACCTCTACTCTGTCGTACATCCGTCCTTTTGGTCACCCTCAGCCTGTAGCACATGGTTCGAAATGACAGGGTCTATGGAGGTCTACTTGTAGATCACATACTACACTCAAACCTCAAAATAACCGTCTGAAGTGTCACCGAATCCAAACTAGTAGTCAAATCTTATACATGCATGCCTGGATCCCATCCAGGTCTAAATCAATGAAATGAATGTTAATAACCCCTTTCTAGGGTGCCCGGGCATATCTGGGTCTAAAATGGTAGAAAAACAAGTATGATGCTCTGCCTTACCGAGTCTAATATCATTTCTCGTCAATAACATAGTAAATCTAGCACCATGGCTCAACCGGGTCTAATATGAGTAGGAAAACTGTGATAACTTTCTCTTTTAACTTTTCTTACCCCAAGAAGATCCATTAAAATAGTACCAAACTGTTTCATAACCATTTTACCTAAAATGGGCCCCCGAGGCCATACAAGATTTAGAAAATCATAAAGGTAGGCCCGAAGGCAAAATCGTAACAAAATCATGCAGAAAAACCTTTTATATGCATGATAATGGCATGCTCAATCACAAACAGTAGCCCAACAACACACAATCAACCTATCGGCCCTGCACAGGGTCTAATCTCTCTACAACACAGATAACCAGCTCTATAACAATAACAACGATATCCAGAACTCACGAACATTCCTATATAACCCACCATCTATTTTCTAGAGTCAATATAATGCCACACAGGACCACAAGGGTGCTAGTATCATCTAAAATGAATACTACAAACATCGGAGGAAGAAAACGAATCGGACATCAAGAAGCGGTAAAGGTCTGTTGTACCAAACTAGTAAACCCAACTCAAGGATTCCCATTAATACAGTTTTATTCTATATATGCAAAGTCAAAAGAGTTTAAACGGTAACTTACCTGTCGTCCGTCGACAAGATGCTGGAATAATGAGATCCAAGCCCGAATCGCTTCGAGAATCTCCGAATGATAATCAAACTATCACAAACATAATTAACACATCAAAATGAGTCTAACGATACCCATAACACTATAGTAATAGCTGGGTCAAAATTCAGGTCATTGACGGGCCTATGGGCCCCACAATCCAAATCCGAGAATGGAAGAGTGCACAATGATCACCGCACTCCAAAGTGTGCATGCTCAGATTATAGAAGGAATTAATCCAAGGAAATGGCTCAAACCAGCCAGCCATTAATAAGAACAATTGAAGAATCAAAAGAGAGGATTTAACGAAATAAGGCGGATAAAACTTACAATTTATGATGGAGAAACGATCACAAGCAAGGAATTTGTACCTCAACACCAAAAATTGAGTCAATACAGAGTGTAGACGAGTTTAGAGCATATAAAATAGAAGAAGCTGATTTTAGAGTGAAGAAGATGAAGTGGAAACACTTATATACTGCCCACGGGTCCTTCATTGCGATCGCGAAGGGACCCTTCACAGTCGAGAGGACCACGCTGGCTAGAACAGTGCGATCGCGAGGACTAGCCATGCGGTTGCGATGAACAAAGGATAGAAGGCCTCATCGTGGTTGTAATAATGGACATTGCAATTTCGAAGAACAAGGGACTAGGTGCTTCATTGCGGTCGCGAGGAAAAGGGCTCGCGATCGCGATTAAGGCTTGAGGCCTACACCTGCAACAACAAAAACCTGCAATATTTCTAGAACTCTACGAGGCATTTCGAGCATGATTGGAAATCGATACTCAAAAACCTATAATGGTAACAGAGTGAAAATGACATTCTAGACTCAAAGGAATCGATGAAACTTCCATACAAGGTTGTTTCGGAGAAAAGTTGACTCAAGTCAACTCTAACAAACAAGCAACCAAATACTCAAAATGAGCCCAGCTTACCCAGAACTTAAACTAAACACCTATCCAACCCAAACGCATCATTCTAGAGCTGATGGAATTGTCAAATTTCGAATCTGACGCTCTGATCATCAAAAGCTGACCAAAGTTACACTTTCAACTCTAACTGGCCTAAAAACAGAGAAAGCAACACAAAACCTACACTGGAATTTCTCAGGCCTCTACTCAAGGTCCAACTAGACTAAAGTCAATGCTCTGGAGCTAACGGGACTGTCATAATTCGATTCTGAGCATGTTAGGTATGAATGTTGACTAAAGTCAATGATATTCCAAGTTTAAGCTCTAAAATAGGTAAACAGCCAAAACGACCAAATGAACGACCAAGGCACCAAACTACCAGTCCCAGCAAGCCATAAATGACTTGGGGCCGCTACAGGAAAGCTCTAACCTTACAAGGAAAGTGTAAACCCAAAGATGACGGGAAGGGTCATCACAACATCCATTACGAAAAAGACTTTTATCCTCGAAAGTCAAGAAGAAGGGAGTACCGGAAGGCTCAAACAACCACGAATACTGAGCTTACAACTCACTCTTGATCTCCCAAGTAGCCTTCTCGACTGGATGATGCCTCCACTAAACTTTCATAATCAGAATCTCCCTAGATCTCAATCTCCTGATATCTCTTGGCAGAATAGCTACCGGCTCCTCAACAATGAATAAACTGTCATCTAACTGAAGTGAATCCTAATGCAACACATGAGACTTATCTGAAATATACCGGCGCAACATTGAGACTTGGAAAACTGGATACATAGCTGAAAACATCAGAGGCAAAGCTAACATGTAGGCAACACTACAAACTCTTTGTAGAATCTCAAATGGTCCAATGAACCGGGGGTTAAGATTGTCCCGCCTACTTAATCTCATCATGCCCTTCATGGGCGATACACGAAGGAATACTAGGTCACTAACACTAAATTACAAGGCACGAAGTCTACGATCAACGTAGCTCTTCTACCTACTCTGAGCTACTCTAAGTCTATCCTGAATCACACAGACTCGATCTAAGAAATCTCAACGCAAATCCATATTTTGTGATCTAGACTCTAAACTATCAAACCAATCAATTAGCGATATGCAATGCCTACCATACAAAACCTTGAAAGGTGCCATGCCGATGCTCGAATGAAAACTTTTATTATAAGCAAACTCGGCCAAAGGCACAAACTGGTCCCAAGAACCTCCAAAGTCAAGAACACAGGCCTGAAGCATGTCCTCCAAGACCTGAATAGTCCTCCCGGACTGGCCATCTGCTTGAGGATGGAAAGCAGTACTAAGATGAACCTCTGTACCCAAATCTCACTGAACAACCCTCCAAAATTAAGATGTGAAATGAGTGTCGCGATCTAAAATGATAGAAGCTGGGACCCAGTGCAACCAAATAATCTCTCAAAGGTAGCTTTGAGCTAACCTCTCTGCAACATAAGAAGTATGAACCGATAATAAGTGCGCTGACTTAGTCAGCTTATCAACAATCACCCAAATAGAGTCAAACCCCCAGAAGTATAAGGGAAACAAACAACGAAGTCCATAGTAACCCCGTCCCACTTCCACTTAGGAATGGGAAGTCACTGCATCAAACCACCAGGTCTCATATGCTTGAACATAACCTGCTGATAGTTCAAGCACCGAGATACGAACTCCGCTACATCTCGCTTTATACCACTCTACCAGTAAAGTTGTCTCAAATCCCTATACATCTTTGCCATGGTCGGATGAATAGAGTATCTAGAACAATGGGCCTCGCAAAGTATCAACTTAATCAAGTCTCCAACTCTCGGAATACAAAGACGACTGTCAAATATTAGAATACTATTAGAACCCAAAGTAGCATGGTTGGCCTCACCCTGAACTACCTGATCACGAAGGTCACACAATCTCTGATCCTCAAAATATTGGCTCTGAATCTAATCATCTAGAGTAGAATGAATCTTAATACTGGCAAGAACTCTGCTAGGATTCGACAAGTCAAGCCAAACTAAATGGTTAGCCAAGTAGTGGATATCCAAGGCTAATGGTCGCTCAAAAACTGAAAGTGAAGCTAGGATGACCATACTTACTATCTTTTGACTTAAGGAATTTGCTACCACGTTTGCCTTGCTCGGATGATAAAGAATGGTAAAATCATAGTCCTTTAGCAGCTCAATCTATCTCCTCTGCCTCGAGTGCAACTTTTGCTGACTCGTAATGTACTGAAGACTACGATGGTTGATGAATATCTCACAATGAACTCCATATACGTAGTGCCTCCAGATCTTGAGCGCGAAGACTACCGCCACTAACTCCAAGTCATGAGTGGGTTAGTTATGCTCGTGAACCTTCATTTTCCTTGACGCATATGCTATCACTCAACCCTGTTGCATTAACGCACAACCAAAACCAACCCCAGAAGCATTACAATACATGGCAAAACTCTGACCCTCGACCGGCAAAGTCAAAACTTGAGCTGAAGTCAATAAGGCCTTAAGCCTATGGAAACAATTCTCGCACTAATCTGACCACTTAAATGGAACATCCTTCCTAGTCAGCATAGTCAAGGGACTGCTATGGAAGAAAATCCCACAATGAACCTTCTGTAGTACCAGGCTAACCCAATAAATATGCGAACCTCAGTAGGAGTAGTCGATCTAGGCCAATCATGCACTGCTAAAATCTTACTCGGATCAACTCTAATCCCATTCTTAGACACCACGTGTCCTAGGAATAAAATTAACTCAAGCCAAATCTTGCACTTTAAGAACTTAGCATAAAGCCGGTGATCTCTTAAAGTTTGAAGTACAGTCCTCAAGTGCTGCTCATGCTCATCTCTACTCCTCGAGTATATCAGAATGTCATCAATGAAGACTATCATGAACAAATCCAAATACGAGCTAAGCACCCTATGCATCAAGTCCATGAAAGTTGCGGGGGTATTAGTCAACCCAAAAGACATCACCAGGAACTCATAATAGCCATAACGTGTCCTGAATGCTATCTTAGGGATATCCTCCGCCCTAATCCTCAACTACTAGTAGCCGAACCTCAAATCAATCTTTGAAAACATGACTGAACCCTCGAGCTGATCAAACAAGTCGCCAATCCTCAGCATCAGATACCTATTGTTCACTGTCACCTTATTCAGTTGCCGATAATCAATACACATCCGCATCGACCCATATTTCTTCTTTACAACCAAAATAGGAGCACCCTAAGGCGATACACTTGGCCTAATGAACCCTTTATCTAACAAATCCTGGAGCTTCTACTTAAGCTCTCTCAACTCAGCAGGAGCCGTACAGTAGGGAAAAATAGAAATCATCCTGGTGCCTAACTGATAAGTCGGTAATCTACTAACTTATTGAGCCTATATCCATGAATTATTGCTACGTTTTGATCAATTTAGAGGTTCTTATGGCCTTTATTAATGTCTATGCAGGTACTTTGGATAGAAGAGAAAAAACAAGGATATGGACCCAAAAAGAGCCAAAAAGGAGCTAAGTGTGAATAGTTGTGAAAAGATGGAGAATCTACCAGGAGGTGCAGTGGTCGTGCGACACACACAATCCAAGGTGCGGTTCGCACCTCCTCAGCATGAAGCTGCAAATATGACTGAAGATTCTACTAAGGAGTGCGGTCGCCATGTGATGCGCACATCCCGTGGTGCAAATGCACCACCTTTGCACAAAGCTTACCTATGCAGCTAAAGTCACTGGCCAATCTGAAGTAGGTGTGCGATGCGTACACTGTGATGTGCGAACCACACATCACATCGCACACCACCCGGAGGGCAATTTTTTCCTAAATTTATATGATGATTTTGGAGCATATAAAAGGCAACTTTAGGCTTATTTTACAATTTTTATTAGAGAATTTCAGAGAGATAACTTGGAGATATTTTTGGCTTGTAAGTACTTTTCTCCATCTCCATTGAGAGAGGGTTTTCAATCCAATCTTTTGGTTAACAAATTGTGTGCCTAATTTGACTCTAGAACTTGATAATCAACTACAATGGATGGGAATTTGATTTACCCATCTGGTATATCTTCTCCCCCTTCTATGAATGGTTATTTTCTCTTATCTAGGGGTATATTGATGATGGGTGCTTATATAATGGGTGTGGGTGTTTCTAATTCACTTTTATAATTGCTTATCTGATATGGGTCTAGTAATTTCACCATGTTTTAATCTAATAATTTGTGGTTGCAAACATGAATTTACCTTACTTGGCTATATAATTGCTCGAGAGAGAATTTTGTAGTTGTGGATGTGAAATTTCTAGTGGGTACTTGGGAATCCATTTAGATTGGAGGCTAGACATAGCTCCAATCGCATAATCTCCCATTTAAATGTCTGAGCTAGAAATAGGCTGGCCTCCCCAAGCAAATATTGGTTGGTTATTTAGCACACCAAATGATGTTCTAACCAAAATTATTGGATATGTGGATGTTGATCAAGAGATAGCATTCCACACTTATGACCAACGCTACTCGTGTCAATAGGTGAGAATTTAAGTGAATTAGTGACTACCCTATCCTATAGCGAATGCCCCATCGAAAATGCACTCCTAGTCATCTAGTTCTTATTGGTACACCCATCTCGATTTTATAGTTTTTTATTTGAATTGAGTTAGTAGTGACAACTTTTCCAATTCCCCCATTTTATTGTTTTGGTTTTGTTGAACAATTACTCTCTCTTTGAAATCACTCCACACAACCTCTAATTAGTTAAATCAGGTTCCTTGGGTACGACCCCGGCATCCGTTGGGTTTGTAAATGTGTTTTGACTATGCGATCGCCGTGACCTCCTAGTTGGAGAGCCACAATTTGAGCATTCATAAAAAATGGCACCGTTGCCGGGGACTTGAGTGTTAGCTAGTTTTTAATTGTTATTGTGAAGTCAACTTGAGAGTATTTGTTTTCTTTTACTTTTTGCTTTTGTTGTTGGTGGATTTGCAGGCATGCGTCATTCTAATATAAAGGCAAATACTTCTCATTCGAGCCATTTGTTCTTGACCTTGATACCTTGCTGGACCTTGAGTTGGATTTTTGAGGGCCGAGGGAGAAATGGGTGCTACCTCTGCTAACGAGATTGAGGATTGGTTAGAAAATGAAGCTCGAAGGAGTAGAGAGCTATCAATCACATCCACTCTCATTGAATTAATGTAAATTGCATTTTGAATGAGCAGCTAGAAACAATTAATTCTATTGGTGTTATCGAGGGTATGAGAATTGTAGAGGATGGTGTGGGTTCGAGTGAAGGTAGTGATGAGGATTCTATTGCAGACTGCAAGGTGGGTTTCCATGATAGCCCTCAAAGCAAGGGTAGGCGCGATCATGGGAATTAAGGTTGGAACAGGCAACATGAAGACTCTAAAATGGAGAGTATGGTTATGGAAGTGCTAGAGAAAGTTGGGGCAACCCATGGAATCGTCAAGGAATTGAGCCATAAGCTTGGGGGCCTTGCCCAAACCGTTTAAGTGCATTCTATGGCTATTGAACGTCTTGAAGATAGAATGTGTTGGCTGAATTCACAACTCCAATCTAGGCAAGCCGAGAATGAGGATGATGAAATGCGAACGATAAGCATACCTCAGAAAAGGCAAATTCAAGGGTATGGGGTGCCCAAGGTTTGTCAAAGTGTGAGTAAGGAGGCTAAAATTCTTAAACCACTCCCTACTTGTCCACCTCTATTCCCTTAATGATTTTTGCATGAAAATTTGGAGGAGAAGACAAATGATTTTGAGTCTTCATTGAAGAGAATTACCATAAACGCGCCTGCAAGCTCCAACTTTAACAAAATATCCGAATGTGCTAAATTCTTGAAAGAGTTATGCACCATGTGCAATTTAGAAGAGATAGGGGTAGTCCAACTATCCCTCTTTAGTAGTTTGACTCTTGCGGAAAATTTCTCCAATGAAGCGTTAATGCCGGGTATACACACGGTGTATGATTTGAAAGGAGTCCAAAAGTCCGCTAGAATAGTGTGCGATGAAAACTTAAGTGTCAACTTGATTTTGTTGGCCACTTTTAAGTAAATGGAGTTAGGGTAGCCACTAGCACATGCTTGGAGCTCGGCATGACAGACCGATCAATAAGGTAACCCACGGGAATCAGTTGCGACATTTTGATCAAGGTGGGGCGAGTGGTGTATCCAACAGTTCTCGTGATAATCGATTGTAGGGGGAGTTTTGAAATACACATCATCTTGGGGCATCCTATTCTAAAAATGGGGCAAACCTTGAGTAAAATGAACTGGGGAAAATTGAAGTTTGCATTATATGATGAGGAAGTCTCATTCGATGTGAGTAGATCCATGAGGCAACCAAGTGATATCCAAATGGCTTTTGCAATTGAAAAAATCAAGGAAAGTGCCAATTTGTACATGAAAGAGGGATTCGTTGATGAAGTATTTGAAGCAGTGCTATTAAATCATGATGGTGAGGGGAGGAAGGAATTCGATGAAGTTTGTTGTGCATTAGTGGGCATGGGATCCTACTCTTATACCCCAAATAAACTTGATCTCGATCTAAAAAATAGGGAAACCCCACCAACAAAACCATCCATCATTGAACCTTCTAGCTTGGAGCTCAAACCATTGCCCTCCCATTTGAGGTACTCATACTTGGGTGCAAACGAGACCTTGCCATTCATTTTTTCCAACAAGTTAAGTGACACACAAGTGGAAGCCTTACTTCAAGTGTTGAATAAGTATATCAAAGCTATAGGGTGGACCATTGCAGATATCAAAGGTATACCTCCGGGAATATGCACTCATAAAATAAACCTCCAAGCGGAAAGTATCCCTTCAATTGAGCACCAGCGAAGACTCAACCCACCTATGCAAGAGGTGGTGAACAAAGAAATCATCAAGTGGTTGGATGAGGGAGTAGTCTTCCCCATCTCGGACAGCACGTGGGTTAGCCCAGTGCAGTGTATTCCAAAAAATGGAGGAATTATAGTGGTGCCAAACGAGAAAGATGAGATGATTGCCCTCAGACCCGTGACCGGTTGGAGAGTGTGCATGGACTATAAAAAGTTGAATTCTTGGACGGAAAAGGACCACTTCCCTCTCTCGTTCATGGATCAAATGTTAGATCGGTTGGCGGGTCGTGGCTTCTATTGTTTTCTAGATGGATATTCCGGGTACAACCAAATTTCAATTTCCCCTGAGGATTAGGAAAAGAACACTTTCACATGCCCGTATGGCACATTTGCATTCAAAAGAATGACCTTTGGACTTTGCAATGCTCTGGCCACCTTCCAAAGGTGTATGATGTCAATATTCTTGGACATAGTGGAGGATACAATATAGATCTTCATGGATGACTTTTTAGTGGTGGGGGATGAATTCAATGATTGTTTAGAGCACCTAGAGGAGGTACTTAAAAGGTGTGAGGAAACGAATTTGGTATTGAATTGGGAAAAGTATCACTTCATGGTAAAAGAGGGATAGTTTTGGGGCACAAGATCTCCGAAAAAGGGCTGGAGGTTGATCAAGCAAACATTGAGGTTATATCAAAACTACCCCCTCCAAGAACTATGAAACCAGATTTTATCCGCGATTCATCAAGGACTTCTCAAAGGTAGATCCTCCTCTGTGTAAGCTCTTATAAAAGGAGCCAAAATTCGACTTTGATGTTAAATGCATGACGACTTTCCTCACCTTAAAAGAAAAGCTCACCTCCACCCTAGTTATCATTGCACCGGATTGGTCAAAGCCTTTTGTGCTCATGTGTAATGCTAGTGGCATAGCTTTAGGGGCAGTGCCTGGTCAGCAAAGGGAAAAGCTTTTTCACCCGATATACTATGCAAGCAAACTTTGAATGTGGCATAAACAAACTACTTGGTTACAGAACATGAAATGTTGGTCGTAGTGTTTGCTTTTGAGAAATTTTGGGCATATCTCTTGGGAACTAAGGTGGTGGTGCATACTGATCACGCAGGCATAAGGTACTTGATGGCTAAAAAGGATGCGAAACCAAGATTAATCCGGTGGGTGTTACTTCTTTAAGAGTTTGATTTTAAAGTGAAGGATCGAAGAGCGTGTGAAAATCAAGTGGATGACCACCTATCATGTTTGGAAGAAGAAGGAATACCGGTGGGGGAACTTGAAATTAGTGACTCAATCCCGGATGAGCGAATTTTGGCTGTGTCTCATGACTTAATACCTTAGTTTACTGATTTTGCTAATTACTTAGCAAGTGATCTACTCCCGGAGGGATTGAGCTTTAATCAGAAAAAGAAATTTCTCCACGACATTCGAAAATATTATTGGGATTAGCCCTATATGTTCCAGATTTGTGCCGATGGAATGATAAGAAGGTGTGTTCCTGAAATTGAAATGTTACCAATCCTTAGAACATGTCATTTATCCCCTTTTGGAGGACACCATGGGGGCATGCGCACGACTTCTAAGGTATTGCAAAGTGGGTTCTATTGGCCTATGTTATTCCATGATGCTCATGATATGGTAAAAGAGTGTGACAAGTGTCAGCGCGGAGGAGGCGTATCTCGCCGCCATGAATTACTACTAACCCCCATTCTATAGGTAGAATTGTTTGATGTATGGGGTATCGATTTTATGGGACCTTTCACGAGCTCACATGGGAACACCTACATCTTAGTGGATGTGGACTACGTGTCCGAATAGGTTTAAGCGGTTGCCTTACCAAATAATGAGGGGAGAAGTGTGACTAACTTTCTTAAGAAGCACATCTTTGCTAGATTCGGCACACCTCATGCCATTATTAGCGATGGTGGATCGCACTTTTGCAATAAATTTTTTGGCGCACTACTTGAAAAGTATGGTGTCAAACAGAAAGTGGCCAATCCTTATCATCCATAAATAAACGAGCAAGTTGAGGTGTCCAACCTGGAGATTAAATCCATCCTTTCAAAGTCGGTGAATGTTAACCAAACAGATTGGTCGCGCAAGTTAGATGATGCACTATGGGCATATAGGATAGCATATAAGACCCCGATTGGAATATCCCCCTATCAACTAGTTTTTGGCAAAGCTTGCCATTTCCCTGTCGAGTTGGAACACAAGGCTATGTGGGCCTTGAAGAAAATGAACCTAAATTGGGAAAGAGCCGCTCGTGCTAGGGTTGAAGATATAAATGAAATGGATGAGTTTCAAATGCGGGCATAGGAAAGTGCCTCTATCTATAAGGCCCAGATGAAACACTATCATGACCAACAAATCCTAAGACGAGAGTTCCACCAGGGGATTGGGTACTCTTGTTCAATTTGAGGCTTTGGCTCTTTCCGGGCAAACTAAGATCCAAATCGTCGGGTCCATTCAAAGTGCTTCAAGTTTTCACCAATGGAGCTATAGAATTGGAGAATGAGGATGGCTTGGCTTTCAAGGTCAATGGGCAATGAGTGAAGAAGTATTTGGGAATCACGGGGGAGGTTGCGTCTGTAGAAGACATTTTCTTGGATAAACCTTGATTTTGAGGTACCTCCATCGAGCCGTGATGTTAAGCCAAGTGCTTCTTGGGAGGCAACCCAAGCTCTTTTTCCTTACGTATTTTCTTCTTATTTTCTGGTTTTATCTTGTATGTTGTTTTTGTAAACATTGTAGTTGGAGTGGAAGCAATGGTCAGATAATTGTCAGATAATACGAGGCTCCATGTGATCATACCACAGAGGATGCGCGTCGCATATCGGAATGCATAAGCTTAACAGAATACCTGACAGTTTAGGCCATATCATGTGCGATTGGTGTGCGATCGCATGACAAGTTGTGCGCCTTGCACACTCATTTTGCACTGCATTCTAGAAAATTGGTAGTTTCCTCCAGAAATTTTCCCATCATGCATTTTCAGTGCGGACCGCACTATCTTGGGTATATGTCGGACATTGGTCACACATGCAGCAAACAGAATTATCAACCTTAACAGATTTAAGTATGCAATGGAAGTGCAACCGCATCACCTGAAGTGCATTTCGCACCTCAGTCAGGGAGTTTACCATCTCTCCTAGCTTGCATCATTGGGGACAATTTTTAGTTTTGGTTGTGGGGGTGTTTTTATCGCCTTGTTGATAGTAGTGTAGAAATAAACTCTGAGAGTTTTCTTAATACTACGATTCTTTCCAAAGGAGCAAAAGTTTTGATTATTTTCCTTTTTTTCTGTGTTGAACCGGGTTGGTGTTTCCCTATGATAGATTGAGAGGCAACTTTTTTAAGGAAAAATGCCAAGTTTAGTTTAAAATTGAGTCCGTAAATGCTTGTCTCAAAACGGGCCTACCAAAAAATTTTCTTGGTAAATTGCTTTGTTAAAAAAGAAAGGAAGAAGGGAAATGAATTTTTGAGGAAAATCGTTCTCTAGTCATGACTTGCACACTCTCGCTTTAGCTTGATTGACTCACAAACGAATGTGTAATGAACTCGGAATAGCTTGTCAAAAGTCATTTGCCCCAATTGATTGTGGGACTAATGGATGAAGTGTTGTGGCATGATGCCTTGTGCGATGAGGCTTTAGCTTGATTCTTGTGCATAAGTGTCATCTAGAACTTACCCCAAATGTGATTTAAGGCAAAATTCTAGGTGTAACCAAGCTTGGGAAATGACCTTAGGCCCTTTTTGATAGCCACTTCACGCAAATGACCTCCCAATGACTTCAAATCCTAGTGAACCCCTTTGAGCTTGTGACCATTCTTTGACACCTTTGTAACACCTTGACCTTTTTGGAACATCTATCTTGTCACCCATCCTCCCTAATTGTTTGAAAATAAAATGTAGGCTAAAAGCCTAAGTTTTGGGGGGGGGGAACAAAAGATAACATAGGCAAATGCCTAAGTTTGCAGGGTGCATGTGATCAAATGAGGAGAAGAAAAGGATAGCACTGCAAGTGCAAGGTAGCACCTTGATTCAAGAATTGAAAAGTCCTCCAAAAGGTTGATCCAATGAGCAAATTGAAAAGCAAAAATAGGTGCTACCAAGTGAAAGTGATATAAGGTATGAATGATCATGGGGTTAAAAGGAGAAATCTTGGGTTGTGCGAGGGAGAAATAAGGTGAAGTTGAAAATTGAAAAATGTGAGCGGCGTTTGAAATGAAAACAAAGAGCATTAGGGAGGTGTAGTCATTTGAACCACATGATATCCTCAACTTAGCCCCAACCAACATTATAACCCGCAAGTCCTTGGTGATTTCGAGCTTGGATACCCTACATTAGTGGCGATTTACATGAAGGGAAAGCCTATGGTTCGATGCGCATGCACTTGAACTTCTTTGAGAGAGTGAGAGTCTTGTTGGTTTTCTTATAATTCCGTGGTTATGAATTGAATAATTGTGAGTAGGATTCTCTCTTGTGGTGAGTGGAATCATGCACTCGAATTGAAGCATAGAGTCTCTATTTCAATTGAGGGGAATGAATGAGACAAGTTGTGTGGCGAATCTCGAGGCAAACCTTGATGGTCCACGCCAATGACTTGAGAAACTAAAATGTCTTGTTTGAATGGCAAATTCCCTTGAGTTTTAAAAGAGATATGATGTCTTTTTGAAAACAAGTTTTGAAATGAGCAATTGCCTTGAGCATGTGGGGGTCCAAATTGAGATAAACATAGTAGTTGAGTCTTTTGTTTGTTTATTTTTCTTAAATTTTTAGTGTACATTAGTTTTTGTGCCTTAATTGAGCCTTAGCATAATTCATTCCTTGACGTGTGAGTATCTTGCTTGAGGACAATCAATAGTTCAAGTTTGGGGGGTTTGATAAGTCGGTAATCTACCAACTTATTGAGCCTATATCCATGAATTATTACTACGTTTTGAATCGATTTAGAGGTTCTTATGGCCTTTATTAATATGTATGCAGGTAATTTGGATAGAACAGGAAAAACAAGGATATAAACCCAAAAAGAGCCAAAAAAGAGCTAAGTATGAAGAGTTGTGAAAAGCTGGAGAATCTTCTAGGAGGTGCGGTGGCCGTGCAACACGCACAAGCCAAGGTGCGGTTCGCTCTTCCTCCGCATGAAGCTGCAAAGATGACTGAAGATTCTACTAAGGAGTGCGGTCGCCATGCGACGTGCACATCCCGTGGTGCAAAACTCACCACCTTCGCACACTGCGACGTACGAATCGCACGTCGCGTCGCACACCACCCAGAGGGCAATTTTGTCCTAAATTTATGTGATGATTTTAGAGCATATAAAAGGAAACTTTAGGCTTATTTTGTATATACAATTTTTAGCAGAGAATTTCACAGAGAGAAACTGGAGATATTTTTGGCTTGTAAACACTTTTCTACATCTCCATTGAGAGAGGGTTTTCAATTCAATATTTTGGTTAACAAATTATGTGCCTAATTTGACTCTAGAACTTGAGAATCAACTACAATGGATGGGAATTTTATTTACCCAGCTGGTATATCTTCTCCTCCTTCTATGAGTGGCTAATTTCTCTTGTCTAGGGGTGTATTGATGATGGGTGCTTAGCTAATGGGTGTGGGTGTTGCTAATTTGCTTTTATAATTTCTTATCTGATATGAGTCTAGTAATATGACCATGATTTAATCTAATAATTTGTGGTTGGAAACATGAATTTACCTTACTTGGCTATATAATTGCTCGAGAGAAAATTTTGTAGTTGTGGATGTAAAATTGCTAGTGGGTACTTGGGAATCCACTTAGATTAGAGGCTAGACATAGCTACAATCGTGGAATCTCCCATTTAAGGGTCCGAGCTAGAAATAGGATGACCTCTCCAAGCAAATGTTGGTTGGTTATTTAGCAGACCAAATGATGTTCTAACTGAAATCATCGGATATGTGAATGTTGATTGAGAGATAGCATTCCACACTTATGACCAACGCTACCCGTGTTAATAGGTGAGAATTTAAGTGAATTAGTGACTACCCTATCTTATAGCGAATGCCCCATCGAAAAACACCCATAGTCATCTAGTTCTTATTGGTACACCCATCTCGATTTAATAGTTTTTATTTGAATTGAGTTAGTAGTGACAACTTTCCCAATTCCCCCATTTTATTGTTTTGGTTTTGTTGAATAATTACTCTCTTTGAAATTGCTTCACACAATCTCTAATTAGTTAAATCAGGTCCCTTAGGTACGACTCCGATATCCGTTGGGTTTATAAATGTGTTTGGACTACGCAATTGTCGTGACCTCCTAGTTGGAGAGCCACGATTTGAGCGTTCATCACCAGCTCTAGCTCAATAGCGATATCAATATCTCTCTCAGGTGGAAGGCCTGGCAGGTTGGTAGGAAACATATCTAGGAAGTCTCTAACTACAGGAACAGACTTAGGGGACGAAGGGTCAGCACTAGCATCTCGAACATATGCTAGATAAGCTAAACACCTACGAGAAATCAACTTCCTAGCTCGAAGACATGAGATGATCCCAAATGGTGTGTGGCTGACAGAACCCTGCCATACAACCGGGGTTATATCAGGCATGGCTATGGTAACAATCTTGGCATAACAATCCAAAATCGTATGGTGAGGGGATAACCAGTCCATGCCTAGTATCACATCAAAATCTAACATACTAAGGATAATCAAATCACCCTAAGTCTCCAAATCACCAACAGATATCGCACAAGATCTTACAATCGGATCCACTACTAAAGAATCTCCTACTGGGGTCGAAACAGAAATAAGCATAGATAACGACTCACTAGCAAACCCCAAACAAGCCACAAAGTAAGTAGATACATATGAACAAGTAGATCTAGGATCAAATAAAGCCATAGCTAACTGAGGGAATTCAAAAATCATACCTGTAATCACAGCATCTGAGACCTCTACCTCCCATCTCCCAGGGACCGCATAAAATTAACGATGACCTCTACCTGCCTGACCATCATCCCTACCACCTACTCTGCCATGTGGGGCACTACATCTAGTCTAACCACCACCTCCTCTAACTGGTGGATGAACTGCTCGTAATGGCTCAACTGGCTGAGTGGCTGCCTGAACTGTACCCTGCTGGGAGCAATCTCTAGCATAATGACCCATAACTCCACAATCATAACAAGGCCCTGACGTCCTGAACAGTTAAGATGGACCAGCAGAACCTCAACGGCCACCACGACCTGATGCCCCAGAAGCTACACCCCTCGAAGACTGACCGCTATAGCCCTGATGGCTACTCTTACCCTGCTCAAATTGAGAACTAACTGAAGTCTGAAGTGAAGCCTGAACCAGTCAACTGGACTGACCCTCGTGCTTCTATGGATGATAACCCCGGCCCACTGTCCTGAACCTCTACCACTATGTCTAGAACCACTGTAGCTACCCTAATGAAGAGGATGTTTATCTCTAACCCCCTGATCATGTTGTTGCAAGTCCTCTACAGTACAGATATAGTCTGCAATAGCTTGAAATGATCGACCACTGGAAACCAATATCTCAGCTGGCTATCTAAGCTCTGTACGCAATCACCATTAAAAACAAATCTGTGAATCTTGTCTAGCTTAGTGGGAATGATCATAGCCCCAAATGGAGCAAGCTGATGGAAATGAGTATCATACTCAGATATAGACACAAATCCCTGCATAATCCTGGTGAACTGCTCCTGGCGATGCTCTCGATCACTCTGATGTAAGAATTTGTCCATGAAGGCCTCATAAAAATCTAAACAAGGCAATGGAGGTGATGTAGAAGGTCTGCAAGAAACCTGTGCCCTCCACTATAACTTTGTTGGACCCTCCAGCTGATACGTAGTATATCCAACCCCGTGAGTCTCTAGCAAACCCTAGATGGTGCAACATCTCCTCATTGGTGGTAATAAAGTCATATGGGTCCTAACCTAATGTACTAGCGAACCTCGGTGGTGCCAATCTCAGAAATCTACTCAATGCCTTCTGCTCCCCATCGGTCATAAGTAGGCGAAGGGTAAGAGGTTGTGCAACTGCTGGAACTAAAATAACCTCAGCATGAGGAGCCACATTATCAAGCTACGCTCCTGAACTCTGAATGCCCAGGGCTTCCCCCTGAGTGGATGTTTATACTACCTCAGAAGGTCGCTCTCTAATCATACCCAACAACTGAAGAAGTAAACCCGGAATATCTGAAGCCTGAGCTGGGGCTGAAGCTTGCATAAAAACTAGTGCTGGAACTTGTAATGGAGCTGGTGGCACCTGGGCTATCCCCGGGTCCACATGTTATGGCTCAGGAACAAACTCTGGCTCATAATCAAGCTCGGGATTTATCTCAACTCTAGCAGCTCTAGCAGGTTCCACTGCTTTAGGAAGACCTCTACCTCTACCCTTGCAACCACCCCGGCCCCTAGCTGGAGATTTAGGTGCAGGGGTCAAAGGCTCTCCTCCACCAGAAGCCGAAGACCTTGTACGAACCATCTACGGAAGAGTAAACCAGAACAAGTGATATTTCTAGAAACATTCAAGGATACTACGCACGAGATGGAAGCAAGAAAAGTCTATTTTTCCTAAGATGTCACTGTAGCCTCTCGAAGGTGAGTACAGACATGTCCGCCCCAATCCGCAAGACACTACTAGACATTGGCTACTATATCGATGACACTGGTGAATCTAGGGCTCTAATACCAAGCTTTCATGACCCGATTTCTCGGTCATGATGTTACCTATAACCCCCTCCCCAGTAGGCAAACCAATCCCTATAGCCCTGAATAGTTAGTAATGGGCTACTTTTTAACAATTAAATGGAAGATAGAAAAACACGCTGAAGAAAGTAGATAACAGGAATATATAATGATATGCGAAAGCTAAAGCAAACCCCAAAATCTAGTATCATAGTATAGAGCCATAACTACATATAAGGAGTACAAAGGATCCAAAATACAATATACAAATACCTCCAAGTAGTAATAGAGTACATGATGCAAAAGATAACTAAAAGCTAAGCTCTGGTCGCCAAGAGCTCAGCCTTAGTCTAAAATATCCCCAAAACAGCTCCTCGCATGAGTCTTCAATGAGCTAACAGTGATGGCCCACACTAGGATCTACACCAGAAGATACAGAGTGTAGTATGAGCACCAATTACAAGGCAACCAGTACCCAATTAGTATCATAGGCGGACTGGGTACATATAAGATTAAATAGCAGTAATAGACAGAATAGAAACAAACAGTCACCAAAAATATGAAGAATCACACAGAAGCTAGCACAGAAGAAAGACAACAGAAATGACATACAAGGCTAGCAAATAGGCATATACTATATGCACAGATGAGAGTAAGAAAAGACGCACCTAGGATCCTTGCAATAACAATATATATAAGAAGTTTTAGAAAGTGGGTGGTATACCGGCAACCTTAATTAAAAAGAGAAGGAGGGGAAATAAAGTAACAATAGCATGCTCAAACATAGGAGTAATAACCAAACCCAACCATATAATGCTAGTTCCAATATCAGGTTACAATAGGAATTCAACATAAGGAATCATAGAGCTCAGTAAAGTAATAACAAGTCTACCTGCAGTCCCAATGGGTGCCCATACACCCGAGGAACACAGCTAAGTAAAGACAAACCCTCTGGCATCCCATACTATCGGGGTGTACATGCAGTAAATAGCAAACAAGGGTGGAACCTCACACAAATGAATGGTATGATATGATATGCTGAACTAAGTGTAACATCAATGTCGTATGTTACCCCCTCTGGTACCCCAAAGGTATAATAAAGGCAGGATCCATGGAAGGAATTATCTCGAGTACATCTACTCCACCATACACCCCTCCCTCTGGTCACCCTCAGCCTGCAGCACTTGGTCGGGAATTATAGGGTCTATAGAGGTCTACTTGTAGACCACATATTATACTCAAACCTTAAAATAACTGGCCGAATTTTCACCGGATCAAAACTAGTAGTCAAATCTCATAAATGCATGTGTAATGACCCTTCCAGTCATTTCCACATACACGTTTTCCTTGTGCCATTAGAGCTTGTTGTAGCGAACCCAAGTCATTTAAGGCTTTTCGGGACCGGTAGTTCGGTGCTGGGTCCATTTGTTTGGTCGTATGATAAGTTTTGAAGTCAAGCAAGTCGGCAAAAGTTATTGTAAGTTCTTTAATAAATTTTCTGAACTTTGGGTAAAATGTCTCAGGGATTTTCTCTCAATATATAAAGAGTTAGAAGTCCCCTAAAATACCAAATCGAAGGTCTACGATTCTAGTTTCTAACACACAAAACCTCACGTCCAACTGATCTCGGAGTAAAGAGTTATGACTATTTTACCGTGGACTGTCTGGAAGAGAACGAGTTGTGAACCGGGTTGCGAACCGGGTCGCGAACCGGGTCGGGTTAAACTCGATTTAAGCCTCAACTTCACGTTTTAAAATGCCATTTCAGTTCCAAAACAGTGAGAAAACATAAGGGAGAATTCCAAGAGAGTTTTTGAATATCAAAATCGTGCGTTGGTGAATTGCGAGTCTAGGTTTGAGAATTTTATTAGCATCGCGCGTATATTTGAAAATATTTTATTTAAAAGTTGAATTTGGTAAAAATTATATTATTATTACCTTTTCAAAATATTTTAAAGGTTTATGAAAAATATTTTTGTTACGATATAAGTGTATATGTATTTATTTTATAAGGTTTTTATACATTGTAATATTTTAACGGAGATAGTAAATTTAGTTATGTCGAAAATTATTATTATAACATAGTAGGTTTTATTTGAAATAATTTTCTATGAATTATGGTATATTTAAAAAGTTATATTTATTATACCATGAATTTATGCAATACCCGAATATTTATATAACGGGGTGGGTGAAGATGTGTTAAACAACCCCCACTTCCACGTGGAAGTGGAGGGGAGGGACACACAATGTGGTGTGCTGCCACTTGTCCCTTACAGCATGTTATTGCAAACTAGTTAACTTGGCAGCATATTACATTTATGTTGACTTCAACATTTTGCAATGCTAATTGCTGCCAACATACATAATATTGCTTTGGGACGTAAGTTTGGTGCAAAATTTCCACAGTATATCATTCATTTGTCATGTTAAAAGTTGATTCCAATAGGCATGATCTTGATAATTTATTGGATCACCGGAAAGGAAATCTATTATCTACGTCAAGTTATTCAAAGCCCGAGTTCGAGTTTGATTTCGTGTTGGAGATTTTTCGAAGAGGTTCAATCTTGTCATCGGACGACATGTAGGTTACGATTTATTTTCCCTAGACTCCGCATATATAGAATAAAATTGTATTAATGGGCATCCTGGGGTTGGTTTATTAGGTTGGTACCACAGACTTTGACCGCTTTATTCATGTCCGCCTACTTTTGTTCCTTCGTTGCTTGTAGTATTTGCCGATATATTTTATTTACCCTTGTGGTCCTGTGAGGCCTTGTTGACTCTGGAACATAGAAGGTGAGATTTTGGGAATGTCCGCGAGTCCCGGGCATAGAATTATCCTTCTAGGCTGGTTATGCTTGCTGAGTAGCTGTGGGCCTGCGCAGGGTCGATAGGTTGATTGTGAGCTGCTGGGCAGCTATTGTGTTTGATCATACCATTTTCATGCATAAAAAGAGGTTTTATACAGGTTTTACTACGATTTGGGCTTCGGGCCTACTGGCACCATTTTCTAAACCTTGCATGGCCCGGGGGGCCTGTTTTTGATGGAAATAATTTGGAAATGGTTTGATTTAACTTGTGAATATTCCTGGGTAAAAGGAAGTAAAATTATGTTTTAAAACACCAGTTTTACTACTACGCTAGACTCGGCAGGACCGGGGTGCTAGTTGAGCTTTCTTGCTACTTGAGATGATTTTTAGCCTCGGTCTGACCGAGCACCTGAGATGCCTTTCTACTGTTTAGACCCGGTTATGCCCGGGCACCCTTGGAGGGGTTTTGTTTTGAGATATTTTCCTACTACTTTAGTCCTGGACAGGGTCTGGGCATGCATATTTGAGACTGGGTCTCTATCTTGATACCGGACTTGCTTCCGGACGACATGTTTGATACTGAGTTTTAGTATGGGGTCTGGGACCTCCATGGACCTTGCCATCTGGGCCAGGGGCTTCGAGCTGCGTGTGTCGGAGGAGGGGTATACGGCGGAGTAGAGGTATCCGGGCAGTGTCCTTCGATGGAACCTACCTGCTGGGCCGGATCGGTGCCGGAGGAGGTACATACAGAGATACCATTTCACTTGAGACCTTCATGCATCATATCATTCATTGTTTGAGGCTCCACCCTTGTTTGTTGTTTGTTGATTGTATGCTCCAGTAGTATGGGATGCCGGAGGGTTTGTTTTCACTTGTTTGTGTTCCTCGGTTGTATGGGCGGCCGGGGGACTGTAGGTAGACTCTTTCTATTTACTTGTAGAATTGTTCCCTGTTACGGTTAATTATGAAATTGGTTACTGCTAGACTTTTAGTTGTTGGATTGAGATTGATATGATTAGTTGGGCTTGATTCATGTCTCTAAGCATGTCTATCATTACTCTTCTCTCTTCTTCTTACACTTGAGGTTACCGGTATACCGTCCATTTGGTAAACTTATTTTGTATACACTATTGTTGCAAGGACCCCAGGTGCGTTGTTTCTTACTTTCACATGTGCCTATGGTGTGTATATTCTGCTTACTAGCCTCACATGTGGTTCTGTTGATTTCCCTCTGGGCTAGTTCCTGTACCTTTCATTGATTTCTGTGACTGCTTGCGTCTATTCTGTCTATTACTACGCTTTTATCTTATATGTGCCCAGTCGGCCTATGATACCTACTGGGTACCTTATGCTTCGCATTTGGTGCTCACCCCTACCCCCCTTCATATTTGGGTGCAGATCCTAGCGTGGGCCATCGCCGTTAGATCGCTGTGATTCGTGCTTGGAGATCTGTTGGGGACTACTTCAGACTGAGGGTGAGCTCTTGGCGATCGGATCTTAGCTTTAGTTTATCTTTTGCTTCATGTACTCTATTACAATTCAGAGACATCTGTATATATTGTTTGGATCGTTTGCACTCCATGTATGTAGTTTTGGCTCTATACTATGATACCAGGTCTTGGGGTTTGGTTTAGCTTCCGCACATGTATATATTTATAGTCCTTTTATATGTTCTCTTCGTCTTGTTCTCTTATTTGTTAGATAGTAGCCCATTACTAACTGTCCTGGGCTACGGCGATTGGTTCACCTATCGGGGGTTGCAGGTGCCATCATGACCGAGAAATCGGGTCGTGACATAAGTAAAGACAAAATTATTTTCATAAGAAATATTTATTTGTAACAAAAAGTGATAAGTAATTTTGAAATAAATTAGCAAGTAAAACTTAGTAATAATTTCTTTAAAAATTAAACAAGGTTCAAAAATTGATTAAGCGAGTTAAAACATGATAACTAGTTAACACAAAAAGTAAATATGGTACTCCGAAGGGAAATTTAACTAAGTTAAATAAAAGAGCTAGTGTTTACAAAAGTCCAAATTATACAAGTAAGACTAAACTAAAAGAAAGGAGAAGTTGGGTTTAGGCACTTAGTCCCAATGTAACACCTCAGAAATCAAACCAGTTATCTAAGTTAAAATCTCAGAAAAAATTCATGTTTCAGGAATAACGGGTCCAAAACACGGACCGTGGTTCGAACCACGGGTCGTGGAATGGAATCGTGATTTTCTTTTTTTGATTGAGTCTCTGGTCTGGAACCACGAGTTGGTTCTACGGACTGTGGTTCAAACCACGGGTCTGTCCTGTCCACTTGTAGAACTCAAATTAGATGGTTGGCATGTCCCTCTGAAATAACGACTAAACTCTACGACTCGTCGTCCAAACGATGAACCATAGTCCTGACTCGTAGTTTGACCAAGGACCAACTAGGTCCTCAGAAATCCTGACTCTAAATGACGATCCATCTTTCATTCTACGGGTCCGTCCTGTTGACCCGTAGAAGTGCTTCTGCATCCTGATTAGTTGGCCAAGAACCACGAGTTGGAACCACGGGTCGTGGTCCAAACGACGACCCGTAGAACTGACCCATGGTCCCTGAAATCGACCATTTTTCCAGATTTTCTTAAATATGTCCCAGGGGTATTTTAGTCATTACGCACCCTTTTAACTCCTAAATGATATCGTTTTGGCTACTTCTAGAAGGGTTTTCACCCTCATTAGCCTAAGTCCCTCCTCATTACCTCATTCATCTCCCAAAAAAGGGAAAGAACTCTCTCAAGCTCAAGGTCTCAAGGTCTCAAGCTCCAAGTCCAAGTCTCCTAAGTTTTTCCGATTCAGGTGGGTTATCTTCAATCAAGGTATGTGGGTAATCAACAATGGTTTCCTTTCACCCTTGTGCCAAAACTCCTAATTCAAATTTTGATTTCATGGATCTCCAAACTAGGGTTCTTATCCAATTCTTTTGGGTTTTGCTAAATATGATCTTCTCATGATTTGATTATGAAATTACTACTAAATTGCATGATTTTACATGGGTTTTCACATATGAACACCTATTTCATGAGTTGAAGTTTAATCATGGTGATTCCTACATGCATGAAACTGATTTAAGCAAAATTGGATTTGATGGTATGTTTTTCATGGATTTCCAAGCATGGGCATGCCTAGTTCCTATGTTCTATGAAAATATATGTATTATGAAATTGAACTAGAGCCATGCAAATTTTTACAAGTCATGAAGTATACAAATTTCACAAGTTATGAAGTATTGTGCAAGACAAGACACCCGATGTTCTATCAATGCTCGTGAATCGATTTCTAAACCCTAATTCATGAGTAGTATGATGATCCGGGGTATGAACACGTTATGAACAAGTTTGGCATCAGATATGTCACATGTATATGAGCTCATGTTATATGTTTTGGGAGTAGTATTCAGCACAGAGAGACGAGGGTTCAGATAAGCCAAGTCCAAAACTACGTTGCCACCGTAGGTTGCCCTCTGTGGATTATCATGAAAGGATCCCACTTCCACTTGCCCACTTGTCTGAGGATGATAAGGGGTTGCAACTCTGTGTTTCACTCCATATTTTTCAAGCAAAGCACGAAAAAACTCGTTGCAAAAGTGAGAGCCTCCATCACTAATAATAGCTCTTGGCGTACCATACTTTGAGAAGATGTTCTTTTTCAAGAATGTTGTGACATATTTACCTTCATTGCTTGGAAGCGCAACAGCCTCCACCCACTTAGACACATAGTCAACAGCCACCAATATATACCGGTTTCCATCAGACAGCACGAACGGACCCATGAAGTCAATGTCCCAAACATTGAATAGCTCAATAACAAGGATGGGATTCATAGGAAGCTCATGCCTCCTTGATATGCCTCCTTACCTATGATATTTGCTGCAAGCCTTAGAAAACTCATGGGCGTCTTTATGAATAGTCAGCCAATAATAGTTGGATTGCAGGATCTTATGGGCAGTCCGGATACCACTATGATGACCTCCCACAGGGGATGAATGGCATGCTTCCAATATCTCCATCATCTCAGCTTCTGGCACACATCTCCGGATCATAGTATCATCACACACACGAAACATGAATGGCTCTTCCCAGAAGTACTTCTTCACATCCGACATGAATTTCCTCCTTTGGTGAACGGACATATCATCAGGAACTAAATTGCTTGCCAAGTAGTTGGCAATGTCTGCAAGCCATGGGATCAAATCTTGAGAACCAACCAATACTTGTTCATCAGGAAACCAGTCGTCAATCTCTAATCCATTATTTAGCTTCAACATGGCTTCTTCTTCCAACCTAGACAAATGATCTGCCACCTGATTTTCTGTACCCTTTCAATCTTTGACTTCGAAGTCAAACTATTGCAGCAGCAACACCCATCTAATCAACCTAGGTTTAGCATCATTCTTTGCCATAAGATAACGAAGAGCTGAATGGTCAGTATGCACCAACACCTTGGTGCCCAACAAATAAGATCTGAATTTTTCGAACGCAAAGACCACAACAAGCAGCTCTTGTTCAGTCAATGTATAGTTCTTTTGAGCCAGGTTAAGTGATTTGCTAGCGTAATATATGGGATGGAGGATATTTTCACGCCTTTGGCCTAGGACTGCTCCTAGCGCCACTCCACTAGCATCGCACATAACCTCAAAAGGTTGAGACCAATTAGGAGCAATAATGATAGGAGTTGTAACCAACTTTTCTTTAAAGCACTCGAATGCCTTAAGACATGCATCATCAAAAACAAACTTTACCTCTTTCTCCAACAACTTGCACAATGGATTTGCAATTTTGGAGAAGTCCTTGATAAGCCTCCTATAAAAGCCAGCATGCCCTAAGAAACTCTGAAAACCCTTCATGGAAACTGGTGGAGGCAATTTTTCAATCACCTCTATCTTCGCTCTATCAACCTCTATACCCTTATTAAAAATCCGGTGACCAAGCACTATGCCCTCTTTGACCATGAAGTGACACTTCTCTCAATTCAGCACTAGGTTGCACTCTTCACACCGCTTCAACACACAACACAGATGATCTAGACAATCTTCAAAAGAATCACCTACCACTGAAAAGTCATCCATAAATACCTCTATAGTGTCCTCCACCATGTCCGAAAAGATAGACATCATACACCGCTGAAAAGTTATTGGTGCATTGCAAAGACTGAACGACATCCTCTTGAAGTCAAACATCCCATATGGGCATGTAAATGTGGTTTTCTCTTGGTCTTTGGGGGCAATAGAGATCTGATTATACCTCGAGTAACCATCAATAAAACAATACCAACCTCTACATGCAAGATGGTCTAGCATCTGGTCCATGAATGGCATTGGAAAGTGGTCCTTCTCAGTCCACACATTCAACTTCTTGTAGTCCATGCATATGTGCTAGCCTGTGACTGGCCTTACCAGAATCAACTCATTCTTTGCATTAGGAACCACCGTAATCCCTCTTTTCTTTGGTACGCACTGAATTAGGCTCACCCACTTGCTCTCAGAAATTGGGTAAACCACACCTGCATCCAGCCACTTTATGATCTCCTTCTTGACGACTTCTTGTATAAGCTGATTCAACCTACGTTGATGCTTAATAGATGGAACACAATCATGCTCGAGCTGGATTTTGTGAGTACATATTCAAGGCGGAATCCCAATAATTTTTGCGATGGTCCACCCAATAGATCTCTTAAACTTTCTCAATACTGAAACCAGAGCTTCAACCTGTGCTTCACCTAAATTTGCAGCAATGATTACGGGCAAAGTCTCATTATCTCCCAAGAATACGTACCAAAGATGAGATGGAAGTGCTTTGAGCTCCAAGACTGGAGGCTCGTCATTAAATGGGCGAGCAAGTAGCATTTTCCTATTCTTCAGGTCCAACTATAGCTTCTTTGGTGCATAAGTGTATGATCCAAACACTGTAAGTGCTACAACCATTTCGTCATACTCATCAATGTCATCACCTTCAAAGTTTATAATGACTGCTTCAAGGGCTTCAACATCAAGTCTCTCCTCAATAGGGACAACCAGTTGGTCCTCATTAACAACATCAGTAACTGACACCACTCTCATATCATCATGGTGCTTCATCAACTTTCACACATTAAAAGTCACCTCCTCATCATTTAGCCTGAACTTCATATGACCTATTTTTAAGTCAACCAAAGCATGCCCAGTAGCCAAGAATGGTCACCCCAAGATGATGGGCACCTCGAAGTCAACCTCACAATCTAGAATAACAAAATCTTCAGGAATAATAAACGTGTCAACCTTTACCAATACATCATACAGAATTCCCACAGGCCTCTTCATCGTGCGATCTGCCATAAGTAACCGCATTGTAGTCGGAGAGGGGGCTCCCAAGCCCAACTGATTATAAACTGCAAGAGGCATCAGATTTATACTAGCACCCAGATCACACAAAGCTTTGGCAAAATAGAATGCTCTAATAGTGCACGGAATGGTGAAGGCTACAAGATCTTCCTTCTTCTGTACCATTGAATGGGATACTATTGCACTACAGTGGTGCAAATTATTTACTGGTTCAAAGCTAGACGTCCTCTTCCTCTTGACCATATCCTTCATGAATTTTGCGTAGCCATGCATTTGCTTCAAAGCTTCGACCAAAGGGATATTGACTAACAACTTCTTCACCATAGAGATGAACTTATGGAATTTGTCGTCCTCAACCTTTTTGTTCAACCTCTGGGGTAAGGTGGATGAGGCAGTGGCATGTGTTTCAGGACTGGTGCAACTTCTTTGGCCTACTCCTTCTTTTTAGAAGGCTATTTTTTAGACAACCCATTACCACTATCTTTCTCTTCAGACTTGGCTACCTTCTCAGTATTATCCTTCTCAGCTTCAGCTAGCTCGTCGACAGAAATAGGCATGGGAGGATCAATAGTCTACTTACCGCTCTAAGTAGTCATCGCCACAACCTGTCGATCATTCTTCAGATTTTGAATGGTGTCACTTAGGCGAGTACCCTTTTGGCACGGATTCATATTAGTTAACAACTGATGCATCTGTTTCTCAAGCTACTTGATGGAGACAGCGTGGGACTCCACCTTCTGATTTATGCTTGAAAGTTTGGATTTTATCTCCTTCATACTCGCATCTATGGAGTCAACCTTTTGGAATACTTTGTTAATCAGCTCTCTCATGGTGGGTTGTCCAGCCCGCTCTTCACGAGTTGCAGGCGAAATATAGAGACCACTTCTCTCGTTCTTGTACCCATCCTTCTTTTTCCATTCACCATATCTATCTCTATATCTATAACTGGCCTGATTGTAGTAGTCATCTCTATCTTTGTTCTAACCTTGATTTCCTTGGCCAGAGGCCCGGAAACCCATCCCTTGATCATTCAGATAACTTACTTCTTCTTCGGATGAGTAACCGTCTGACCTTGGTGCTTTACCTTGAGAACCTACGGCTTTAACTTTCTCTACTCCTTCAGCCAGGGATTTCTTTGCCAGCAACGCCAGTGTCATGTTTATCTCAGCCTGTGTCTGCTTAATGTATTCTATTTCATTCAGATCTACAAACTTGCCGACTGCATAAGTACTTGCTGGCGTTTCCACCTCTCTCGTATGCCATGCTCAATTTGTCTTTGCAACACTATCCAGCATCTCTGTAGCCTCTCGATATGTGTTTTCCATGAATGCACCTCCAGTCACAGTATCAGCTACAACTTTAGTATTTGCATTCAGGGCCTTATAGAATATTTCCACCAGATGCCTGGAAGGAATTTCGTGTCTCAGAATTTGCTTCAACTTCTTCTTGAACCTTAGTCATGCCTCATATAGTGCTTCTGCAGGTAGCTGACTGAAGTTGTATATCTCCTATTTCAGTTGCAACATCCTCGATGGTGGAAAGAACTGCTCCAGGAACTGACTCTTCAGCTAATACCAAGTGTATATGGAAATGTCAAGCAGTTTTGAGAGCCATGCATTTGCCTCATCAGTCAACGATAATGGGAATAGCCTTAGCCTGATAGCCTCTTGTCCCACTCCTGGCATGTTGTATGATTTGCTAATGCTCACAAAGTTATTCACATATAGAATTGCATCTTCCGTGGGCTTCCCTGAATATAGTCCTTTCAGGTTAAGCAGCTGGATCATGGCGCTAGTGATATCAAACTTTGTCCATCAGCCAGTGGTGGGAGCACTATGGGTCCAGTGGTGCCATATTCCTTCTTATCATAATCTTCTACATCATAATATAGAGGGTCATGCCTTTGCTGTTGCATCTATCGGCCCCTATTATATGGCACAAGTCGAGGTACTGCCTCATCCCGGACACCATGTTCTCTTCCTTGCCTTTCTCGCTCAGCTGCAGCATTTCGAGCTGCAAGATCTTTTGCAATTTTAGCATCTTTGGCATCAAGGGCATCTTCACCTTCCTTTAAGCATGCTGCTTCTTCTTTTTTTCTTCTGCTCGGCTTCAGCTAGTAACCGAGCTGTAATCTGCTCTTGAGTTTCATGCTCTCAATCCTTAGACATATTTCTTAGTGTTTTGGAGAGCTCCGGATCATAAGGGATCAAGGGATTGCCTTGACTCCTTGTACTTGGCATGAACAAGTGTGCTACCTGTATCAAAACAAAAACAACAGAAAAAGTAAAATCAGGAAATAAGGACTAATAGTGAATTAAACACAATCTCTCTTAATCCTAAATCGTATTCTCCGGCAACGGCGTCAAAATTTGATGCGCCAAAATTACACCTCCAAAAGAAGTATAAAATGGTCGTTGTTCAAATATAGAAACCAACTAAAGGTTGAGGTCGATCCCACAGTGAATATGGTAGGACTAGGGTCAATTAGTGGTTACTCAGTCTTTTAGTCGTTTATTTGCTGCAAGGGAGGGGGGTTGAAGTAACAAATAATGACAATAACTTAGATTAGTAACAGGTAACAGAGATTAATTTCAATAGTTGTTATCAATAAGAGAAGTGACTAGGGTAGTGTTCCCTATGAGATCATAACTTAGTAAGGCTTTTGTACTTGGTAAACTAGTTTGATGCTTAGCATGAAGAATCGATAAGTTAGGTTCACCTAATTCCTTGGTCTGGCAACTAGGTGAATTTCACCACATGCCTTGGTCCAACCCTTACACTTGATCCCAGATTAGCTATTCCCGGACAAGGTCAAGCTATTAGATGAGGGTTGATAGCCTTAAATCTCGTTGTTAACACCCCTTTTCCCATCTTTTACCTCCTTGGTCCGGCAAGTAAGGATAAGGCGAGTTCTAACATTGTGCACCGTTAAAAAGCAATCAAAGCGAAGGGATGAACAATATATGCATAAACACCTTTCTAGATTACCTAAGTATCTAACCTACTTCGTTAATCCTTCCTGGTTCCCACAACCCTAGTTGTGGATTTAGTTACTCATGTTCATAAGCATGCAATTAATGTTTGTTTGAGCAATCATCAAGAGATACTTACAAATAAGAATAAAGAAAACTAGAATCTTGAAGAACAATCTCAAGAACACTCAAATACCAAGAACTTGTGTCCGAAATCAATACCAAAATCAAAGTAACAAAATATCCGAAAGTAACTTGAAATAATTTATGATCCCCTCAAAATAAAACCTAAGGGAAAGTATTTATAGACAAAAAGAAATCTTGTCCTAAACAAACTAGGAAACTGGGCTCGGTAGGGACTATGGGTCTAAGGACAGTCTGTCATTTGGAATGATGGTCCGTCATTTGGAACGATGGTCCGTGGTCTTCTGGGGTCAACCATGGTCCTGCTAGTTAATGACTTCTGGCTTGGAGAACGATGGTTAGAACAACGAATCATCCTTCTGAATGATGGCTCATCCTTGGACTCGTGGTTTCTTGGCCTCCTTTGGTACCTTCTCTGCTTCAGTGATGATGAGTCACAGACACGTACCGTCTTTTGAAAGTACGTTCCATTCTTCAATCCGTCATTCCTGCTACCACTTTTCACCTCTGCAGAACCTCTATTTACGTGTCCTCAGGATGGGCCTGTACTTGGAAAGTACGGACCATCTTTTGAGTCATCTTTTTCCACTACACTAAGCACCTCTTCTGGACTTTAGATGACATGTCAATAGTATGGGCCCATCTTCTGAAATGATGGACCGTTAACACAGTCATGCAATCATTTCTTCCTTGCATAATTTCTGAAGTTTGGGTTACGTGTCCACAGGAAGGGCCCGTGGTTTAAAAGCACGGCCTGTCAACTGCCCCGTCTTCCTTGTAATGTTCCAGTTTCTACTTAGTTTCCAACATTTTTCTCAAGGATCCAATTTGCCTGCACACTTAACCAAAAGCATCAAATCCACAAATAAAATGCTAATGAACTTGCGAAAATCCTAAGTATTAAGCGTCAAAACTGGCGTATTTCTATGCCACATCAAACATGTTATGAACAAGTTTGGCATCAGATATGTCACATGTATATGAGCTCATGTTATATGTTTTGGTAGTAGTATTCAGCACTGAGAGTAACCCAAGTCCAAAACTACGTTGCCAACGTAGGTTGCCCTCTGTGGCTTATCATGACAGGATCCTGGTATGACATGGTTCTAACTTTGGCCGGTTAGGACTGCTCTTTTTAGTAGGGGTACATGACACTGGACTCCATGTAGCTCAGCATGGTTTAATTTTGGTTCAGAGAATCTCCCACATGTGTATTTTCAAGCTATGATGTTATATGATTCTATACTATGAAACTTAAGCTTTATTTCATGTTTCATGTCTTATACCTTGATATTTATTCATGTTCTTTCTCTACGTAACAAGTTCATTCTTACGCATGATTTAAACTATTTTTATCATGATTCATGCATTGCTCGCATACTCGGTACATCCTATAGTACTGACGCATATCTTGCGCTGCTTCCTTTGATGATGCAGAGTCAGGAGTCCCTTCCCAGGCACGTGTCTAGAGCTTCCAGGCCACTCTATCTGTTAGTTATTGGTGAGTCCTCTTAGGTCGATGACTGGTTATGTTCTTAGCTTGTGTCATCTTTTATTTTCATACTTTGAATTAGCTAGGGTCTTGTCCTAGCAACTCTTTATGTTATGAGTAGAGGCTTTTCAGACTTAGACAGTATTTGAGTCTTTGTATGGATCTTGTATTCCTATTTGACTTGACTCTCCATTTATGTTATTTTGGATTTATCTGTTATGCTTTTGATTATCTTTGTTATGCTTGAGTATGCTATGACAAAGGGGTTAGCTTGGGGCACTTGCAGTCTCAAGTCCCGTGTTACGTCCAAGAGGGTAACCTCGGGGCGTGACAAACTTAGTACCAGAGCCTCAGGTTCAAGAGTCCTAGGATGTCTGAAAGCCGCATCGAGTAGAGTCTTTTTCATGTGTGTGAAGCGCGCCACACATATGAGAGGGAAGCTATGAGATGTCTTAGAAAACTTTTCTTCTTTCATGATCATGTTGTGTGATAGATCTTAACTCTTATGTTCCTCTAATCCTCATCTTGTATATTTCAGATTATGTCTCTTTGACGGGCTATGCCTCTCCGAGCCGCTCGAAATGCAGCTCCTCCCGTTCCGATCCCCGATGTCACGAATGAGGAGTTCAGAAATGCCATCCATTTGCTAGCCCAGAATTTGGCCACTCAAGCTAATCACCAGGCTCCTGCCCCCATTCATCCTCAAGGAGGGGTAGCGGCCCGAGTTTGTGACTTTATCCGTATGAACCCGCCTAAATTTTGGGGTTTGAAAGTGAGTGAGGACCCGCTCATTTTTATTGATAAAGTGAAGAAAATCTTTGAGGTTATGCAATTGGTTGGTGTTTATTGTGTGGAGCTTGCATCCTACCAGCTCAAGGATACATTTGTTTCACCCAATGGAAGGAGGCTAGGGTGAGGGACACGGTCCTCACGACTTGGGAGTGTTTTGAGAGGGCATTCCTTGATAGGTTCTTTCCCCGAGAGTTGAGGCAAGCGAAGATGGAGGAATTTGTGAACTTGAGACAGGGGTCGATGTCGGTGCAAGAGTATAGTCTGAAACTCACTCAGTTTTCTAGATATGCTCCCTCCATGGTAGCGGACCCGCATGATCAAGTGATCATGTTCATCTATGGGATTTCTGATATGGTGAAGAAAGAGTGTATGTCTGATTTTCTATTAAGTGATATGAACATTTCCGACTTATGACTCATGCCCAACAGATTGAGGGGTACAAGCTAAGGGAGATGGCGAGGGAGAATAAGAGAGATAGATCTGAGAGAGCAAGTTTTGGTCATCACAAGTCCGGAGGTAGACATCGCTCTTCTTTCTAGAAGAATTCATTAGGATTCGTGCATTCTTCTGCTAGTGCTCCTACCCAGGCTCAGAGGCCTCATCACGATCAGGGTGGTAGAGGACCTGGTTCTTATTCCCAGTCTCAGGGAAGTGTTGCTAAGGGACCTTCCCATCCTAGTTGAAGCAAATGTGGGAAGAATCACCAGGGAGAGTGTCGCTTAGGCACGTGTGCATGCTTTGGGTGTGGACAGGCTGGACACTTGATTAGAGATTACCCTTCAACTAAGAAGGGGCAGGGAGGTGGTAGGACTCATTCTGCTCCAGCAGCTTTAGGAGGTAGACCAGCCCAGCAAGGCATAACTTTTAGTTCTGGCGGTCAACGCCAGAACCGCCTTTACGTTATGTCCTCTCGTCAGGAACAAGAGCGTTCCCCAGATATTGTTACTGGTATGTTTAAAGTCTTCCCTTTCGATGTGTATGCTTTGTTGGACCCCGATGCTTCCTTATCTTTTGTGACCATTTATGTAGCATGAAAGTTTGAAGTTTGTTCAGAATTGCCTTTAGAACCCTTTTGTGTTTCTACTCTTGTTGGTGAGTCAGTCTTAACCAAAAAAATATACCGAAATTGCTGTATCTCAGTCCTTCATAGAGTCACTTCAATGAATCTAGAAGAGTTGGAGATGACTGATTTTGACATCATTCTTGGTATGGATTGGTTGTATGCATGTTCTGCCTCTGTTTATTGCCGTACTCGTGTGGTCAGTTTCGAGTTTCCTAATGAACCTGTGTTAGAATGGCAAGGTAGTCCCCCTTGCCCAAAAGGTCACTTCATATCTTATATTAAGGCTAGGAAAATGATTTCCAAGGGGTATGTTTATCACATAGTGCGGGTTATAGATACGGAATCCAAAACCCCACCCCTTCAGTCTGTTTCTGTTGTGAATGAGTTTCCAGAAGTGTTTCTCGAGGATTTTCCCAGAGTCCCTCTCGAGCGGGAGATAGACTTTCAGATAGATCTTCTCTCATATACGAATCCTATCTCTATTACTCCCTATAAAATGGCTCCTTCGAAACTCAAAGAGTTGAAAAATCAGTTGAAGGATCTTCTCGATAAGGGCTTCATCGGGCCTAGAATTTCTCCATGGGGTGCCTCAGTTTTATTTGATCGAAAGAAGGATGGTTCTCTTAGAATGTGTATTGACTACTGTCAGTTGAGCAAGGTCACAATCAAAAATAAATATCCCATTCCTAGGATTGATGACCTGTTCGATCAGCTTCAGGGTGATAGTTTATTCTCCAAGATCGACCTTAGATCCGATTATCATCAGCTTCATGTTAGAGAGTGTGATATCCCAAAGACAGCCTTCAGGACTCGGTATGGTAATTATGAGTTTGTTGTTATATCTTTTGGTCTAACGAATGCTCCTGTACCTTTTATGGATTTGATGAACCACGTGTTTAAGCAATATTTGGATTCATTTATGATTGTGTTCATTGATGATATCCTCATCTACTCTCGGAGTAAGGAGAACCATGAAGACCACTTGAGGGTTGTGTTGCAAACTCTCAAGGATAGACAGTTGTTTGCTAAGTTTAGCAAGTGTGAGTTCTGGATGCAGTCAGTTGCCTTTCTGGGTCATATTGTTACTAGTGTTGATATCTGAGTTGATTCTCAAAAGATAGAGGCAGTAAAGAACTGGCCTAGACCTACTTCCCCATATGATATTAGGAGCTTTTTGGGTTTGGCTGGTTACTACAGGAGGTTTGTGGAAGGATTTTCTTCCATTGCTGCCCCTTTTACCCGATTGACTCAGAAGAAGGTAAAATTTTAGTGGTCCGTGTGAGAAGAACTTTTAGGAATTGAAGACTAGATTGACCACAGCTCCAGTGTTGGCTCTATCTGAGGGCGTAGATGATTTTTTGTATTGTGATGCTTCTAGGATTGGTTTGGGTTGTGTTTTGATACAGCGTGGTAGGGTGATTGCTTATGCTTTGAGATAGCTTAAGACTCATGAGAAGAACTATCCTACTCATGATCTTGAGTTGGCAGCCGTGGTCTTTGCTTTGAATATTTGGAGACATTATATGTATGGGGTGCATATGGATGTATGCACCGATCATAAGAGTCTTCAGTATGTGTTCACTCAAAAGGAATTGAATTTGCGATAAAGGATATGGCTTGAGCTCCTTAAGAATTATGATATGAGTGTGCTTTACCATCCAGATAAGGCCAATGTCATGGCGGATGCCTTGTGTAGACTGTCAATGGGAACTGTCTCTTCTGTTGAAGATGGGAAGATGGAATTGGTCAAGGAGGTTCATAGGCTATCCCGGTTAGGAGTTTACCTTATGGACTCAACAGAAGGTGGTGTGATTGTACAAAAAGGTGCTGAATCATCTTTGGTAGCTTAAGTGAAGGCAAATCAAGACAAGGATCCAATTCTATTTCATCTTAAGGATGCAGTTCATCAGCAGCAGGTGGAGGTTTTCTCCCGGGGGAGATGGTGTGCTTCGTTATCAGGGTCGCTTATGTGTGTCAGATGTAGATGGATTGAGACAACAGATTCTGATTGAGGCTCATAGTTCTAGATATTCCATTCATCCGGGTGCTACTAAGATGTACCGTGATCTACAGAAAGTCTTTTGGTGGTATGGTATGAAGAGGGACATAGCCGAGTTTGTGGCTAAGTGTCCCAACTGTCAACAAGTAAAGGTGGAGCATCAAAGGTCGGGTGGCATGATTCAAGATATTAACCTTCCCACTTGGAAATGGGAAGCAATCAATATGGACTTTATTACTGGTTTGCCTCGTACTCGAAGGCAACATGATTCCATTTGGGTGATTGTCGACCGGATAATAAAGTCATCCCACTTCTTGGCTGTTAAGACTACCGATTCAACAGACGATTATGCCTGACTCTATATTCGGGAAATTCTTCGATTGCATGGTGTTCCCTTATCTATCATTTTTTGATAGAGGTCCTCAGTTTACATCTCTATTTTTGAGATTGTTTCAGAAAGGTCTTGGTACCCAGGTGAAGCTTAGCACAACCTTTCACCCTCAGACAAACAGCTTCGCAGAGCGTACTATTCAGACTTTGGAGGATATGTTAAGAGCTTGTGTGATTGACTTCAAAGGAAATTGGGATGATCACTTACCTCTTATCGAGTTTGCCTACAACAACATCTTTCGCTCTAGCATCCAGATGGCTCCATATGAGGCACTTTATGGCCGAAGGTGTAGATCTTATATTGGATGGTTTGAGGTAGGTAAGGCGGCCATGATTGGTCTAGATACGGTTCATGATACTATGGAAAAGGTTCATCTTATTAGGGAGAGGTTGAAGACCACTCAGAGTCAACAGAAATCTTATGTGGATGTGAGGAGAAGGGAGTTTGAATTTGAAGTTGATGATTGGGTTTTCTTAAAGGTGTCACCCATGAAGGGTGTGATGATATTTGGAAAGAAGGGAAAGCTTAGTCCCCGTTTTGTAGGTCCTTATCGGATACTGAGAAAGGTTGGTAAGGTTGCTTATGAGTTGGATTTGCCATCAGAGTGGGAAACGGTTCATCCTATTTTTCACGTTTCTTTATTGAAGAAGTGTGTTGGTGATTCGAGCTCGATTTTCCCTTTTGAGGATGTGGGTGTGAAGGATAGTCTCACCTATGAGGAGGTTCTCATAGAGATCCTTGATCGTCAGATTCGGAGGTTGAGAAACAAAGAAGTTGCTTCGGTAAAGGTTCTTTGGAGAAATCAGCATGTTGAAGGAGCTACGTGGGAAGCGAAAGAGGCCATGAAGGCCAAATATCCTTATCTCTTTCCTTCCAATTCAGTTCTAGCTTGACGTACTAGTTTCCTTCTTAGTATGTCCCTCTGATTTTATTCCACCAGTTCCTCTCATGATTCTAGCATGCATCCCTGTTTCACGAAGTTAGTTTATCATGTTTTCAAGTTGAAAAGTTCAGTTCTTATGTTTACTCTTTGATTTCCATGTTATGTTGCTGGTTGGGCTATTTTCTCTTCAGTTTTCCCTTGTTTAGTCTTCATTCGAGGATGAATCATCCCAAGGGGGAGATATTGTAACACCCTGGAAATCAAACCAGTTATCTAGTTTAAAATCTCAGAAAAATTTCATGTTTCGGGAATGACGTGTCCAAACCACGGACCGTGGTTCGAACCACGGGTCGTGGAATGGAACCGTGATTCCCTTTGGTTTATTCAGCCTCTGGTCTAGAACCATGAGTTGATTCTACAGACCGTGGTTCAAACCACGGGTCCATCCTGTCCACTCTTGGAACTCAGATCAGAGGGTTGGAAAGTCCCTCTGAAATAATGACTCAACTATATGACTCGTCATCCAAATGACGAACCGTAATCCTGACTCGTAGTTTGACCAAGGACCAGCTAGGTCCTCAAAAATCACGACTCCAAATGATAATCCATCGTTCATTCTACGGGTCCGTCCTGTTGACCTGTAGAAGTGCTTCTGCAGCCTGATTAGTCAGCCAAGAACCACGAGTTGGAACCACAGATCATGGTCCAAACGATGACCCGTAGAACTGACCGGTGGTCCCTGAAACTGACCATTTTTCCAGATTTTCTTAACTCACCCTTTTAACTACTAAATGATATCGTTTTGGCTATTTCTAGAAGGGTTTTCACCCTCATTAGCCTAAGTCCCTCCTCATTACCTCATTCATCTCCCAAAAAAGGGAAAGAACTCTCTCAAGCTCAAGGTCTAAAGCTCCAAGTCCAAGTCTCCTAAGTCTTTCTAATTCAAGTGGGTTATCTTCAATCAAGGTATGTGGGTAATCAACAATGGGTTTTTATCACCCTTGTGCCCAAAACTCCTAATTCAAAATTTGATTTCATGGATAACCAAACTAGGATTCTTATCCAATTCTTATGGGTTTTGCTAAATATGATCTTCTCATGATTTGTTTATGAAATTACTACTAAATTGCATGATTTTACATGGGTTTTCACATATGAACACCTATTTCATGAGTTGAAGTTTAATCATGGTGATTCCTACATGCATGAAACTGATTTAAGCAAAATTGGATTTGATGGTATGTTTTTCTTGGATTTCGAAGCATGTGCATGCCTAGTTCCTATGTTCTATGAATATATATGTATTATGAAATTGAACTAGAGCCATGCAAAATTTTACAAGTCATGAAGTATGCAAATTTCACAAGTTATGAAGTATTATGCAAGACAAGACACCCGATGTTCTATCAATGCTCATGAATCGATTTCAAAACCCTAATTCATGAGTAGTATGACAATGCGGGGTATGAACACGTTATGAACAAGTTTGGCATCAGATATGTCACATGTATATGAGCTAATGTTATATGTTTTGGGATTAGTATTCAGCACTGAGAGTAACCCAAGTCCAAAGCTACGTTGCAACCGTAGGTTGCCCTCTATGGCTTATCATGATTTATTGTAGCTCAGCATGGTTTATTGTCGGTTAAGAGAAACTCCCACATGTGTATTTTCAAGCTATAAAGTTATATGATTCTATACTATGAAACTTAAGCTTTATTACATGTTTTATGTCTTATACCTTGATATTTATTCATGTTTTTTCTCTACGTAATAAGTTCTTTCTTAAGCAGATTTTAAACTGTTTTTATCATGATTCATGCATTGATCGCATACTCGGTATATCCTATAGTACTAACGCATATCTTGTGCTGCATCCTTTGTAGATGCAGATTCAGGAGTCCCTTCCCAGGCACGTGGATAGAGCTTCCAGGCCACTCTATTTGTGAGCCGTTGGTGAGTCCTCTTAGGTCGAGGACTGGTTATGTTCTTAGCGTGTGTCAGCTTTTATTTTCATACTTCGAGTTAGCTAGGGTCTTGTCGTAGAAACTCTTTATGTTTTGAGTAGAGGCTTTTCAAACATAGATAGTATTTGAGTCTTTGTATGGATCTTGTATTCCTATTTGACTTGACTCTCCATTTATGTTATTCCGGATTTATCTGTTATGCTTCCGCTTATCTTTGTTATGCTTGAGTATGCTATAACCAAGGGGTTATCTTGGGGAATTTACGGTCTCAAGTACCGTGTTACTTCCTGGGGGTAACCTCGGGGCGTGACACCCAAACCCCTGCAAACGTCCATGTTGGACTACTAATTTCTCGAACTAAGCCCGTTTAGTTTACTCTGCTCCATTGGCCATCCCTGTATTTTAGCTTCCCTTTTATTTTGGGTGTGACACTTAGTCCACACGTATTTTCATTCGATCAAATTTTAACCCCTTTTGGGGCCTTGAAGTGTAGACTTGAATGTAGTTGGGCCTTCTCGGCCCATCTCAGGGAATGCACGGGTGAGGAGACCATAGTGGACTCATGTGGTAATTTCACATGTAAACATAAGAAGACAAGAATAAGCAAGTATTGTGGAATATTTCAACACAACATAACTGAAAAAGAAATTAACAATTTCATATTTTTCAATTAGGCAGAGGAACAAAAGAAACAAATATTACTTATATAGCATTAAATTGGAGCTAGCTACTAAACAAGTTGAACCATGCTAACACATACTTGAAAATCACTACAGATATGGCCCAAACGACAGTGATGCATAAGGGGTTTAAATATAATAATCCTAAAGAAATAAAGAAGGAGGAGTAAAGATAATCTTTCTCAATTATGGTCATATTAGGATGGAAGACTAGATAACGAATCAAAGAAGAGAATGAGGGCGTGGAGGTGACTAATTGGCTCATGTAATTCATATTCGAGGCATGACAGGGAAGTGGCTAATTATTCACTTTTGCGAACTTATGCATTAGAATAGTCACACAGGGAACTTAACAAATTTAAATTTCTTTATAAAGTTTCTAGACTCATAGATGTCAAATAGGTTCACTCAAATTTAAAGAAAATATGAGTTCTTTACTACAGAGAAGTTATGCTACCAAACCATTACTTGATTCATGTAAACTAAACTATTATTTTTTCAAGGAAGAAAAGCAAATTAATACACATAGAATGTCAAGTTGGGAAACAAAAGTGAGATCACTAATTTACAAGCAATTACTATACTGTCTTCACCTTCATCCCGATAGGGTGAACATGGAAAAAGAAAAAAATGGGAAAAGCAAACCTAATTCACACACGGCAGATTCCAAATACCTCATTTAGGAAATCAATCAAGAGAATTTAGGCTTTATTTAAACTACTCAAATTCAAAAAGATATGGAATTCACTATCAAACTTCAACATATATATTTTTAAACAGATTGCTTGACTGGGAAAATGAAATCCTTTTCACACTCATAAGAACGCTGTAACATCCAGAAATTCTAAGCAAAGATCCGATCCGTTCTTCATTTGTTGTTAGACTCTGATTAGATGAATCTTCTATGAATCTAAGTATCTAGATCAATTCCTAAGTTTTGAAGGAGTATTAGATGTGAATCGAAGTCATAAAGGACCCCTAGCTCAAAGTTAAGTTAAAAACCCTTCTACCGATTTAGTTTTCATGTAAGTTCTAACTAGGATCAATTTAAATGATCATAACTCCTATAATGTAAGGACTTAGGTGGCCTGGTACCCTAAAAATTAAAGGTATTTGAATTATCTTTCCAATGTTACCAACCGCTTGTTGATACAAATCTGGAGTATAAAGTTATGGGCATTTTAGTGAAGCACTGTCAGCTATAAAAAGCTAACAGGCTAGCCGACGGGCGTGGCTCATTCTGACGGGCTGGCCGACGCTCGTGGCTCCCACGATGGCCCGTGGTTGAAGCCCATGGGAACCAACAAGTGAGCGCTTTTTTCCCCTTGTAAGGGCCACGGTTGGGTCTGATGGCCCATAGGGGCCACGATGGCCCGTGGGAAGCCCCGTCCGGCGACTTTTCTGCTTTTTTTCAGTAATTAAGTTGGGGGTAGTTTGGTCCTTTCCTTACCTCAGGTCTTTCCTCTCATCTTTTAAACACCCAAAATGGGTTATTCCTCATAATAACATCACTCTATCTCTAAAGAATTCCCTCAAGACTCTAAGGCAAGGTACCTAGGGTTTCAAGCAAGCAAGATCATAGAAGCTCAATCAAGGAAGTCTTTCAAGAGTTCTCTTTCAGATTTCTTCTCCAAGTCTCCACATCCAACCTTAAGGATTCTTCTCCAAGCTTCATCCCCAAAGTTCTAGCTAGAAGTTCTTCATGTTTCAGGTATGTGGGTATTCAACAATGGGTTCCCTTCACCCTTGTGCCCAAAACCCCTAATTCTATTTTGATTTCATGAATCTTCAAATTAAGGTTCTTAACCAATTCTTATGGGTTTTGCTATAAAGTATCTTCTCATGATTCGATTATGAAATTTCTATTAAATTACATAGTTTTGCATGGGTTTTTACATATGAACTCTTATTTCATGGATTGAAGACTAGTCATGGAAATTCTACATGCATGAGTTAATTTAAGCAAATTGGGTATTTTATAGCATGATTTTCATGGGTTTTCAAGTAAGTGCATGCCTAGTTCCTATGTTCTATGAAAATGTATGTATTAGGAAATTGAACTAGAGTCATGCAAATTTTACAAGTTATGAAGTATGCCAATTTTACAAGTTATGAAGTATTATGCAAGACAAGACACCCGATGTTCCATCAATGCTCATGAATCGATTTCTAAACCAAAATTCATGAGTAGTATGACGATCCGGGGTATGAACAAGTTTGGCATCTAGATATGTCGCATGTATATGAGCTCATGTTATTATATTTTGGGAGTAGTATTTAGCACCGAGAGACGAGGGTTTAGATACCCCATGTCCAAAACTATGTTGCCACCGTAGGTTGCCCTCCGTGGCTTATGACAGGATCCTTATGAACATGGTTCTAACTTTGACCGGTTAGGACAACCTTTTAAAGTGTGGGTGCATGACACTGGACTCCATATAGCTCAGCATGGTTTATGTCAGTTAAGAGAAACTCCAACACGATTATTTTCAAGCTATGAAGTTATATGATTCTATACTTGAACTTAATTTCATTTCATTTTTTACACCTTATGTCTTGATATTTACTTATGTCTCTCCTTTCAGGCAACAAATTCATTTTTAAGCATGTTTTAAACTATTTTTATCATGTTCATGCATCGCTCACATACTCGGTACATCCTATAGTACTGAGGCATATCTTGTGTTGCATCCTCTTGATGATGCAGATTCAGGTGTTTCCCATCAGGCTCGTGGTTAGTCGGAGCCGGTTATCCAGTCAGCATTGGGGAGTCCTCATAGTTCGAGGATGGGTTTTCATTCCAGCTGTATCATTTATCTTTCTTTTATATTGTCGAGTTAGTTGGGGTTTTGTCCCACCAACTCCATATGTCAGCTTAGAGGCTTTTCAGACATAGACAATATGTAATTCTTTTCTCTATATTGTATTTTTCCCATTCAGTTTGACTATCTATGCTTGCATTTCTAGATTTCCTTATTATGTTTTTGCTCCTTTAATTGTTTTGCCTGAGTTATGTTATGACCAAGGGTTAGCTTGGGGCACTCGTGGTCCCAAGTTCTGTGTTACGCCTAGAGGGTAGCCTTGGGGTGTGATAAACTTGGTATCAGAGCATCAGGTTCAAGAGTTCTAGGGTGTCTGAAAGCCGCGTTAAGTAGAGTATTTCTCATGGGTGTGAAGCGCGCCACATTTATAAGGGAGACGCTACGATACATTTTTAGGAAAATTCTACCTCTTTCATGTTCCTTATCGTGCGATAGAGTTTAACTCTATTTACCCCTATATTTATGAGTTGTTCCCAGTTCCATTGTCTGTACTTCATATATGAGGTACCAGAAGTAGTAAATGTCAGATTATCTATTAGCGAGGTACTCTCAGATCTCTTCTAGAACTTTGTTACTAATTATTCCTCTAGAAGGGAAAGTGTATACCTAGATCCTTGGGTAGTGTTGCAACCCGACATATGTTGTGTTGTAATCCATTAGTAGTAGAATGGACCTCAAGCTAGAAGTATGGAGTCAGAAGTGTAGTAGCTTAGGGGAAAAATAGCATTTGGTTAGAGCATGCATTTAGAGTTGTGTTCTTTTAGATAGGTGATGGGATTATACATCCCTTGACGTGGACTAAAGAGTAGTAAGTTATTGTTCTAGTACAGACCAAGTATAGAATGCGAATGAAAGGATGATAGTATGAGAGAGATAATGATGGTTTTGTGGGATTTATCTGGTAGGTGTGGTATAGTATAATGTAAGAGGTTAAGTTCATGAAATTGCAGCAAGTGTGAATATGTGAGCATGATATATATATATACGTCAGCCAGAGAAGGATATACGATTTTGAGCCTCTCGGTATAGGCTTTAATGCATTTCGTGTGGTGGGTAGTAGAAAGAGAGGACATTGAGAGTTAGAACCATGTAAGTCTAGCAATTCATTGTAAGGGATGGACTATAAATTATTGAATGTGGTATGTACAACCCCTATTTAAGTTAGAAAGATTGAGGCTTAGGCTTTTTAGGCGAGGGAGAGTCTTATGCTATAGAAGGAAGTGGATATTCCTACTAGATTCTAGATCAATGTCTGTTCTGTTGGGGTAAAATTATCGTAGTTTAGTTTAGAGGATAGTGGGAGGTCCACGGACTTATAAAGGTAGCACGAACCCAAGGGGGAGATATTGTAGCACCTCAGTATTCGGATCAACTTTCTAACTTAGAACTTAGAAAATTTTCCCAAATCTTAGACCTGACGGGCAGCCGCCACGGGCGTGGAAGCTTCGACGGGCTCTGGGGCATATCATGGGAATCATTTGGTGGCCCTGAACCCCAGCTCTCCAACTCTACGGCCTAGGGCAACGGGCGTGGCATCCGCCATGGGACGTCAGCCCCGCATGATAATGACCCAGTGGACTTTTCCCAAACCTTTCTAGGTTCTGACAAGCGGTCACCACGGGCATCGATGTTGCGATGGGCCATGGGAAACCACCATGAAAATCATCCAGCAACCCTAGACCCTCAGCCAGCTATTTTGATGACCTGTTCCGATGGGCCGTTGTGGTTCTGACGCCCGTCGGGTAGCCCGTCTGGCAGGAAATTTCCTGCAATCCTTCCTTTAAGTCAGGGTCAATTTGATTTTATCTCCTATTAGCCTAATACTTCCCCATTTCCCTCATTCTAAATTCCAAAAGGGAAAGAAATCCACTCCCCCAAGCTTCAAGCTCCAAGCTAAGTGTCTCCATCTTTAAGTCTCCATCCCTCGAGGTTATATCTTAGAAGTCTTCAATTCTTGTGTGTCTCGTTGTAGAAGTTCTTAAAGTTGAAGCTCTTAGATATGCTAAGGAACAGAGGAGAAGTATTGGATAGATTTAAGATACAAGAAACCATAAGGTGACCATAGTTATAAGCTTGAATATCGGGATGAGATACATATGGACTTTTGTTGTATGCGACTAGTGATCCCATTTGTTAAGAGCTCAAGGTTAGTTGGTTTTCAAGATAAGAAGGAATGTTATTCTTCGAGGGTAACTCTAGATGCAGGAGATTTTGTCGAGATAGGATTGAAAATGGTTGAAGAAGGTAGTCAAACTCAGACCTTAGTATCTACAGGTGCACTGGTGAAGATTTTAGTTGCAAATGGTAAGTGTGCTATTCAGGGAAGTTAGTGTAGTTAAAAAGGGGTTCTTAAGCTTAAAAGTTATCAACTATGTTGTTTAGGCCGGAATAGTCTTGTTCTTACTCCCCGCCCAGAGTGCTCATATCATATCTGTTCAGAACTTCCGTTAATCATTCCTAAGGCCAGAAGATCCTACGTTTAGCTAAGTCCATGGTAGTAAGTTCAATTTAGAAGAGAATAGTTTTCTCGTATAGCTACTCCTCTCAGTTTGATGTTTCATTCAGTTGACTATGATCCCTAAGAATGTGTTCAATCTCTACGAGTTTCAGCCGAGTCCTTACTCTTAATTTAGACCAATTATCATGGTAGATAGTCAGTTTCATATCCCATCAGTTATGCTTATGCTCTCAGTACGCGTACATGTTCCATGAATCCATCTCAGTTTATATTTCAGTCAAAAATCTGTTACCATAAAGTACTTCGGCCATTGGAACTCTGTTGATAGGAAGGCAACCTTGTTCCCCTCAAATCTCAACTTATTAGTTTCATTTGAGAATGAATGATCCCAAGGGGGAGATATTGTAACATCCCAGAAATTCTAAGCCAAGATCCGATCTGTTCTTCATTTGTTGTTAGAATCAAACTAGATGAATCTTCTATCAATCTAAGTATCTAGATCAATTCCTAAGTTTTGAAGGAGTATTATGTGTGAATCAAAGTCATAAAGGACCCCTCGCTCAACGTTAAGTTGAAAGCCCTTCTACCAATTTAGTTTTCATGAAAGTTCTAACTAGGATCAACTTCAAATGATTATAACTCCTAGAATATAAAGAGTTAGGTGGCCTAATACCCACTAAATTAAAGGTATTTGTATTATCTTTCCAATTCCACCGACCTCTCATTGATATGAGTCCGAAGTAAAAAGGTATGGGCATTTTAGTAAAGCACTATCAGCTGTCAAAAGCTGACGGGCTGGCCGACGCCTGTGGCTCCCACGACGGCCGGTGGTGGCAGCCCGTGGGAACCAACCAGTGAGCCCTTTTGGCCCCCTCTAAGGGCCACGGTTGGGACCGACCCCGTGGGAAGTCCCGTCCAGTGACTTTTCTGCTTTTTTTTCAGCATTTAAGTTGGGGGTAGTTTGGTCCTTTCCTTACCTCAGGTCTTTCCCCTCATCTTTTAAACACCCAAAAGGGGTTATTCCTCATAAGAATATCACTCTATCTCTAAAGAATTCCCTTAAGACTCTAAGGCAAGGTACCTAGGGTTTCAAGCAAGCAAGATCATAGAAGCTCAAGCAAGGAAGTCTCTCAAGAGTTCTCTTTCAGATTTCTTCTCCAAGTCTCCACCTCCAACCTTAAGGATTCTTTTCCAAGCTTCATCCCCAAGGTTCTAGCTAGAAATTCTTCATGTTTCAGGTATATTGGTATTCAATAATGGGTTCCCTTCACCCTTGTGCCCAAAACCCCTAATTCTATTTTGATTTCATGAATCTTCAAATTAGGGTTCTTAACCAATTCTTATGGGTTTTGTTATAAAGTATCTTCTCATGATTCGATTATGAAATTTCTATTAAATTACATGGTTTTGCAAGGGTTTTTACATATGAACTCTTATTTCCTGTATTGAAGACTAGTCATGGAAAATTCTACATGCATGAGTTGATTTAAGCAAATTGGGTATTTGATAGCATGATTTTCATGGGTTTTCTAGTAAGTGCATGCCTAGTTCCTATGATCTATGAAAATGTATGTATTATGAAATTGAACTAAAGTCATGCAAATTTTACAAGTTATGAAGTATGCCAATTTTACAAGTTATGAAGTATTATGCAAGACAAGACACCCGATGTTCCATCAATGCTCATGAATCGATTTCCAAACCAAAATTCATGAGTAGCATGACTATCTGTGTATGAATATAAGTTTGGCATCTAGATATGTCGCATGTATATGAGCTCATGTTATTATGTTTTGGTAGTAGTATTTAGCACCGAGAGATCAGGGTTCAGATAACCCAAGTCCAAAACTACGTTGCCACCGTAGGTTGCCCTCCGTGGCTTATGACAGGATTCTTATGAACATGGTTCTAACTTTGACCGGTAAGGACAACCTTTTTCAGTGTGGGTGCATGACACTGGACTCCATATAGCTAAGAATGGTTTATGTCAGTTAAGATAAACTCCAACACGATTATTTTCAAGCTATGAAGTTATATGATTCTATACTTGAACTTAATTTAATTTCATTTTTTACACCTTATGTCTTGATATTTACTTATGTCTCTCCTTTCAGGCAACAAATTCATTTTTAAGCATGTTTTAAACTGTTTTTATCATGTTCATGCATCACTCACATACTCGGTACATCCTATAGTACTAACGCATATCTTGTGTTGTATCCTCTTGATGATGCAGATTCAGGTATTTCCCATCAGGCTCGTGGTTAGTCGGAGCCGGTTATGCAGTCAACATTGGTGTGTCCTCATAGTTTGAGGATGGGTTTTCATTCCAGTTGTATCATTTATCTTTCTTTTAGATTGTCGAGTTAGTTGGGGTTTTGTCCCACCAACTCCATATGTCAGCTTAGAGGCTTTTCAGACATAGACAGTATTCAATTCCTTTCTCTATATTGTATTTTTCCCATTCAGTTTGACTATCTATGCTTACATTTCTGGATTTCCTTATTATGTTTTTGCTCCTTTAATTGTTTTGCCTGATTTATGCTATGATCAAGGGTTAGCTTGGGGCACTCATGCTCCCAAGTCCCATGTTACCCCCAGAGGATAGACTCGGGGTGTGACAAACTTGGTATCAGAGCATTAGGTTCAAGAGTCCTAGGGTGTTTGAAAGCCGCGTTAAGTAGAGTCTTTCTCATGGGTGTGAAGCACGCAACATTTATGAGGGAGAGGCTACGATATATTTTTAGGAATACTCTACCTCATTCATGTTCCTTATCGTGCGATGGAGTTTAACTCTATTTACCCCCTTATTTATGTGTTGTTCCCAGTTCCATTGTCTATACTTCATATATGAAGTTCCAGAAGTAGTAAATGTCAGATTAGTAGTAGAATGGACCTCGATCTAGAAGTGTGAAGTCAGAAGTGTAGTAGCTTAGGGGAAATAGCATTTGGTTAGAGCAAGCATTCAGAGTTGTGTTCTTTTAGATAGGTGATGGTATTATACATCCTTTGACGTGGACTAAAGAGTAGTAAGTTATTATGCTAGTACAGACCAAGTATAGAATGTGAACGAAAGGATGATAGTATGAGAGAGATAATGATGGTTTTGTGGGATTTATCTGGTAGGTGTGGTATAGAATAATGTAAGAGTTTAAGTTCATGAAATTGCATCAAGTGTAAATATGTAAGCATGATATATATATATATGAGTCAGAGAAGGATATATGATTTTGAGCCTCTCGGTATAGGCTTTAATGCATTTGGTGTGGTGGGTAGTAGAAAGAGAGGACTTTGAGAGTTAGAACCATGTAAGTCTAGAAAGTCATTGTAAGGGATAGGTTGTAAATTATTGAATGTGGTATGTACAACCCCTATTTAAGATAGAAATATTGAGGCTTAGGCATTTTAGGCGAGGGAGAGTCTTATGCTATAGAAAGAAGTGGATATTTCTACTAGATTCTAGATCAGTGTATGTTCTATTAGGGTAAAATGATCGTAGTTAAGTTTAGAGGATAGTGGGAGGTCCACAAACTTAGAAAGGTAGCACGAACCCAAGGGAGAGATATTGTAGCACCTCGGTATTCGGATCAACTTTCTAACTTAGAACCCAGAAAATTTTCCAAAATCTTAGACCTGACAAGCAGCTGCCACGGGCGTGAAAACTCTGACAGGCCATGGGGCATGTCGTGGGAATCATTCGGTGACCCTGAACCACAGCTATCCTAACTGGACGGCCTAGGGTGACGGGCATGGCATCCGCCACGGGATGTCGGCCCCGCCATGACAATGACCCAGTGGCCTTTTCCCAACCCTTCCTAGGTTCTGACAGGAGTTCACCATGGGCATCGCTGTTGCGACTGACCATGGGAAACCGCCGTGAAAATCATCCAGCAACCCCAGACCATCAGCCAACTATTCTTATGACCTTGTCCGACTGGCCGTCGTGGTTCTGACGCCCGTCGGGTAGCCCGTCTAGCAGGAAATTTCCTGCAATCCTTCCTTTAAGTCATGGGTAATTTTATTTTATCCCCTATTATCCTAATCCTTTCCCATTTCCCTCATTATAAATTCCAAAAGGGAAATACATCCACTCCCCCCAAGATTCAAGCTCCAAGCTAAAGGTCTCCATCCCTCGAGGTTCTAGCTTAGAAGTCTTCGATTCCTGTGTGTCTCATTGTATAAGTTCTTCAAGTTGTAGCTCTTAGATATGCTAAGGAAGAGAGGAGAAGTCTTGGATAGATGTAAGATATAAGAAACCATAAGGTGACTATAGTTATAAGCTTGAATATCGGGATGAGATACATATGGGCTTTTGTTGTACGCGACTAGTGATCCCATTTGTTAAAAGCTCAAGGTTAGTTGGTTTTCATGATAAGAAGGAATGTTATTCTTAGAGGGTAACTCTAGATACAGGAGATTTAGTTGAGATAGGCTTGAACATGGTTGAAGAAGGTAGTCAAACTCAGACCATAGTATTTGCAGGTGCACTGGTGAAGATTTTAGTTGCAAATGGTAAGTGTGCTATTCAGGGAAGTTAGTGTAGTTAAAAAGGGTGTTCTTAAGCTTTAAAGTTTTCAGTTGTGTTGTTTAGGAAGGAATAGTCTTGTTCTTACTCCCGGCCCAGAGTGCTCATATCATATCCATTCGGACCTGCCGTTAATCATTCCTAAGGCCAGAAGACCCTAAGTTCAGGTAACTCCATGGTAGGGGCATGGCTAAATTATTTTCAAAACCCTAAGCTCTTGAAAAATAATTTATGTATTTATCTTATCATGTTGTTCTAAGCATCCACGGTTTATGTATGTTTGTCTTAAATGTTTGGGGTTGTCGTCTCTCTCTCTATAGTTTGAAGTTTCCGATTAATATCCGGTTAAGGTGTTGGTCAGCCGTACAGATAGGTCGTCGAAGCCGACGGACAGGCGTATAGACCTTTAGGTGGTGGTCCCTCCGCTAAGATAACTTTGAGAGAATAGACTTGATGTAATTCCTAGAGTAACTACTTAGACAAACCTGATTATCCTTGTTGCTTGGTAACAATCTGCTAAGATTCCTGCATATCTTCTTTTCATCTGTTTTATGCTTTGATTATTTGTTTAGTCATTTGAGACCCCTAGGTATGCATATTTTTCGAAAATTAATAACAATCATCAAAACATTCTTAATGTTAGTCTTTCTTCTCAGGCAACTAAGATTGCCACTGTTGAAAATGATTTACAAAACTGGAGTATTCCAGAAGAACCTTTTAAAAAGATTTACCAGCTAGGTAATTTTAGTTTTGCTAGAAAGCATAACATTAAAACCTGTGAATCCACCATAGCTATCAATAATTCTTTAGAAATTATTAAGATTCTTAATGAACCTTATTTAAACAGGTATAAGAAGAACTTCAACTATCTCCACATTGGTTTAGTTCAAGTTGCGGTCAAACCCCTTTTTAGAAAAGGTCTTGACATTCCTGTTTGCGTCTTTCTTAGGGATGATCGTCTTTTAGAATTGAATGATTCCCTATTAGGGGTCCTCCAGAGTAACCTTGCCGATGGGCCTGTTTACTTTAATTGCTACCCCAACTTTTCGGTAGACATTAATGACCCCAATATCATGGATAGTTTTACTCTCAATGTCAAAACTAAGAACATGAATAGCAAAGCCAATACTCGAGAAATAGCGGTTATCTATCGAGTATATTACAGGCTTATGTCCACTACCCTTGCACCTAGAGCAAGGATAGAGAGTACTAAAGGAGCCACTATGTTAATGGAAGCAAACCATAAGCACAGTAGTTTCTTTGTACCCTGTTTGCTGAACTGGGATGAAATTGCCCTCACTAATGAGTGGCATTTTGATAATATCACCCAGCCTACTCGCTCACATTCTGAGAGGACTCAGATTGATAGAGTGATCCAATTCCCTGATGGATCTATAGACCTAAAATTCCTTAGTAATCCCAGGTCTTCATCCATTAGAAGAATAACTTCTGCCAGGCCTTCGTCTGCCAGTTGTTCTTCCTCTTCCAAACCCCCAGAGGAGGTAGATGCGGGAACACCAATAATCAACAACGACAAAGGAAAAGTCGTAGGAGTTGATTATTCGGGTAATATCCCCAAAGTCTTCTACCAAGAGGATCTCTATACCCCCAACCGCCCTACTCATAGTGAGATGGAACCTCCTCCTATGTTTACTAAGGGTAAAGAAGATTCTCTAACCATGCTTAGGTCTGGTGAAAAGTTTACTCCTGACCCAATAGAGTTAGACAGACTTTGGAACCTTCCCCTTCACCAAAGTAAAAGAATGTGGTATGTAGCCAACTATTCTTTACAGCAAAGGCAAAACTTTAGAGACCTTTGGAAATCAGACATGAAGAGACTTCGGTGCATTATCGAATTCTTCAGTTGGTTTGAAATGACAGGCAAATTAGGAAGCCGTAAGCAGTCCCTGCAGGTCATAGTCAGCAAATGGTATACTGCCACCAATAAAGTGGTAGAAGCTGTCACTCCTCCTCTAGAAGGAATTAAGATCCCTTATGGTACTAAGGTTATCTCTGCAGCCCCTTTCAAGACTAAGAGTGTCATAACTGAAGCTTCGGCTACTTGCTCTGACATAGATAGGCTCATAGAGCAAAACAATTATACCAACCAGGTTCTTCATGTAGTTTCTAAACACTTAGAAGATTCCAGTGAGAGGGCTCTGTATAGTGCTAAGCCCACTCCCTCTACTGCCAGTTCTAGCAAAACACTAGAAACTGACCCAATCTTTAAGATACCTGAGTTTAACAGAGATAAGTTCCCTAAGCTTAAGGAAACCTTTGAAATCTCTGGTAATGTTCTTGACAAAATCAATGAACAGCTTGCAGCTTTCAGTATCTCTGATAAGGATACTCAGAAGTCTAGAGACACTAAAAAAAATAGGTACCATCAGTGATAAGGATACCCTAATCCAAAGGATCTCCAATGATAGATACCACAATAAGAAGAACTACCATACACGTCCTTCTTTTCCTGACATTCAGTATGAAGAAAATGCTTTTCTTTCCACCTTCTCTCATGAGGGTAGAAGCATAACTGAATGGAACATTGATGGTCTTACTGAACATCAGATCTATAACAAACTCCATGAGATGGGAGTTGCTATCACCGCCTACAAGATTAGGCAGTCATCTGATAAGGAAGCAGACTTTATGATCATGCAGGCTTCACTGGCATGCTTAGACATTGGTGGGATAATTACCTAACTGATGATCTCAGGAAAGCATTCAAGATGCAGTTGCCATTGAAACTGTTGTGAAAATAGAGGAAACCTCCGAAACCTCTTCCCAAGTTCCTAGAGAAGATGCTTGTGCCGTACTCCTCTATCATATAGCTAAGCATTTCGTAGGAGAGCCTAAGCTTTTCCAAGATAGGAGTTTACAAATCCTTAACAATCTCACCTGTCCTAGGTTAGATGATTTCATCTGGTATAAACACCAATTTATCAGTAAGGTTATGATTAGACCTGATTGCAACAATGATTTCTGGAAAGAAAGATTTTTTAGCGGTCTTCCTCCCCTTTTTGCAGAAAAGGTCAGAACCAAAATTCAAGATCGTTGTGATGGTAAAATTCCTTATCATCAAATGACTTATGGTGACCTTACTAGCATCATCAATGTCGTAGGTCTAGAACTCTGTACTGATATCAAGCTGAAGCAACAGCTTAAGAAAGAAAAATCCTCTTCCACTAAGGAACTAGGAAATTTCTGTACTGATTTCGGGTTTACCTCCATTACCCCTCCCTCTAAGCATTCCTCCAAGAATGGTAAGGATCCTAGAGGTCATAGGAAGAAACATCGAAAGTCTCCCGATGATTCTAAACGTTCTTCACGGAAAGTTTCTAAGAAGAAAAGATTCCCTAAAGATTCCAGGGCTAATGTTTGTTACAACTGTAATAAACCTGGTCATCTGGCTAGAGATTGCAAGGCAGGTGGTAAAAAGAAAAAGATTAACCTCCTTGAAATCTCTGACCAAGCTAAAGAACAACTCTTTGCTATCCTTGAAGATGATAAAGGATATTCGTCTTCGCATACTCCTTCTGATACATCAGATAGTAATATTGATCTATCTTATGATTCAGACTCCAGCCAATCAGGAGATGACTGTTCCAATTGCCATGGCTCCTTCTGCCATTGTGATAAGTCCCCTGTGGTCCGTGTCCTGACTAGTGACCCTAACGAGGCACTCTTTGATGTTATCCAACATATTTATAACCAAGACGCCAAGAAGAGCTATCTCATAGAGCTTAAGAGGCTTATCCAGGAGCAGTCTAGACAAACCACTAGAGAACCTAGAACTCCCGTAGAGCCTTTTTGTATGAAGCGCATCTTGGCCAAATTTGATAAAGCCCCTGAGCCTACCATTTCAAAACTTAAGGGTGAAATCCTTGATCTCAAGAGAGAGGTCCAAGACATTAAGACTAGACTCAATAAGGTTGAGATTGATTCTCTCACTACTCAAGTCCTTAATGACGCCAAAGCTTATGTCTATAAGTCTGATAATGAAGACCCTTCAGATACCGAAGAGGCCCAGCCTGCAGCTCATCCTATATAAAATGAAGCTGGCCCTAGTACTTCTGACCCTGGGTGTGCTGTTATCTCCTCCATCAGGCCTCAGAGTCACCACATTCCGGTTAAAATTGTTATTAACAAAAAATTTGTTATTAACAAGATTGCCTTACTTGATAGTGGCGCAGACCGCAACTGTATCATGAAAGGTATCATACCTACCAAGTACCTACTTAAGAGTACTTCTAGATTATTTTCTGCCACAGGAGAAAGACTTCGCATTAATTATAAGCTCTCTAAAGCTCATATCTGCAATAATGGTATTTGTCTAACAAATGATTTTATTATTACAGAAGACATCCATGAGGAAGTCATTCTTGGCATACCTTTCATTACTCAAATGAAACCTTTTGTTACCAGCTTAGATGGTATAGAAACTAGTATCTTAGGAAAAACTTTGTATTTTCCTTTTGTTAAAAATCTTTCAGTAGAAGAAAGCGAGTTTATCAGGCAAAAAACTATTTTCAGAATAAACCAACTTTCTAATCATATCACCTTTCTAAAGGATGATATAAAAGTTAAGAAAATCGAGCAGATTTTAAAAACCCCGGGGATAGTTACCAAAATTACTAATCTCCAAACTCTTTTTCAAAAAGAAATATGCTCTGATTTTCCTAACGCTTTTTGGGAAAGAAAAAGGCACGTTGTCAATCTTCCTTATATAGAAGGATTCAATGAAAAGGATATCTCTACCAAGGCTAGACCTATCCAGATGAATCAAGAAATGATGGAAGTTTGTAAGGGATAAATCTCTAAACTTCTTAAAGAAGGAATCATCTCCCTTTCTAAATCTCCCTGGAGCTGTTCGGCATTCTATGTCAACAAAGCTGCCGAAAGGGAAAGAGGAGCTCCTAGGCTTGTAATTAATTATAAGCCTTTGAACGCCGCCTTAAAATGGATTCGGTACCCCATACCTAATAAAAGAGATCTTTTAAAAAGAATGGTCAAAGCTAATATTTATAGCAAGTTCGATATGAAGTCCGGATTCTGGCAAGTCCAAATTGCTGAAGAAGACCGGTATAAAACTGCCTTCAACGTACCCTTCGGGCAGTACGAGTGGAAAGTTATGCCTTTTGGCCTCAAGAATGCTCCTTCAGAGTTCCAAAATATTATGAACTCCATCTTCAATGACTATAGTCATATGTCTATTGTCTACATTGATGATGTCCTCATCTTCTCCGAAGATATAGATGCCCATTTCAAGCATCTCAATACCTTCTTTAAAATTGTTAAAATTAACGGTTTAGTTGTCAGTGCTAGGAAGATCAAGCTCTTTCAAACAGCCATTAGATTTCTAGGGCATGACCTCTATCAAGGTAGTTACAAACCTATTTGCAGAGCCATAGAGTTCTCCTCCAAATTTCCTGAAGAAATTACTGATAAAACTAAGTTACAGAGATTTCTGGGAAGTCTCAATTATGTAGCTGACTTTATCCCCAATATTAGGCAGGTCTGTGAACCTTTGTATAAAAGACTCAGGAAAAACCCTATTCCCTGGGGAGAAGCTCAAACCCAGGCAGTGGTCCTTATCAAAAGTATTGTCAAGAACCTCCCTTGCTTAGGTCTTCCCAATCCCGAAGCTTTCATGATTGTTGAAACCGATGCTTCAGATATAGGATACGGTGGCATTCTTAAGCAAAAGATCTCCACCGACTCCCCTGAACAATTAGTCAGGTTTACCTCTGGGATATGGAATCCTGCTCAGAAGAATTACTCCAAGGTTAAGAAGAAAGTCTTGTCTATAGTGCTATGTATCACTAAATTTCAAGATGATCTTGTTAACAAAGAATTTTTAATTAGGGTAGATTGTAAGTCTGCCAAAGAGATTCTTGTTAAAGATGTCAAAAACCTTGTTTCAAAACAAATTTTTGCTAGATCGCAAGCTCTACTGTCTAGCTTCGATTTCAAAATTGATTTCATCAAAGGAGAAGAAAACTCTTTACCAGATTTTCTAACAAGGGAATTTTTGTTGGGAAAAGATGAAACCCCTTAAACCACCCCCCACTCCAAAATAGGAGAATGAACCAAGGATGGTTAAACCATTCCAAATTCAACCGCTTAATGCGCCAGCCTCCATATCCACACTAAGACCCCAGATGTCTTTTCAAAACAGGTACACAACTCTTGCTTATTACCCCAGCCTACCGGCGCCACAACCGCCGCCTCCGATCAGGATGACTAAGCCTTTCACCGCAGGACAAACTGCAAGTTTTTTGGTTCGAACCAGAGAAAGTTATGTAATGAAGACCCCGGAGTCTTTTGCGCAAGCAGTAAACCCAGCAGCAGGCAAGACCGTGCAGGAAGACTCACCCCTCCCAAAGGAGGAAAATTATGAGTTTATTACTTCTACCATATTGCCAATAATGGCAATCGGTAAAGAGTATGAAGGCTATTGATGCGATGATTTGATGAAGCCTCGTTATCATAACAAGAATTATGTGGATACAGGAGATTCACTAAAGACTCAGTATTACTATGAGGCTATCCTCACTGATACGGGTTCTATTGAAGTGGAACACACCATGTCAATAAAAGATCCAAACACTGTGAGCTATTCTAGGTTCACAATCAAGAAGGTCCTCTCGCCATTTGATTGGTTTACAGGTCATCTATTGACACCGATCAACTTATCCATGTAGCATAGGCCTCAGACCTATAACTGGATTGATTATCAGTTTGCATGGACAAACTTTTTATATTTAAGGCCATGACATACTTGGTTTGTTAAGTATGGACAGGAGTTCATTAAATCCGTCATTCCTAGATGGTTCTATAAATGGTGGAATATCTTCAGAGGAAATAAACAGATCCTCTCTACTCAGTTTCTCAACAGGTTCGGTGAATTTGAAAAAGTTGAAGAGATCTCCACATTGCCAGAGCACATCAAAATGTGCAAATACTTCGTCAAGAAAAGAATTTCTTACATTATCAGCTGGAACTTTGCCAAGACTGATATTGAAAGGATCAAACACCTGACGAAAGAAATCAAAATCAAAGGTTGGGCTCCCAAGACACCAACCCCTAAAGCCAGGAAAGGACTCCAAGTTACAAGCACCAATACTGATGCTCCAACTACTTCATCAAAGGGAGAACTAAGGGCAAGGTTGAACTTTGTCTTAAGCCATATGGAACAGTTTGACGAAAAATACATCTTAGAGCTGCTCAATGAAGCAACTGAACCATCGTCAAGCAACAGTAACAATGGTGATATGTGCAGCCCTAAAGGGATTGCTAGAGCATACATGGAGCAAGAGGAAGAGGACCCCCCCTATGAATAGGGAAATGACCTTTGGAAAAAGTAGAGGCCAAAGGCCGGAATTACTTTTGAAAAAGGCATCCCACTATTCACAGATGGGATCCACTGCAGTCTCTATCCAGAAGACTTTTTATTACTTTTATAAAAATATTTAATGCTTTGTCTGTAAGATAAGCACCGAAAAGTGTCGGCAAGATCTAAGTCGTCCACCTGTTGTCATCTAATAGATAGGCATCAATTCCCGGGCTTATAAAAGATCTACCCTCTAGAGAAGAGGAGGCACCCGGAAATTCCTTAACCAAGAAATTCCAACTCTTCATCTTCTATTGTAACAATGTTTTCTACTACCTGCTGTTATAATAAATAAATAAATCTTTTGTAAGTATTTTTAGCCATTTTTGCTTTTATACTTCTCTTTTCATTTTGCATGATCCTTTGATTTTGGTATCAGAGCTTTCAAGGAGGTTAATCTTTTTCTTTTTACCACCTTGAAAGCTCTGATACCAAAATCAAAGGATCATGCAAAATGAAAAGAGAAGTATAAAAGCAAAAATGGCGGAAATGATAGACAATAGTGTATACAAAATAAGTTTACCAAATGGACGGTATACCGATAACCTCAAGTGTAAGAAGAAGAGAGAAGAGTAATGATAGACATGCTTAGAGACATGAATCAAGCCCAACTAATCATATCAATCTCAATCCAACAACTAACAGTCTAGCAGTAACCAATTTCATAATTAACCGTAACAGGGAATAATTCTATAAGTAAATAGAAAGAGTCTACCTACAGTGCCCCGGCCGCCCATACAACCGAGGAACACAAACAAGTGAAAACAAACCCTCCGGCATCCCATACTACCGGAGCGTACAATTAACAAACAACAAACAAGGGTGGAGCCTCAAACAATGAATGATATGATGCATGAAGGTCTCAAGTGAAATGGTATCTCTGTATGTACCTCCTCCGGCGCCGATCCGGCCCAGCAGGTAGGTTCCATCGAAGGACACTGCCCGTATACCTCTACTCCGCCGTATACCCCTCCTCCGGCACACGCAGCCCGAAGCCCATGGCCCGGATGGCAAGGTCCATGGAGGTCCCAGACCCCATACTAAAACTCAGTATCAAAGCATGTCACCCGGAAGCAAGTCCGGTATCAAGATAGAGACCCAGTCTCGAATATGCATGCCCAGACCCTGTCCAGGACTAAAGTAGTAGGAAAATATCTCAAAAACCCCTCCAAGGGTGCCCGGGCATAACCGGGTCTAAAAAGTAGAAAGTCATCTCAGGTGCTCGGTCCGACCGAGGCTAAAATTATATCAAGTAGCAAGAAAACTCAACTAGCACCCCGGCCCTGCCGAGTCTAGCGTTAATCGTAAAACTGGTGATTTAAATCATAATTTTACTTTCTTTTACCCAAGAATATTCACAAGTTTAAATCAAACCATTTCCAAATTATTTCCATCAAAACGGGGCCCCCGGGCCATGCAAGGTTTAGAAAATAGTGTCAGTAGGCCCGAAGCCAAAACCATAGTAAAACATGGATAAAACCTCTTTATATGCATGGAAATGGTATGATCACACACAATAGCTGCCCAGCAGCTCACAATCAATCTATCGACCCTGCACAGGCCCACAGCTACTCAGCAAGCATAACCAGCCTAGAAGGATAATTCTATGCCCGGGACTCGCGGACATTCCCCAAAATCCCACCTTGTATGTTCCAGAGTCAACAAGGTCTCACAGGACCACAAGGGTAAATAAAATATACCGGCAAATACTACAAGCAACGGAGGAACAAAAGTAGGCGGACATGAATAAAGCAGTCGAGGTCTGTGGTATCAACCTAATAAATCAACCCAAGGATGCCCATTAATACAATTTTATTCTATGTATGCGGAGTCTAGGGAAAATAAACCGTAACCTACCTGTCGTCCGATGACAAGCTTGAACCTCTCCAAAAAGCTCCGAAATGAAATCACACTCGAACTCGGACTTGAATAACTTGACGTAGATAATAGATTTCCTTTCCGGTGATCCAATAAATTATCAAGATCTTGCCTATTGGAATCAACTTTTAACGTGACAAATGAATGATATACTGTGGCAATTTTGCACCAAACTTACGTCCCAAAGCAATATTATGTATGTTGGCAGCAATTAGCATTGCAAAATGTTGAAGTCAACATAAATGTAATATGCTGCCAACTTAACTAGTTTGCAATAACATGCTGCAAGGGACAAGTGGCAGCACACCACATTGTGTGTCCCTCCCCTCCACTTCCACGTGGAAGTGGGGGTTGTTTAACACATCTTCACCCACCCCGTTATATAAATATTCGGGTATTGCATAAATTCGTGGTATAATAAATATAACTTTTTAAATATACCATAATTCATAGAAAATTATTTCAAATAAAACCTACTATGTTATAATAATAATTTTCGACATAACTAAATTTACTATCTCCGTTAAAATATTACAATGTATAAAAACCTTATAAAATAAATACATATACAATTATATCGTAACAAAATATTTTCCATAAACCTTTAAAATATTTTTAAAAGGTAATAATAATATAATTTTCTACCACATTCAACTTTTAAATAAAATATTTTCAAATGCACGCCATATTAATAAAATTCTTAAATTTAAGTTCGCAACTCACCATCGCACGATTTTGATACTCAAGAACTCTCTCGGAATACACCCTTATGTTTTCTCACTGTTTCAGAACTGAAATGGCGCTTTAAAACGTGAAGTTGAGGCTTAAATCGAGTTTGACCCGACCCGGTTCGCGACCCGGTTCGCAACCCGTTTTCTGCCAGATAGTCCGCGGTAAAACAGTCATAACTTTTTACTCCGAGATCAGTTGGATGTGAGATTCTGTGCGTTGGAAACTAGACTCGTAGACCTTCGATTTGGTATTTCGGGGGACTTCTAACTCTTTATATATTGAGAGAAAAGCTCCGAGACATTTTACCCAAAGTTCAGAAAATTTATTAAAGAACTTACGATAACTTTTGCCGACTTGCTTGACTTCAAAACTTATCATACGACCAAACAAATGGACCCAGCACCGAACTACTGGTCCTGACGAGCCTTAAGTGACTTGGGGCCGCTACAAACAAACTCTAACGGTTCAAGGAAAACGTATACGTGGAAATAACCGGAAGGGTCATTACATCATCCACTACTAAAAAGGACTTTCGTCCTCGAAAGTCAAGGTCAAGGGGGTACCTGGAGGCTAAAATAATTGCGGATACTGATCCCGCATATCTCTCTCGGTCTCCTAGTTAGCCTCCTCGACTGGACGGTGCCTCCACTGAACCTTAACAACCGGGATATCTTGAGACCTCAATCTCCTGACATCTCTGGCCAAAATAGCTGCCGGCTCCTCAACAAAGGCTAAACCCTCATCCAACTGAACTGAATCCCACTGCAACACATGAGACTCATCTGGGACATACCGACGCAACATCGAAACATAAAATACAGGATGTATAGCTGAAAACATCGGAGGTAAGGCTAACTGATAGGCAACGCTACCAACCCTCTGCAGAATCTCAAACGGCCCAATGTACCTGGGGCTAAGCTTGCCCCGCCTACCAAATCTCATCACGCCTTTCATGGGAGATACACGGAGAAACACCAAGTCACCGACACTAAACTCCAAGGCACGAAGCCTACGATCAGCATAACTCTTCTGCCTGCTCTGAGCTGCCCGAAGTCTGTCCTGAATCACTCGAACTCGGTCTAAGGAATCTCGAAGCAAATCTGTGCTCTGTGGCCCAGAACTAAAACCATCAAACCAACCTACCAGTGATCTGCAATGCCTGCCATACAAAGCCTCAAAAGGTGCCATGCCGATACTCGAATGGAAGCTGTTATTATAAGCAAACTCTGCCAAGGGAACAAAGTGATCCCAAGAACCTCCAAAGTCAAGAACACAGGCCCGAAGCATGTCCTCCAGAATCTGAATGGTCCTCTCGGACTGGCCATCTGTCTGAGGGTGGAAAGCGGTACTAAGATGAACCTCTGTACCCAAATCTCGCTGAATAGCCCTCAGAACTGAGATGTGAACTGAGTGCCCCGGTCTAAAATGATAGAAGCTGGGACCCCATGCAATCGAACAATCTCACGAAGGTAGATCTGAGCTAACCTCTCTACGCCATAAGAAGTCTGAACCGGCAAAAAATGTTATCAACAATCACCCATATGGAATCAAACCCATGAGAGGTACGAGGCTAACCAACAAAGTCCATAGTAATCCCTTCCCACTTCCACTCAGGAATGGGAAGTCGCTGCATCAAACCACCAGGTCTCATGTGCTCGAACTTAACCTGCTGACAGTTCAAGCACCGAGATACAAACTCCGCTATATCCCGCTTCATACCACTCCACCAGTAAAGCTGTCTCAAGTCCCTATACATCTTTGTTGTGCCAGGGTGAATGGAGTATCTAGTACAATGTGCCTCATAAAGTATCAAGTGAATCAAATCACTAATCCTCAGAACACAAAGGCGACTATCAAACCTCAGAACCCCATCTTAATCTAGAGTAGCCCGACTGGTCTCACCCTGAACAACCCGATCACGAAGGTCACACAACTGCTGATCCTCAAACTGACGGCTCTGAATCTGATCAATCAAAGTAGAACGAACCTTAACACTGGCGAGAACTCTGCTAGGATCCAACAAGTCAAGCCTAACCAAATCGTTAGCCAAGGACTGGAATTCCCAGGCCAACGGTCGCTCTGAAACTGAAAGAAAAGCTAGGCTACCCATACTCACTGCCTTCCGACTCAAGGCATCCGCTACCACGTTTGCCTTGCCCGGATGATACAGAATAGTGAAGTCATAGTCCTTCAGTAACTCGACCCATCTCCTCTGTCTCGAGTTCAACTCTCGCTGCCTCGTGATATACTAAAGACTACGGTGATCGGTGAAGATCTCACAGTGAACTCCATATAGGTAATGCCTCCAGATCTTGAGCGCGAAAACTACCGCCGCCAACTCTAAGTCATGAGTGGGGTCGTTGCGCTCGTGAACATTCAGCTGCCTCGATGCATATGCTATTACTTGACCCTGCTGCATCAACACACAACCAAGACCAACCCCAAAAGCATCACAATACACGGAGAAGCTCTGACCCTCAACCAGCAAAGTCAAAACTGGAGCTGAAGTCAATAAGGCCTTAAGCCTTTGGAAGCTATCCTCACACTGATCCGACCACTGAAATGGGACATCCTTCCTTGTCAGCATAGTCAAGGGTGCTGCTATGGAAGAAAATCCCTCAATGAACCGTCTGTAGAAACCTGCTAACCCAATAAAGTTGCGGACCTCAGTAGCAGTAGTAAGTCTAGGCCAATCACGAACCACATAAATCTTTCTCGGGTCAACCCTAATCCCATCCTTAGACACCACGTGCCCTAGGAATGCAACTGACTCAAGCCAAAACTCACACTTTGAGAACTTGGCATAAAGCCGATGATCTCTCAAAGTCTGGAGTATAACCCTCAAGTGCTGCTCATGCTCATCTCTACTACGCGAGTATACCAAGATGTCGTCTATAAAAACGATCACAAATGAGTCCAAATACGGGCCAAGAACCCTGTGCATCAAGTTCATAAAGGCTGCGGGGGCATTAGTCAACCCAAAAGACATCACCAGGAACTCATAATGGCCATAACGTGTCCTGGATGCTGTCTTAGGGATGTCCTCCGCCCTAATCCTCAACTGATGGTAGCCAGACCTCAAATCAATCTTCGAAAACACGAGTGAACCCTGAAGCTGGTCAAACAAATCATCAATCCTCGACATCGGATACCTATTCTTCACTGTCACCCTATTCAGCTGTCGATAATCAATACACATGCGCATCGACCCATTCCTTCTTCTTCACGAAGAGAACAGGAGCACCCCAAGGCAACATACTAGCTCTAATAAACCCCTTAGCTAACAGATCCTGGAGCTGCTCCTTAAGCTCCCTCAACTCAGCAGGAGCCATACGGTAAGGAGAAATAGAAATGGGCCTAGTGCCTGGCTCTAACTCAATAGCAAAATCAATATCTCTCTCAGGTGGAAGGCCTGGCAGGTCGGTAGGAAACACATCGAGGAAGTCTCTAACCATAGGAACAGACTCAGGAGAAGTAGGGTCAGCACTAACACTCGGACGTATGCTAGATAAGCTAAACACCCACGGGAAATCAACTTCCTAGCCTGAAGACAAGAGATGATCCCAGATGGTGCATGGCTAACAGAACCCTGCCACACAACCGGGGATACACCGGGCATAACTATGGTAATGGTCTTGGCATAACAATGCAAAACCACACAGTGAGGGGATAACCAGTCCATGCCTAGTATCACATCAAAATCTAGCATATCAAGAATCATCAAATCACCCCAAGTCTCTGAATCACCAATAGATAGCATACAAGATCTCACAATCCGATCCACTACTAAAGAATTTCCTACTGGGGTCGAAACAAAAACAGGAACAGATAATGGCTCACTAGCCAACCCCAAACAAGGCACAAAGTAGGCAGATACATATGAACACGTGGATCCAGGATCAAATAAAGCCATAGCAGACTGATGGCACACAGAAATCGTACCTGTAATCGCAGCATCTGAGGTCTCTGCCTCTGGTCTCCTAGGGACCGCATAAAATTGACGACGACCTATACCTGCCCGACCGCCATCCCTACCACCTGTTCTGCCACGTGGAGCACCACCTCTACCCTGTCGACCACCCCCTCTAGCCGGGGGCTGAACTACCAGTAAAGGCTCGGCCAACTGAACTGTACCCTGCTGAGGGCAATCTCTAGCAAAATAACCAACCGCACCATAAGTAAAACAAGCCCCTGACGGCCTACTCAGCCGAGATGAACCAGCAGATCCCGTATGACCACCACGACCTGATGCCCCAGAAACTGTACCCCTCAAAGACTGGCCGCCATAGCCCTGATGGCTGCTCTGACCCTGCTCGAACTGGGTACTACAGAAAGTTTGAAGGGAAGCCTGAACCGGTCGGCTGGACTGACCCTGGTGCTGCTGTGGCTGATGACTCCGGCTCCACTGGCCAGGGCCTCTACCACCATATCTGGAACCACTATAGACACCCTGATGTCGAGGCCTCTTATCTCTGGACCCCTGATCATGTCGCTGTAAGTCCTCCACTGTGCGGGCATAGTCCACAATAGCCTGGAATGACCGACCACTGGCAATCAATATCTCAGTTGGCTGCCTGATCTCTGGCCTCAAACCCCATACAAATCTGCGAATCCTATCTGCCTCGGTAGGAATGATCATAGCTTCGAATTGTGCTAGCTGATGAAAACGAGTCTCATACTCTGAGACAGTCGTAGATCCCTGCATAAGGTGAGTAAACTGCTCCCTGCGACGCTCACGATCACTCTGAGGTAGGAACTTGGCCATAAAGGCCTCATAAAACTCAGACCAGGTCAAAGGAGGTGACGACGGTGGTCTACAAGCAACCTAAGCCCTCCACCATAACTTCGCTGGGCCCTCCAACTGATAGGTAGTATAACCAACCCCGTGAGTCTCCAACAAACCCAAATGATGAAACATCTCCTCACAGGTAGTAATAAAGTCATGTGGATCCTATCCAGAAGTACCAGCAAACCTCGGAGGTGCTAACCTCAAAAACCTACCCAACGCCTTCTGCTCTAACTCTGTCATAACTGGGCGAGGTGCAAGAGCCTGTGGAATAGATGGAACCGGAATTACCTCCATACGGGGAGCCATAATAGCAGGCTGCGCTCCTAAGCTCTGTGCACCCAGGGCTGCCCCCTGAGCGGGTGTCTGCGCTACCTCAGAAGGCCGCTCTACAATCACACCCAAAAGCTGTAATAGTAATCCCCGAATATCTGGAGACTGAGCTGCGGCTGGAGCTGGCACAGAAGTGGGCACTAGAGCTGGTACTGGAGCTGGCGCTAGAGCTGGTGCTGGAGCTGGTGCTCAAGCTGGTGCTAGAGCGGGAGGCTCATCTCCGCGTGATTACGATGATCTCGTACGAACCATCTGCGGAAGAATGAAGTAGAACAAATGAGATTTCCAGAAACTTCAAGGGTTCCACGCACGACACAGAAGCAATGAGAGAGTCAAATTTCCTAAAATGTCACTGTAGCCTCCCAAAGATTGAGTACGGACGTCTCCGCCCCGATCCGCAGGACTCTACTAGACATTGACTCCTATACCGATGACACCGGTGAACCTAACGCTCTGATACCAAGTTGTCACGACCCGATTTCTCGGTCATGATGGCACTTACAACCCCCGGTAGGTGAACCAATCCTCGTAGCCCAGGACAGTTAGTAATGGGCTACTATCTAACAAATAAGAGAACAAGACAAAGAGAACAGATAAAAGGACTATAAATATATACATGTGCGGAAACTAAACCAAACCCCAAGACCTGGTATCATAGTATAGAGCCAAAACTACATACATGGAGTGCAAACGATCCAAACAATATATACAAATGTCTCTGAATGGTAATAGAGTACATGAAGCAAAAGATAAACTAAAGCTAAGATCTGATCGCCAAGAGCTCACCCTCAGTATGAAGTAGTCCCCAACAGATCTCCAAGCACAAATCACAGCGATCTAACGGCGATGGCCCACGCTAGGATCTGCACCCAAAGATGCAGGGGGGTAGGGGTGAGCACCAAATGCGAAGCATAAGGTACCCAATAGGTATCATAGGCCGACTGGGCACATATAAGATAAAAGCGTAGTAATAGACAGAATAGAAGCAAGCAGTCACAAAAATCAATGAAAGGTACACAGGAACTAGCCCAGAGGGAAATCAACAGAACCACATGTGAGGCTAGTAAGCAGAATATACACACCATAGGCACAGGTGAAAGTAAGAAATAATGCACCTGGGGTCCTTGCAATAACAGTGTATACATAATAAGTTTACGAAATGGACGGTATACCGGTAACCTCAATTGTAAGAAGAAGAGAGAAAGAGTAATGATAGGCATGCTTAGAGACATGAATCAAGCCCAACTAATCATATCAATCTCAAATCCAACAACTAACAGTCTAGCAGTAACCAATTTCATAATTAACCGTAACAGGGAACAATTCTACAAGTAAATAGAAAGAGTCTACCTACAGTCCCCGGCCGCCCATACAACCGAGGAACACAAACAAGTGAAAACAAACCCTCCGGCATCCCATACTACCGGAGCGTACAATCAACAAACAACAAACAAGGGTGGAGCCTCAAACAATGAATGATATGATACATGAAGGTCTCAAGTGAAATGGTATCTCTGTATGTACCTCCTCCGGCGCCGATCCGGCCCAGCAGGTAGGTTCCATCGAAGGACACTGCCCGTATACCTCTACTCCGCCGTATACCCCTCCTCCGGCACACGCAGCCCGAAGCCCATGGCCCGGATGGCAAGGTCCATGGAGGTCCCAGACCCCATACTAAAACTCAGTATCAAACATGTCATCCGGAAGCAAGTCCGGTATCAAGATAGAGACCCAGTCTCGAATATGCATGCCCAGACCCTGTCCAGGACTAAAGTAGTAGGAAAATATCTCAAAAAAAAACCCCTCCAAGGGTGCCCGGGCATAACCGGGTCTAAACAGTAGAAAGTCATCTCAGGTGCTCGGTCCGACCGAGGCTAAAAATCATCTCAAGTAGCAAGAAAACTCAACTAGCACCCCGGCCCTGCCGAGTCTAGCGTAGTAGTAAAACTGGTGTTTTAAAACATAATTTTACTTCCTTTTACCCAGGAATATTCACAAGTTAAATCAAACCATTTCCAAATTATTTCCATAAAAAACGGGCCCCCCGGGCTATGCAAGGTTTAGAAAATGGTGCCAGTAGGCCCGAAGCCCAAACCGTACTAAAACCTGTATAAAACCTCTTTTTATGCATGAAAATGGTATGATCAAACACAATAGCTGCCCAGCAGCTCACAATCAACCTATCGACCCTGCACAGGCTCACAGCTACTCAGCAAACATAACCAGCCTAGAAGGATAATTCTATGCCCGGGACTCGCGGACACTCCCAAAATCCGACCTTCTATGTTCCAGAGTCAACAAGGCGTCACAGGACCACAAGGGTAAATAAAATATATCGGCAAATACTACAAGCAACGGAGGAACAAAAGAAGGCGGACATTAATAAAGCGGTCGAGGTCTGTGGTACCAACCTAATAAACCAACCCAAGGATGCCCATTAATACAATTTTATTCTATATATGCGGAGTCTAGGAAAAATAAACCATAACCTACCTGTCGTCCGATGACAAGCTTGAATCTCTCCAAAAAGCTCCGAAATGAAATCACACTCGAACTCGGACTTGAATAACTTGACGTAGATAATAGATTTCCTTTCCGGTGATCCAATAAATTATCAAGATCTTGCCTATTGGAATCAACTTTTAACGTGACAAATGAATGATATACTGTGGCAATTTTGCACCAAACTTACGTCCCAAAGCAATATTATGTATGTTGGCAGCAATTAGCATTGCAAAATGTTGAAGTCAACATAAATGTAATATGCTGCCAATTTAACTAGTTTGCAATAACATGCTGCAAGGGACAAGTGGCAGCACACTACATTGTGTGTCCCTCCCCTCCACTTCCACGTGGAAGTGGGGGTTGTTTAACACATCTTCACCCACCCCGTTATATAAATATTCGGGTATTGCATAAATTCGTGGTATAATAAATATAACTTTTTAAATATACCATAATTCATAGAAAATTATTTCAAATAAAACCTACTATGTTATAATAATAATTTTTGACATAACTAAATTTACTATCTCCGTTAAAATATTACAATGTATAAAAACCTTATAAAATAAATACATATACAATTATATCGTAACAAAATATTTTTCATAAACCTTTAAAATATTTTGAAAACGTAATAATAATATAATTTTCTACCACATTCAACTTTTAAATAAAATATTTTCAAATGCATGCCATATTAATAAAATTCTTAAATTTAAGTTCGCAACTCACCATAACACGATTTTGATACTCAAGAACTCTCTCGGAATCCTCCCTTATGTTTTCTCACTGTTTCAGAACTGAAATGGCGCTTTAAAACGTGAAGTTGCTTAAATCGAGTTTGACCCGACCCGGTTCGCGACCCGGTTCACAACCCGTTTTCTGCCAGACAGTCCGCGGTAAAACAGTCATAACTTTTTACTTCGAGATCAGTTGGACGTAAGGTTTTGTGATATGGAAACTAGACTCGTAGACCTTCGATTTGGTATTTTGGGGGACTTCTAACTCTTTATATATTGAGATAAAAGCTCCGAGACATTTTACCCAAAGTTCAGAAAATTTATTAAAGAACTTACGATAACTTTTGCCGACTTGCTTGACTTCAAAACTTATCATACGACCAAACAAATGGACCCGGCACCGAACTACCGGTCCTGACGAGCCTTAAGTGACTTGGGGCCGCTACAAACAAACTCTAACGATTCAAGGAAAACGTATGCGTGGAAATAACCGGAAGGGTCATTACAACTTAATTGTCAACTTCCCATGAATTTTAAGTTAGTCAAATATTAGTTAGAAAATTAGCCAGATAACCGCAAGTTAGCGGATATTTCGAGTGCCTTAAAACCCTTCTCAAAATGTTAATATGAATTTCTTATCCGGATTTCTTAAATTCAAAGATTTTTATCTGTTTTAAATCTTTCGAATATTTTTCAAAGATTTTCTTGATTTTCCTAAAAATTAAGTGGCGACTCTGTTTTAATTAAATTTGACAATTTTTATAAGTTTTCGAGTTTAATTTAAGTCAAAATTGTTTCAAAATCGAAGTTGCTTTTTCTTTTCAAAAAGAATTGAAAATGCGATAAAACAGAAATGACGACTTCGCTGGGGATTTAACCACGTTCTAACCAAAATATTCTTCTAACTTATTTGCTCTATTTGAATTAACTATTCGGGAATGTAATAATTTTAATTTTTACACTTATGTGTTTAATTCTCGTAAAATATGAATTGTTGCATTCATGACATACAGGTTCTTCCAAATGGAAAACTTAGAATGCATCAGAAAAAAAGCGATTACGCGTGCATTCGGGTCACTTCTCCACTTAAAAATCTAAAATTCTCGAAATAATGAGCAATTAGTTGATTACAGGTTGGCCGACACTTGTTCATTGTCTCAGCCCGCAGTTGTCCACTCAGGTTCCCAGTCTCTTTTCAAAACCCACTCTAGTCAAACTAGCGTAGAGCGAAGCCAAATCCCTGAAATAGGCATTGACCTAAGTTGACTCGGTACCCCAGGGGTATTGGGCCCATTAGTGAGACCACCTTGAGTCGAAAAGGGCCCCCGACCCAAAAGACAATCATATCCCTATGTGCTTTATTTTGAAAGACGTATATCTTGGAAGAATTAGACTGTTGTCCCCAAAATGGGATATCTAAATAGTTATTTGTTTTATGGAATGTCTGGTCTTCTCAAAATCGAAATGGTCGTACGAACCTCGAGAGATTGCAAAGGAGTCCAACAAGGGCCGAATAAATAAAGGATCGTCATCAGGAGTATTATAGTGTCACCCCTACGTGAGTTTATATTTATGTATTGATTTTCCTAAAATGCCCCTGCGTGGGCTTTTATTTACTATGTATTTTGCTTTTCCCAAGATACCCCTGCGTGGGTTTTCTTTGTTTTTCCCTTCCACGGGTCTACTTTATACACTATTTCCTCCCTTTTTGAAATGTATCCCCCTTATTGGGGAGTTTTTGATTTTATATATATCTTTGCTTTTGGAGGCAATAAAATGAATCTATACGGCACATACATCTTTCAAAATGCTAGGCCTACCTTTGGCACAAAAAAGGTCACCATGTTAGGATACACACATTATTATGTGTTATAATTGCTTTATGTGCTACGTGTGTTGCTCGAATCAAGGATAAATTAATCCACTCTTATTTTAAAAAAAAAGATATTTAGAGCATCGTAAGCAAAAATATAAACCCATTACACAATGTTAGACCAAAATATTCCAAGTCTTCAAGTTTCTCCAAAAACCTTAAAACCCTTCTAAAATATCTCCATCCTTTCAGGAAAGGTTTGAAATGGAAGCCGAAATCATGCACAGAAGAATGATAAGTGTTCGAGAGAAAATTGAGAAAGTTCAAAGGAAGCATGAGGAAATCGATCGACTAATAAAAATTACCATAGCTAGGTCAAAAGAGGTGGAGGAGCAGACTTCCAAAGCCAAAGAAAGGATTGTTATGATTGACCAAGTAATGGTTAAATCAAAGGCAAAACAAAAAAGAAACTTCGATCTGGAACTCGAAGAACTCCTCTTGGAGTTTGAAGACATAACTAGAGGGTTAGAACATATCAACAATGGAAAGGAGAAAGTGATCGAAGAATCTGAGGGAGATGAGCAAGTGCCCATAGGGACCGCTCTAGGAAAGGACATTTATGAAAGTTCTGGAAAGAATGCTGAAAAAGTCCAATGCCCTGAAACGGGAATCAAACATTGGACTAAAATTAAGAGTGATAATGCGTGTCCAATCAGATTCAGGTCAGGAGGAAAGCCAATTACTCTTAAAGTTCACTCCCAAGAGTATGCCAAAAATTCAAAAGTAATTATGTGTTTAGAAATTTATGAAACTGTAAAAGTTATGGGAGTTCTTCATCCCGACCAATCTGAGGTATTCCGGTGTCACCCACAGAATAAACATAAGGAATGTGCTTATCATCCACGTCATAACGGGCATACCACTGATGAATGCAATTACTTAAGAGCCAAAGTTTATCACATGATTAGCAGTGGCCAGATAAGCCATCCGTGGGGTCCCTGAACTATCCTTATATGAGACCAAGTCGGCCTTGGCATGCTGATCACTAAATATGTAGAGATGCATAGGCATGACTTCACAGTCTTCTAAGAGACTTACTATGATATCTACATGAAGCTTCATCACGCCCAGATTGTGGAACCAATTGAGAGAAAATCAAAAAGAATTTTCGAGGCGTGGCGCCAAGGGAAGGAAGTTTATATCTACCATGCCGGTGAAAAAGTCCATGACATTGAGATTCGCCATGACTTTAGGATTGACTTGGAGCACCTTATTGACACGGGAAGGATTTGGTTGGACCTATCACCCTACTACCCTTGAAATGAGGAACAAAATAAAAAGAAGATCAAGACCCGCCACTATCCAAATGAAGCTTTAAAAGTAGTAGAGTTTTATTTTTAGTTGTTACCTTTATGTCATTTTTACTTTCCTCTTCTAATCAAAGATAGTGGGTGAATGAGATGAAAGGAAAATTAATTTATCTATTAGTTATTCAAACTACGTAGGGCCTGAATTCTCCTTCATGAGATACGTAGGCAGCCTTTCAAGGCCCAACCCCTATCTCAGGAATTTTTCATTCCCACTTTAACGAGGATGTCAGAGAGTTCATAAGGTACAACAAGCAAAGATACTACAAGATCAACAAGTCAACCTTCCTCATAAAATCTACTTATCCAAAAACGATGGGCAAAATCATGTCCGTCAAAATTTCGAGTCAAAATTACCTGTGAATTGATTTACCTTGATAAAAGCAAATTTTATGTGTTTAGAGAAACTCCTATGTGTTTATTTTTTATTAGATCTCTTATGATATTTATCACTAATGGAAGCTAACACATTTTCCTTTGAGTTGTTTTCACTAGAACAAGTAATATAAATTTATTTGTGTTGTCAAAAGCTAGCCGAACACCATCACTTAACTCGTTCAAAGGCACACATAGATTCCTCCTCTAACCATCGCTTCTCTAAGGGAAAAATGACTGACAGTGAGGAAGAGAATGCCTTGGCCATAAGAGATAATGTTATCGCTGAACAGAGTGAAATGATTGTCGAGATTTCAAGGAAGTTGGAAAAGATGTAAGAGAAGGTGCAAAAAGACAAGGACATGGCGAGATTCGCTATTGCCGCTAATACCCTAACTCTGGGAAACTCCCAGCCCCCTTTCCAAACCCCCCCGCTCAATTCACCATTGACCGAAAACCATCTAAGAGATATCCCTTCTGCCTCCATCCCTAGACCTTCCAACGAACCTATCTCCAATAACCCTTCCTATATCAGATCCTCATACCAAACTCATACTCCCCCTACCCAGCACACTAACCAAAACAAAAACCCAAATGCCTACAACCCGCAAAACCTCGCCCCGAATTACCAAAATACACCACCAAAATTCTCAGAGTAACCACCCTAATATCATCAATCCAAATAACTATACCTCCACATACCTAAATACAATTCCACATGTCCAGCCTCCACCCTTCAAGAATATACCACCTCTTACTTTTCATGCCACGGTAGAGACTTATACTGCTCTCCCTGAGAATCCTGAGCTTGATCATTACGAGAAAAAAGAGAGGGAGTTAAAGGCAGCAAAAGAGAGGCGTGATCATGACCTCACACTAATGAAAGAAGAAATTGCTAGAATTAGGGAATCTCGAGGTTTATTTGATGAAAAAGTGATATAATTATGATGACCTTTGCATTCATTCGGAAATGGATCTGCCAGAGGGATTCAAAATCCCCAAATTTGAGACCTTCAATGGTGTTGGGAACCCTGATGTGCAATTAAGAAGTTATTGTGATCAAATGGTGGGTGCAAGAAATAATAAGGCTTGCTTAATGAGGTTGTTTAGGTGAAGTCTAAGAGGATAAGCCTTGGAGTGGTTTACCACTCAAGAATTAAATAAATGGTCTTGATGGAGTGATCTAGCTAGGGATTTTGCTTGGAGATTTGATTACAATATAGAGGTCATTCCATACCGATACTCTTTAGATCGAATCAAACAAAAGTCAAAATAGAACTTCTGAGATTATGCTTATCATTGGAGGAAAGAGGCGGCAAGGATACAACCTCCTATGACCGAAGAAGAGATTAGCACGGTGTTTATGCATTCCCAAGAATTTGAATTCTACGATAAAATGATATTGGCGGTTAAGGCCAAGTTTGCCAATTTAGTTCAAATTGGCAAAAATGTTGAGGAAGGACTTCAGAGTGGTAAGATTTCCAAAGTCTCAACAACATCAGGATCAATACGATTTCCTAAAAAGAAAAAAGAGGACGTTTCTTCGGAGTCCTCTAGTCCAAGCACAAGACCAAGAAGACCCTCTGAAGCCAATTATAAGAAATCACTTGTTCCATCGACACCTCCCCCAGCTCCACAAAACCCTCAACCTGTTTTTATACTCAACCTACATACCAAGCTCCACAACCAAATATGCAGCCCACTTAAGAAGCTCATTTCCTAAATTTCCAAGTTTACCAAAAAGCTCCCGACAATCAGGGCTACTGCCAGGTTCCTCCTCTCGCCAATCAAAAGAACAATAATCTTCCTCGCTCGAATTTGGAAAAGAAAGTTCCTCAAACTTTTACCCAGTTAGTTGAAACCCAAACTCAGTTATACAAAAGATTGAAGGCTGCCGAATTTATTCAGCCTATACAACCCAAACCTAGTAATACTAATTCCTGATTCTTCAGGGTTGATCGGCACTGTGCTTATCATTCAGGGGGAGTAAGGCATGATATCAAAGATTGTATTAACTTGAAACATAGGATACAAGATTTGAATGATCAAAGGGTTATGACACTTCAAATAACATCACCAAATGTTACTAAAAACCCACTCTCGAATCATGGAGTAGCCACAGTTAACATGATAGTGGCTGATGAAGAATAGACAGTGAGCAAGTCAATACTGCTGGTTAGTCTAAGAAATGGGAAGTGTTGGAAAAGGTGGTAGCTGCTTTGAGTATTGCTGAATTATCCTTTGAAGGGTTAATGCACAACAAGGCCTTACATGTTACTATCAAATGCTAAGAAAAGATTGTGAACAAGGTTCTGATTGACGATGGATGGGGTCTGAATATTTGCCAACTATCCACACTTACTCATCTAGATTATGATTTTGGAAAGATTCTCTAGATCATGATAAATGTAAAAGCCTTTGATGGGAGTCAAAGGGACACTATATAAGAGGTCAATTTGTACATCCAGATGGGTCCTGCTAAGTTCCATGCAGAATTTTAGGTCATGGACATTACTACTAGTTATAATTTTCTTTTAGGGAGACCGTGTATCGACAAAGCTAGAGTAATGCCATCAACCTTGCATCAAATGGTGAAATTCGTGTGAGAAGACCACGAGCTAGTCATCCATGATGAGGAGAGTCACTTGAGCCACCCAAATGGCTGTGTCCCCATGATGGAAGAAATTCTGGGAGGAAATGAATTTTATACCATAGAGATTATGAAGGCCACCGAAGAGGATCTCATGCCAGAAGTGCCAATGCCACTAGTTTATAAAATGCTCGCCACCACAATGTTGAGGAGTGGATTCGAACCAGTGTTGGAATTGGGAAAGAATTCTGATGGTATAATTGAGCTGGTAAGTACCCAGGACAACTATCCAAGCACGGATTGGGGTTTGTGTCCCAAGGAGACAAAGAAGAAACCAAAGAAAAGAAGCAGTCAGGATTGCCAAAGTCGCTACCTCATCTATATCAGTCATTCCCAGTGTGAAGTGGTCCTCCAAGCAATGGTATAGAGGATGGAATAGGAGATATATTCTACAAATATGATGCTATAATAGGAGAAGTCCCTGAAGTAGCCATGATCGGAGAGGCCTGGCCTGGCGAGCAGTTCCAGAATTGGCCGCTATCTCTCTTATGACTCTCCATTTGTCTGGGTAGACAAAGACTTTACCTTTTATGAAAAATTGGTGATGGTCTGGATGAGGCTCCTGACCCACCCTTTATATTTTTAATTTCCTCGTACTGTTTTACCGCTTTCCAAAAGGCATGGACCCATATTTATGCGGGTTGTAGCCATAGTTTGTAAATATTTCCAGATTTCAATGAAAAGCCTCCCTTATTATGAAAAACATTCCTATTTATTTGCGTGTCATTATATAACTTGTTTATGATTTCAGTAATAATAACTCAAAACCTGCAAATGTCATGTCATGCCAAAAGTGGAATGAACAAATCAGGGTATGAAATCATGGTACTTGAATGACTAACCAAAGAGTCTAAGGATTTTGAGAACCAGAAAAGTCCCTACACATGATAAATTGAGGTGGTTAATATGGAAGATGGCAGTCAAGTCAAAGAAATCAACGTCGGTGTTCCTTTGACAAAAGCATAAAAGAAAGATCTTATAAGTTTGTTTGTGCCATACATCGACATATTTGATTGGTCCTACTAGATAGGACAGAAGTGAGCACAAACATTACCCCCCAAAATTTATTGGTCAATATGGAATTTAATCCAGGAAGTGGACAATTAATCCTTTCCCCCATCGAGAGAAATATAAAGGAAATTTTGCACCAAATTGGCAGGGACCTTATGTCGTCCACAAGGCTTAATTTGAAGGAGCTTTGATTTTGTCTGAGATGGATGGCCAAGTCTAGCCCAAGCCAATCAAATCCGATGCTCTGAACAGATACTACGCCTGAAGGCAATTTCTTTTCCTTTTATTTCTTTCCCTGTAATCACATTGTATTCGTTTATGCCTTGTAATAGTTTAAAATCTCTATCCTCTGTGCACAAACTATGTTTGACCTAAATTCTGAAGAATGAGATACGTAGGCGACCTGTGTCGGCTTCGGTAAACCCCTTAGAAAAATCTATCTTTTCCCTTTTATATCTTGAACTATGCAATAAACTGAATTCTCAAGAATGAGATACATAGGCGACCTTTGTCGACTTTGGTCACCCCTTTAAATATTTTCTTCTTCTCCCACTATGAGTATGGAAAATACGTTTGACCTGATTCCTGCCTCAATGGGATGCATATGTGCCATAACGGCTCGGTCATATCACCCCAAAAAATAGAAACTGGGGCAGAATTTTTGAGAAAGGAATCTCAAAAATTTAAAAAGTAAAGATCATTCTCTAACAAGTCAGAATGCAGATTGTGCCAAAAAGAGACTAAGAGGGATATTGAGAGAGAATCTCAAGATCCTCACAGAGTGTCAAAACTCTTACCAACAATACAAGATTTGACATAAACCTCTAACTGGGGCAGAAATTTTGAGGGAGACCTCAAAATTTCCGCCAAGCTTTATTTGAGAGATCAGAGTCTACTCCAAGAATTTTCCAGCACCAAGAGATCAAAGTCTACTTCAGAAATCCCCAACTGCAACAATGTCCAAAGTAGACTAGCCTAGTTGTGACAGATTTCTCGAAAGATCATTTCCAAACTTCTCAGATAAGATGATAAAGGATCCCCAGAAGTCTACTATCAGTGTGTTAGATATGTCAACGCCTCGAATAAAGGACGTTCATTGAACTAGTACATGACATGACAAAATGGGCAGAGACCTTTCCAAATTATCTTTTTCAAACCTTTGTTTTTCAAAACTCGTTTGAAAAGTCTTTACAACTTAATTTTCTCCTTTATTACTTGATTTTGTCTTACTTCTACTGTGACCGAGGGAGTCAAAGATGACAAGTACCCAAGGATGGAGAGCAACCAAAGATGATAGAGCAAGGAGCAGAGGACCAAAGGAGGTCAACACAGATCAGTTTTGTCAAAACTAACAATTTTTCTATGGATGTAGGATATCCTAAGGAAGTGTCTGTGATCAGCGAAAGCCTATAACCATTCGACATATTCAAAGTAGTACAATAAGACTAAATGCCCAAAGTCAACAAAGAAGAACCGAGACTACTAGGAGAAACCAAAGATTATAAAGTTTTCGAGAACTAATAATTTTTTTGTAGTTGTCGGGAGCATCAGATAAGGAGGGATAGATGACATCCTCCTCAAATCTCCAGCAAATCAAGAATCACAACGAACATGTGGTGTTCAAAAGTACACGCTAAGGAGTCAACATGATAATAAATTGATCGAAGAGATCACCAGATGATAGATCATTGACGTCCTCCTCAAATCCCAGCAAATCAGGGATCAACGAACATGTGGTGTTCAAAAAAGTGGTATATAAAAAGGAGCCGATACGTCAAAAAAATAGTGGAGGTGATGTTTTCTATAACTGCCCTATGGGCCATTGCATCATGTTGTATTGCATCGCATTGTATTATATCCCATCATACTGCATCATATTGCACTGCATTATGCCACATTGCATCATGTTGCACTACATCGCATTGCATTATATCCCATCATACTACATCATATTGCACTGCATTATATCACATTGTATCATGCTGCATTGCATCACTTTGCATTATATCCCATCATACTGCATCATATTGCACTGCATGATGACACATTGCATCATGTTGCACTGCATCGCATTGCATTATATCACATCTTATTGCATCATATTGCAATGCATCCTATTATGTCATATCACATAGTATCGCATTGCATTATATCACTGGTATCATGTTGCACGAATCATATCACAAGGATTATGTCGCAAGGATCATGTCGCAAGGATCATGTTCCAAGGATCATATCACAAGGATCATCTCACAAGGACCATATTATAAAGATCATGTTGTAAGGACCATATCGCAAGGATCATGTTGCAAGGACCATACTGCGAAGGTGATGCAACAAAGGCCATCATTATCAAGTACCGCAGACACACTCACTGTGAAGACTATTTCCCTCTCTGACCGGTCTTAAAGAGGATGACATCCAAAGGCATCCCTAAGTCTCATTGGATGCGCAGGATTATCCCAAAAACATTTATATCCATTATCGCGTAGGGATGGTGAAGCCTGTCATCGAGAGTATTTATGTATTCATATTCATGCCACAGATATTTGTGCATCCTTATTGTCACACAGAGATGACAGAGTCTAGCATTGAGCACATTTATATCCATTATCACATAGAGACGGTAGAGTCTAATGCCGAGGATATTCGTGCATTCAAAAGAGGCATTTATATTTGATCACATAGCAAAGGCCTTTGCTACCCCAAAGATTAAATGACGCCTGCTGGCACGTATGGAGAAAGCATATTGTCCGAGGTAGGTCTATGAGATGCCATCTAAAATCAGACGATTAACTAGATTTCTCATAAATTGATGAACCCAAGGTTGTTTGTAAGCCACAGTCATGTCTGAAATTGGATAGTGTGCAAGATTGTCCGAATTGTACAGCCCAAGTGTTATTTGTAAGACACAACGTTATTTGAAATCGGATAGTGTGCAAGATCACCTACGAGTTGGTAGTTCAAGGGTAATTCGTAAGTCGCAGCAATTTCTGAAATTGGATAACAGTGCAAGACTACCAAAAATTGACAGTCCAAGGGTTATCTATAAGCCACGACATATCCACGTTAATATTATGCAGGACTACCCAAAGACTAACAATTCAAGGAAAATCTGTAAGTCGCATTACATCCAAGATCAGATAAAAGTGCAGGATTACTCAAAAACTAGCAATCCGAGGAATATCTGTAAGCTGCCTCTATCCAAAGTTTGATGATGTGTAAGTTACTCAAAAATTGACAATTTAAGGGACACCTATAATCCGCCTCTATCCAAATTCAGATGATGTGCTAGATTATCCAAAGCTTGTCAATTCTGGAGATATCTAAAAGTCACGTCAATACAGATGATGCGCAAGACTCACCCTAAAGTTATATGCAAAAAACCACTACCAATAGCTACGAGGGCGATCACATCATGAGAATGCTACAAATGATTACGAGGACCTTACATTGCAAAAAGAGCTACGAATGTCGTCATATTCAAAGATCGTCATGTGCAACTGCCACAAAGGCAACCCCATTTGATGGCTGCAAAGGCTATCATGTCTACTTGTCGCGAAAGTCATTATTTCCTAAGATAGGGACATAAAAGGATGGCATCTTCTTCAGAAAATAACATATTCAGAAATGAGGTACAAAACCTATCTCTCCTTATTGAGCCACTTTTACTTCTAACAATCTTGTTTCAAAATATTGCCGAGAGCATCGGAGAGGATGAAAATCTCAAACCAAGAACAAGAGGTACAAAACACGTCAAAAACACGTCACAACACGAGATTTGAACGTAATCCAAGAATAAGGTATGACAAAGAAACTATCTCTCCAAATGAAATTACATTATCACTAAAAATTTTGTTTTAAGATGTTGTCAAGAGCATCCGAGAGGATGAAATTCTCAAAATAGAAAACCACAGGTGCGGACTACGCCAAAAGGATGCAGCACAACGTGGAACTTTTTCTTAGCAGCAAACTGGGACATAGTCCAAAGAGGAATACAAACTCTTTGGATGCAAGCTGAGGAACGACTTCTACCGCCATCAACCCACACCCATATTAGAAGGCATGTGGGTATTTTCTTATTGGGTTTTAGTTTTGCATCTAGCGTATCCTTAAGTTCATGCTGGAAGCAAGATTCCTTTCCTTAAATCCGAGTGACAAACACCTAGAGCTTTGAAAATTATGTCCATGCAACTCTTATCTATGGAGGTGAGGGTCCCACATTTATAATTGAAAGGATGCAAACCTCTTTTCCATGACTTTATCTGTCACTCATCCCAAGCCGAAGGTTGTTTTAACCTAAAGATTACCTTTCTACCGATTTAGTCAAACTACAAGCAACCCAATTCCCTGAATCTTGAGATATATAGGCAGGCTCTATGTTGAAAACTCGGCTGCATTCTTAAAATTCTTATAATTCTCTTACTCCCCAGTTTTTTGGTCTCTTCGTAATCTGAAACCGAGATAGTTTGGAATTCCTTCAAAATCGTGCATAAAATTAAGCATCTTGAACTACAAGTGGCCTGAATTCTCATGTAAACCTGAGATATGTAGGAAACTCGATACCAGGGTTCGGCCATAATTCTTTGAAATTCGTGCTCGAACCAACTGCTTTCTGAAGATGAATTTGTGGTCGGACAAAATTGGGAATGTCAATTCCCGTTGCCAACGATTCCTTGCATCCATTCTACCCAAAGGGAGAGGCAGTTGTTGACACTCAATTTTTACCCTCCACATTCCTAATTAATTCTGAGCTTCTATTGTTATAAAATAATTTTGAAATAATTGTTTGTTTTTTATAAGACTTTAAATGTTCTCAAAATTAATTTAAGGTTAATTTAGTAATTTTAGGTGAAATATGTATACGCTTTATATAATTATATACAGGTATATAAATTTTACTTAAAGAAATATTTTAAAATTTATTTTCGAATAAAAATCATATTTTAAGTTAAAAAATTCTACATTTTCCTCAAAAAATTGATTTAAAATCAAGAAATAATTATGGGAGTAATTCTTTGATTTTAAATGAGTTAATTATGTTTAATAAAATAATTATTCATTTGTTAAGATAATTATTCTTAATTATTAAATATAGAGGCTCGTTTTATTAATTAAGGACTTAATCATTTCATTTCAAGTTTGGCCTAAATTCATTAATTTATTCAATTGGGCTATGATTTAAATTAATATGGTTACTGTTTCAACCAAATCTGGCCACATTTGCAAAGCAAAGTGGTCAACTCTTAAACCAATTTCAACTCTCTATTCCGGCCACGATTGTGGCCCAACAAAAATCATTTCCCAAAGCCCAATATTTCCCAAAACCCGAGCCTTTTTTCCCATCAGCTTACAAACTCATGCAGCACACAGGACCCCTAATTTCCTAGAAAAAGAATGCATTGTACTATTCCAATGCTCCTCGTACACCTCCCGCTTCGTCTTCTTCACCTCTCTCTCTCACAAAACCCTAACATTTCCAAAGTGCAGCAACTATCAGCTGCAAAATAACGCCTAAGCCTATCAAAACCCCATCAAAATCCCCTTCATCTCCGTTAAAGTGGTGCTGGCAAGACCCAGAACCTTCTAGAGAGCACAGGTGTCGATTTCTCCGCACAATCATCAAGAAATTTGTACCAATTTGTACAATTTCCTTGATGCTCAAGCTTATCCATTTGGGAATTTGAATTTCCCCATATGGAATTCCCAAAAAACCTTTTGTCCCCCCCCCCCAAATTAGACCCAAAAATCCCTATAAATAACCCCTCTATTCTCATTGTTGGGGGCTGGTCTTTGGAGAAAATTTCTTAAGCTTTTTAGAGAACCACTCTCTAGCTTAAGAAACTGAAGATTTCAGAGAGAAAATACTTTTAAAAGTCGATTTTTGGCAAAACCCGTTAAATTTTGGTGGTTAGAGGTTGTTTTCGATGAAGTTAGTTGAATCCCAGTCGCTGATCAAGAACAGGTAACCCCCGTTTAAACTCTTCTTTTATTTTCTCTATTGTTATCGCAAGTGTAAGAATCACTGGGCTGGTCTTGTTTGAAAGAATATGTGTTATTCCATGAAGTTTTTCTATACGAGTGGGAATTTGAATGTTCGTTTGAATTGAAGTTTTTGTCAAGCTTAAAGGCTTCCGAAATTTTGGCTTTGTTCTATCTTGTTGTGTTGCAGCTCTATAGGTGTTCATATCAACACCCTTTGTGTTATTTCTATGTCTAGAGCAGATTCCATGCCTACGTTATATCAAATAGTAATAGTTTGGTTTGAATAAATTCGTGAGCTGAGGACTCCCTATGGATTTTCTTAACTTATCCGTTAAGGATGGGACGAAGCTAATCCTTAGGTTATCCTCTAGTTCTTTTTCTCGAAAGTATCGGGGCAAGAAGATGGAAAGGAGTGCTTTAATCACCTATTTCCACCTTCAAAAGTCCAAATGTTGGAAGCTCCTCTTGAGCCTTGATAAGCTTGCTTGATTCTCTTGGTGTTAACTTCTCTTGTTTGGTTGTGATTTGATCAAAAGGAGTTGTAAATCAGTTGAATACGAAGGGAAAGCTCTGAACAAATCAGTTCAGCTCCCTTAAAGTACTCCTTTTTTTTTTGAAAAAATCCAACACCTCCTCGAATTATGTAGCTTCCCTTTACTGCGATTTAAAGGCCTCCTTTTGAGTTTGGAATTGAAAAAATCACTTTAGTTTCTTCTCAAATTAAAATTTGCATTATCAGTTATCTTTGACAAATGTGTTGTTGTCCTTAAAATGTTTGTTTAGTTCATAATAATGTTGAAAGAATATATGTTTTCTTGTTTTACTAGTTCTATTCTTTTACTGTGAAGATGGGTTGTTTTCTTTTCTTTTCCTTTTAGGCTCCAAAGAAAGCCATTCGATTACTCTGTTATCGATTAAAGCCTTGAGGAGCATTTCTCTAGTTTTTTCTTTCTTTTCTCTTTTTGTTAACTTGAGTCAAATGTGTGGACTATTTCTCGAACTCTGTTCTGGTCGGGCTTGAGTATGAATGGATATATGTCTGTCTTACATCATAAAATCCCGAGAACAGTAGATAGAGAGGGTTTAATCACATTCGTCTTGCTTTGTTATTCTTCAGCTCTCCGTAAATGGTTTGAATGCTATTGTTTGTGAGTTAAGACGTGTATAAATCAGTCTCTATTTGCTTCCCATTCTTATGACTGTGAAAAGGATTTCAGTTCCCAGTCAAGCAATCTGTTTAAAAATCAGTATGTTGAAGTTTGATAGTGAATTCCATATCTTTATGAATTTGAGTAGTTTAAATAGAGTCTAAATTCTCTTGATCAATTTTCTAAATGAGGTATTTGGAATCTGCCGCGTGTGATTTAGGTTTGCTTTTCCCATTTTTTTTCTTTTTCCATGTTCACCCTGTCGGGATGAAGGTGAAGACAGTATAGTAATTGCTTGTAAAGTAGTGATCTCCCTTTTGTTTCTCAACTTGACATTCTATGTGTATTAATTTGTTTTTCATCCTTGAAAAATCGAGTTTAGTTTACATGAATCAAGTAAGGGTTTGGTAGCATAACTTCTCTGGAGTAAAGAGCTCATATTTTCTTTAAATTTGAGTGCACCTATTTGACATCTATGAGTCTAGAAACTTTCTAAAAAAAAAGAATTGTTAAGTTGCTTGTGTGACTATTCTAATGCATAAGTTTGCAAAAGTGAATAATTAGCCACTTCCTTGTCATGCCTCGAATATGAATTACATGAAACAATTAGTCACCTTTACGTCCTCATTCTCTTCTTTGAGTCGTTATCTAGTCTTCCATCCTAATATGACCATAATTGAGAAAGATTATCCTTACTCCTCTTTCTTTCTTGCTTTAGGAGTATTATATTTAAACCCCTTATGCATCACTGTCTTTTGGGCCATATCTGTAGTGATTTTCAAGTATGTGTTAGCATGATTCAACTTGTCTAGTAGCTAGCTCCAATTTAATGCTATATAAGTAATATGTGTTTCTTTTATTCCTCTGCCTAATTGAAAAACATGAAATTGTTAGTTTCTTTTTCAGTTATGTTGTGTTAAAATATTCCACAATACTTACTTATTCTTGTCTTCTTATGTTTGCATTTGAAATTACCACATGAGTCCACAATGGACTCCTCACCCGTGCATTCCCTGAGATGGGCTGGAAAGTCCCAACTACATTCAACTCTAGACTTCAAGGCCCCAAAAGAGGTTAAAATTTGATCGAAGGAAAATACGTGTGGACTAAGTACCACACCCAAAATAAAAGGGAAGCTAAAATACAGGGATGGTCAAAGGAGCAGAGTAAACAAAACGGGCATAACCCGAGAAATTGGTAGTCCAACATGGACGTTTATAGGGGTTTGGGCCTAAGTGCCTAAACCCAACTTCTCCTTTCTTTTAGTTTAGTCTTCCCTTCAGAGTACTATATTTACTTTTTGTGTAAACTATTTATCATGTTTTAACTTGCTTAATCAATTTTGGAACCTTGTTTGATTTTTAAAGAAATTATTACTAAGTTTTACTTGCTAATTTTGTCTAAAATTACTTATCACTTTTTGTTACAAATAAATATTTCTTATGAAAATAATTCTGTCTTTACTTAATTGTCAACTTTTCATGATTTTCAAATTAGTCAAATATAAGTTAGAAAAATAGTCGGATAACCACAAGTTAGCGGATATAATGAGTGCCTTAAAACCCTTCTCGAAATGTTAATATGAACTTCTTATCCAGGTTTCTTAAATCCAAAGATTTTTATCTGTTTTAAATCTTTCAAATATTTTTCAAAGGTTTTCTTGATTTTCCTAAAAATTAAGTGGCGACTCTGTTTTAATTAAATTTGAGAATTTTTATATGTTTTTTAGTTTAATTCAAGTCAAAACGATTTCAAAAACGAAGTTCCCTTTTCTTTTAAAAAAGAAATGAAAATGTGATAAAACAATGTCACTTGAATCTAAAGTTGAAATTGTACATAAATGGTTCAGCAAGTGTAGAGTGACTACACGAAATACGTGAACTCAACAAGCATCACATAAGAAATTAAAGGATTCAATTCCAGAAAATCAACAATCATAAATGTAAAAAGATAAGATAAATCAAATATCCAAATTCAATCATATCAATTCAATCATATGGGGATGCAAATCACAAATTGCCATAGGGCTATCATATTAACTCCTTAGATCTATGAAAACAATAATCAAGGTAGAAGAAATATAAAAAACCAGCTAATATCAGAGAATTTTAGAGTAAGTATCAACCATAGAACACTAGCTATCTCAATTATCTCAACCAAACTTAGAGAAAAGTAAATCACGCTCTTAAACACTTAGAATATTATCACCAACAGGAAGGAAATAAACCACCTTCAACTTCACTATATCAATTTAGCACTTGATGTGCTGAGATTTTATGGCACATTCGATGCCTTAGACCACAGATTTTGTGAGTTCTTAGGCATGTTTTTTTAGATATGATGTGTTTTTCTGTTTATGTGCAGGAAAGCAAGGCTCATAAGCAAAAGTTGGAGTTTTGGCTGAAATCTGCCAAGTATGAGGCTTGATAAAGTGAAGTGAGAAAAATAGCTTGTTTAACGACTCATAGTTTAAAAAAATGACCCATCCTAACGACCGTAAATTTGATTAGAAAGGATGCAATGAAGTAAATAAATGGCTTGTTTAGTGGCCCGTATTTATTGAAAATGGATTGTACTGTAAGCCATTTTCAAGGATCCTTCTGAGTTAGATTTTGGGGCTGAGAAAAACGATCCCAAGAATAGATCGTTCTTCCAAAGAACAGATTTGTCCTGTCATTCGTTAATCAATAATTTGGGGAGATGTTATTTTGGTCTCTGAAAAATGATCCAAATAATAGACCGTTCTTCTAAAGAACACACTATTATTTTACCAGCGAAGACCTGGAGTTCCAGGCTTGACCAAACAAAAGAACGGTTAACTCTCCATAAAAATAAACCATTTATACAAAGAACGATTTTATGAAGCTGACGCAGCCAAGTTTTCCTAGTCGACTAATTAGGATAGGATCATATGTCTATAAATACTTTTCTTAGGTTTTCTTTTAGCTGTTACTTGTGATATATGATCTATACTCGAGTTTATTGCCACTGTTACGTTACTTCTGAGGATTAAGACAAGGTTTTTTCATTGTTCTTGATTCTTGGAGACTATTTTAGTTATTGTTCTTGGATTTTCATGATTAATTCAAGTAAGTTTATTCTTATGAATTCTTCTATGATTTTCTCAAGTATGAGTAGTTAAACACCATAACTAGAGTAGTGGGAAACATGATGAATTAACAAAAGTAGGCTAAAAATTAGTGATTCTCAAATGGTGAATTTGCATGTATTGTTAATCTCTTGATTTTGATTGATTTTTAGCAGAGTGTTATGCTAGAACTCGCTATTAACCTTTACTTGCTAGACCAAAGAGGTAAAAGGTTAGGTAAAGATATTAACAACAAAGATTTAAGGCTACCAAACCTCATCTAATAATTTAAGATTGACAGAAGATAATCAATATGAAATAATTAATAAAGCTTAGTAATTACACACTTGTGAAACTGACCGGAGATTAAATGAAATTCTTCTGAATAGGCCGACCGAACTTTAGTTAAACCATTAACGTATTATTAGTTTTGTATGCATATCACTAGAATAGATCACTAGTTGCATGTACCTACTAAGTTATGAAATCATGGGGAATACAGTCCTAGTTTCTTCTAATTATTTGATACAAACAACAACAACAATTTTCCTACAATTGGTTACTAAATCATACAAACACATGTTAATATGACTTTGCATGTTAAAGACTACCAGTCAAATATTTACTACTGACGTATTTTTCATCATATTCTCTATGATATTCGACCCCAACCATGTTTGGATTCTATATTTGACAATAACTGCTTTATATCTCGTTTTAGTGGTGTAATTTGGGCGTATCAAATTTTAACGCCGTTGCTTGAGAATACGGTTTAGAAATTATCTTTAGTGATTATTTCTACTTGTAGTCCTTATTTCTAAATTTACTTTCCTTTGTTGTTATTGTCTTCTTTAGGAGCGATGGAACAACAAGCACTCAAGGAACTAGAGTCGATATGAAATATGATGGGGATGCAATGAAGTGTAATGCTTATAACCTATCCAAAAATCTGTATATATCCTTTCCTATAGTGTATCTAGATGAGACCCATGGAGAACTTGCAAGGTCAATATAGGCATCCTCTACCAGTCAACTCTAATGAAACGCCCTAGATGCAACACTCTTGTAATGACCCTTCCGGGCATCTTTGCATTTTAACTTTCTTTGCACTATTAGAGCTTACCTGTAGTGGTCCCAAGTCATTTATGACTTGCTAGGACTATTGGTTTGGTGCTCGTACTGTTCGTTTGGTCTTTATGACCCTTTCCCTGTTTTAGAGCTCTAACTTAGGAAATTGTTGACTTTAGTCAACATTCTTATCAAGCATTCTTTGAATCAAATTATGACAATTCTATTAGGTTTGGAACATGGATTTTGGTCTAGGTGGACCCTTGGTCGGGGTCTACGAGCTCTCCATATGGTTTTATCTCACTTTCTGAGATTTCAGGCTTGTTAAAGTTGGAGGTTTGAATTTGGTCTACATTCGGAGAAGATAGCCTTGGATGAGAATTTTGTCAGTGTAGTTAGCTTTGAAATGTCAACTTTAGGCTAGAGGGACCTTTGGTTGGGTCCCGAGGCTTCCAGACTTGTTTTGGGCTATGGGGTTCCTTTTGGTAAAAAGATGGTTCTTGGGCATGGGGTCCACTTTTCATTAAATTGACCTATGTTGGGAATTTCATTGATTCCATTGAGCTCGAAATATTGTTTTTTATAGGGTAGCATATTTGGTTTGTGTCCACGGGGTTCCGGATGAATCTCGAGAGTCCCTCCAAGCATTTGAACTTAGCTAAGTTTTTTCTGGTATAGCTTGTTTTGGTGTATCTGCTTTTGCAACCTCTGTGTCATATTTGCGGATACTGCTTTTGCAGTAGAACACAACATTTGAAGACTCCGCATTTGCGGACAATCCTCCACTTTTGCGGAGGTACGTCTGATCAAGGAACTCCGCTTTTGTGAAATTATGTCGCTTTTGTGACCCTCCGCATTTGTGAAGATTTTACCACATATGCGTAGGTACGGGTGAACAGTGACCTCCGTATTTGTGAAGAAAATCTCCGCTTTATTAAACCTCCTCCTTCATCTTCAGGCTCTTAAAAACATTTTCCTCCATTATTTTAGAGCTCTAAGCTTAATTTTCTGTGTGGGAGCATCTTTGAGTGTCCGAGTGGCATATTCCATGCCCGTGGTCAATTTTTAATCGTCTATTGTAAGTTTCTAACCTTTAATTCCATTAATTTCTTCGTTTAATTCATATTTATTCTTGGGATTTAGGGGCTGTTTTAGGCCCTTTCCTTACCCGAATTATGCTCAATTGTTGAGCATGAGTTTCTGGCAGTGTTAGGAACCTCGTGGTAATTTCCATTTCCAATTTTGGGTTGTGGGGCCCATGAGCCATTGTTGACCCGAATTCTCGACCTGGCTAATTGTTAGCATTATGGGTATCATTAGCTTTGTATTGATGAGTAGATTATGTTTTCGGTAGTTTGATTGTTGTTAGAAGTTTCTCGGAGCATTTTGGGCTCAAACGATGACTTTCCAGCAGCTTTTCGTCGGATGCTAGGTAGGCTATGGCTTAACGATCTTAGACTTGGCCTATATAGAATGTAATTTAACTATTTAGCTCATCCTTGGATTGGGATTACAAGGTTGGCACCCCAAACCTTGTTTGCTTCCTTGTTGTCCATTCTTATTTCTTCTACTTCAATATTTGAGCTAGTACGGTAATATTACCTCTTATGGCCCTGAGTGGCCTTAGCATATGCCTCGGGACCATATTTAATGGGATATTTGGGAAGTTTATGTGATTCCCAAACATTTTTTTGCAATTGTTAGCTGGTTATCTGTGTTGTAGAGTGGATTGACCCTGTGCAGGGCCCGTAGGTTGATATTGAGTTGTTGGTTTTATCTAAGCATAGCATCGTCATGAAAAGAGTTTTTTTGCGTTGGTTTATTACTACCATGACTGCAGGCCTGACTATCACTGATTTTATTACCTTGCATGGCCCCGAGGGCCCGTTTTCAGTTCTTAATGGCTATAAATGGACTTAAAACTGGTTTAATGGATCTTCTTCAAGTAAAATGGATTAAATGTTGGGTTTTACACTGATACCTCAGATGATACTAGACTCGGCCTGGCCGAGTGCTAGATATGGTTTTATTATTAATTTTAGACTCGGATAGACTCTGGGCATGCATGTCACGACCCAACTACCGGGCCATATGGGCACCTACTCTAAGCACCTAGATAGGAGAACTCTTACCACCTGATCCAACAGGCAATGCGGAAATCATAATTAAAACATAAGAAAGTAACCCTGTTTAATTCAAGAAAACCTTTTACAACTTGGAAACAAACTCTCCCTAGGAACTAGTCTAAACAAGTACAAGAGCTACTACAGAAGATATACTAGTAAATAAAGGAAGACACAACTTCCACCATGGAATCGAAGAGGAGAAGTTGCTAGAGATCACCATCATCATGTATCTATGAAACATCACTGACCCTGCAACCAGACTTACCCAAAAAGGTATAGGAAGAGTAGTATCAGTACAAACAACATGTACTGGTAGGCATCATCGGTCGACCTGAATCCACTACATACCATCAAGTAAGAAATCAAGAAAAAATATACAATAGTTACAATAATCCATTTCCTTCAACATTCCATTCACCCACCATGATATTGACACTAAAAACATGTACGTTCTGTCCCAAGCCTTCCTATCCTTCCCCACTGCCAACTCTGCAGCACGGGAGAATCTGAACACTCCCATCCTAGTCCAACGTATCACCTATGACCTTCCCACATCATGTTTAACATTAGTACCTCCCAGGTCACACTTAACTCTAGACTTTCCAAGTCACCTTTAGCACTAGACTTCCCAAGTTAGTGGTTCCAGTTTCAACATTCTGGTCTACTTTCCACCCCTGCGAGCCAGTTGAGAGACAACCTACAAAACCTTGACTTGACACCCTGACTCAAATTAAGATCCTAAGTCAACCACTCGACCCTTAGACCTTAGCCACACAATGGAATACATGTGGGTTCTGCGTATTCAATCCCCAAGGTTCCTTACCCTTGACATTTCACCGGTTCAGGCACTCACCAAATACTAGCTTTGTTTCACTAACCCAGTCAAACCTGACTCTCTACGAACCTTAGGCCCTCCCAGTTTACTCATCTTTCACCCCTCAAGCAATAAACTCTGACAACACGAATCAACCAAGTCCATATGACTAACAATAAGACTCCAGTAAACAACCGGACTTAATAACCTTATAAGTCATGCCCAACTATGCAAGTAAACAGACCACATATAATCATGTCACAACTTGCAAACCACCCGGAACTCCCAAGGATTCCTAGGACATCCTCTATGCCATATAACATGCGACCCCGACTCACAGAAGGACCACCTTGTCACTTAAGAACACCAACCTGGCCCTTCAAGGACCAATTATATGCCAAATAATAATAAATCCCGGCACTCTCAGGAACCCAACATATGAAGAACATCAATAAAAGATAATCTGGTTCACTCAAGGAACCAATATGTAAAGAACATCAATAAAAGATAACCTGGTTAACTCAAGGAACCAATATGTAAGGAACAACAAGTAACAAATAGACCCGGTTCACTTAAGGAACCCACACACATGTAACACCAAATCTTGTACCAGGCGTGGACCGAGCCAATCATATTAGACCTTGTACCAAGTGTGATACCCGATCCAACCAATATGTATCCCATACCAGGCATGGTACCCGAGCCAACTGATAAGTAACCTGTACCACGCGTTGTACTCAAGCCAACCGAATGTCTCACAAAATCCAACAGTCAACAAACAATGAATAAAATCACACTTGTAAACTAACAAGAAACAAAACCAAGATCATTTCACATGACTGATAACCGGACAATTAGACATTCATAATCCAATTTCCTAAGCATGTATCTCATACAATACTAAGCGATAGTACATGAACACATATTGCATATTAGGAAAACCATAACCATCACCTAAGTGTTCAACATGCCATCCCGGTCTACATTAAGACCCACCCACACTTCAGTTCAACTACCCGGTCTCTCATGGGATGATATGCAATAATCACAGTTTCAATAATTGAACATGGTCCACTCATGGGACCATTAACAAATATAAACAATAGTGTATAGTTAGACCTGCCCGAAGACTATCCTCGGCTTACCCTTTAGACACATATTCCTTAGATACACCCATTTAGGAACCCTCTTTCAAGACAAACACAGTACAGGGAAACATTCCCCTAACATTGAGACTTTGACCCTTCCTGTTTGAAACTCTTCCTTTAATAGAAACATTCTCGAAGGTCCACTATAACCTGCCACATTTACCCATAACACTTTCGATTTCCCGAACCTACCCAACAGTTTAATTTCCTGGAATATAGCATTACACCCATTTAACAATTATAAACAAACCTAGAAAGAACCATATCGCCCCACCAATATCATTCCCTAACCAATCAACCAGCCAAACCATACCATATTCCTCCAGACTCCGTGCCCGTAGGCCTAGACATTAATTCTTCTTTTCGTCTATAGCAACAATATGAAATAGAAATGGGTGCCAAGCATCTACTGCAAAGTTCTGAATGAGAAGAATCTAACTCCGTAAAGGCAATTCCAGAAGGAGGACAAGCCCAAAATCCATGGTTTCGCACCTCTTTAGCTGGAATCTCCCCTCCCTATGGCTCCAAGGCTTTGGAGTAGCCCAAGAGGGTTTTTGGAGCAACCTTCGCCTCTTTGAAACTGAAAAAGAAGAGAATGTAATTATAAACCCCGTTTATGGGTTTTATGGTCGCGTCCTTCTACTATAGCGACCTAAATACTGCTATAGCAGCATCACCGTAGCGGAAGCCGCCCACTATAGCGGGTTGACCACCTTTGACTTTCGTTATAGCGAGAATTTCTCTATTATAGCGGTCATCACTGTAGTGCAGAGTCAACTGCTGACACAGAACAAAACCTTGGAAAATTCCCGAAAATGGCCCATTTCACAACACACTTCAAATCTTGACATTTCAAACCAACCTTTTCACGTCAACTTTGATATCGAGAGTTCTACTCACCCGAGTTCACTTTTGAAAAGTCCTATGGACTCCCTAACGCCTTAGCTAATGGAAAAATTAGCTCAACCTTAGATATTTTATTCAATCCTTTCCCGAATTACCCTAAACCTTACCTCACTCAGAATTCATCCGAGACTAGCCTAGTCCAAAATTTCCAATTCCCCAAACCGAAAGTTTTTCTAACCCTCTCTTCATACGAATACCTCACCCATGACAAGGTGCCTTTTAATAACGACTAAATAAGTCATTACAACAGATACCAATTTACCAATTGTTTATCCGTGAATGATCTCTAATGTGGAAGGAAAAAACGATCTAGTCCCTTGAACCTTAACGCTCTACCATGATAGCGTAAATATAACCTTACGCAAACCATCGAAACTTTCAAATCCCTTGGTGTACCTAACCTCAACCAAAAATTAATTTGATCCTGCTCAGTCAAGGAATTCCTTCCTTCGAGCTGCACTAGGCCAATAAGAGTACTCCTCCCCGAATGCCCAAGGAATCTGGGGCCTCGTCGAAACACCAGAGCAAAAGAAATTTGACTAATGAACAAAATAATTTCCATGCCATGAGGACTAGATCCCACTATAGGGACCCCTTTTCTGCTATACCCGAAGTTTTACTAACTCAAACTCCATTCCGGAAGTTTTCTATGGGATACTATGTCCCTCACATATCATGATATCACCTTATTCCCATAAACCACTATACCCGAGACATCAATTATCTCTAAACCACAAAACATCAAAATTCCATTAGAATGCATCCTCGCCTGAGATTTTTGACAACTCTCATCGTAGGGAGAATTCTACCCGGGCACTTGCACCCTAACCAATGCTATAACAAGTGCACCCCCACCACTCAATGAGCAGTAATACTAGGTATTATCATGATCGACAAGAGGGATAACAATTTTAAAGAATCTATTTAATAACCCCACTCCCTCAACCGACCCTACCACTAAGGACCATCAATAATAAACCAACCAATAATCACCCTTATAACATAATCCTATGAGCAGTTTCCAATATTACTCAATCAATTACGAGTCATATTTCCAAATTCCACATGGGTGACTATTCCCACCAATGGTCAATCATAATTTTACCAATACCCCAGGCTACCATATCTACCCTTTCCTTTTATCGCGCATGGATGCTAAATATTTCATGTAATAGCTCGCAGCTCAATTAGCCATTTAAAATGACTCGGGAATAAGAAACAAAATAGGGAAAAATAGGACAAGGATTATGCCTTACCCATCCCGCTATAGTGGCTTGCACACTGCTATGGTGACCCCTAATAGTAGAAGCTTAGAAAATTTACCATTCTCTGCAAAATTTTGTCATTCCCCTTCCCTATTTTCAACATTAACACATGAAATCACGTTATAATCTTGAAACATAACCTCAAGACCAACCTCAACTATGCATAGTTGAGAATTTAGCACCACATTATCATAAAATCAGTTACAAAACACACCAGAATCGCGTACAATAACACATTCCCTCTATCATACACTACTAGTCCCCCTTTTGGAATCATACATATTTCGTCATTTAGAATGATGGTCCGTCATTTGGAATGACGATCCGTCATTTGGAACGACGATCCGTGGTCTTCTGGGGTCAACCATGGTCCTGCTAGTTAATGACTTTTGGCTTGGAGAACGATGGTTAGAACAACGAATCATCCTTCTGAATGATGGCTCATCCTTGGACTCGTGGTTTCTTGGCCTCCTTTGGTACCTTCTCTGCTTCAGTGATGATGAGTCACAGACACGTACCGTCTTTTGGAAGTACGTTCCATTCTTCAATCCGTCATTCCTGCTACCAGTTTTCACCTCTGCGGAACCTCTATTTACGTGTCCTCAGGATGGGCCTGTACTTGGAAAGTACGGACCATCTTTTGAGTCATCTTTTTCCACTACACTAAGCACCTCTTCTGGACTTTAGATGACGTGTCAATAGTATGGGCCCATCTTCTGAAATGATGGACCATCAACACAGTCGTGCAATCATTTCTTCCTTGCATAATTTCTGAAGTTTGGGTTACGTGTCCACAGGAAGGGCCCGTGGTTTAAAAGCACGGCCTGTCAACTGCCCCGTCTTCCTTGTAATGTTCCAGTTTCTACTTAGTTTCCAAAAAATTTCTCAAGGATCCAATTTGCCTGCACACTTAACCAAAAGCATCAAATCCACAAATAAAATGCTAATGAACTTGCGAAAATCCTAAGTATTAAGCGTCGAAACTGGCGTATTTCTATGCCATATCAAACATGTTATGAACAAGTTTGGCATCAGATATGTCACATGTATATGAGCTCATGTTATATGTTTTGGTAGTAGTATTCAGCACTGAGAGTAACCCAAGTCCAAAACTACGTTGCCACCGTAGGTTGCCCTCTGTGGCTTATCATGACAGGATCCTGGTATGACATGGTTCTAACTTTGGCCGGTTAGGACTGCTCTTTTTAGTAGGGGTACATGACACTGGACTCCATGTAGCTCAACATGGTTTAATTTTGGTTCAGAGAATTTCCCACATGTGTATTTTCAAGCTATGATGTTATATGATTCTATACTATGAAACTTAAGCTTTATTTCATGTTTCATGTCTTATACCTTGATATTTATTCATGTTCTTTCTCTACGTAACAAGTTCATTCTTACGCATGATTTAAACTATTTTTATCATGATTCATGCATTGCTATCATACTCGGTACATCCTATAGTACTGACGCATATCTTGTGCTGCTTCCTTTGATGATGCAGATTCAGGAGTCCCTTCCCAGGCACGTGTCTAGAGCTTCCAGGCCACTCTATCTGTTAGTTGTTGGTGAGTCCTCTTAGGTCGATGACTGGTTATGTTCTTAGCGTGTGTCATCTTTTATTTTCATACTTTGAATTAGCTAGGGTCTTGTCCTAGCAACTCTTTATGTTATGAGTAGAGGCTTTCCAGACTTAGATAGTATTTGAGTCTTTGTATGGATCTTGTATTCCTATTTGACTTGACTCTCCATTTATGTTATTTTGGATTTATCTATTATGCTTTCGATTATCTTTGTTATGCTTGAGTATGCTATGACAAAGGGGTTAGCTTGGGGCACTTGCGGTCTCAAGTCCCGTGTTACGTCCAAGAGGGTAACCTCGGGGTGTGACAAACTTAGTACCAGAGCCTCAGGTTCAAGAGTCCTATGATGTCTGAAAGCCGCATCGAGTAGAGTCTTTTTCATGTGTGTGAAGCGCGCCACACATATGAGAGGGAAGCTATGAGATATCTTAGAAAACTTTTCTTCTTTCATGATCATGTTGTGTGATAGATCTTAACTCTTATGTTCCTCTAATCCTCATCTTGTATATTTCAGATTATGCCTCTTTGACGGGCTATGCCTCCCCGAGCCGCTCGAAATGCAGCTCCTCCCGTTCCGATCCCCGATGTCACGAATGAGGAGTTCAGAAATGCCATCCATTTGCTAGCCCAGAATTTGGCCACTCAAGCTAATCACCAGGCTCCTGCCCCCATTCATCCTCAAGGAGGGGTAGCGGCCCGAGTTTGTGACTTTATCCGTATGAACCCGCCTAAATTTTGGGGTTTGAAAGTGAGTGAGGACCCGCTCATTTTTATTGATAAAGTGAAGAAAATCTTTGAGGTTATGCAATTGGTTGGTGTTTATTGTGTGGAGCTTGCATCCTACCAGCTCAAGGATGTAGCTCACATTTGTTTCACCCAATGGAAGGAGGCTAGGGTGAGGGACACGGTCCTCACGACTTGGGAGTGTTTTGAGAGGGCATTCCTTGATAGGTTCTTTCCCCGAGAGTTGAGGCAAGCGAAGATGGAGGAATTTGTGAACTTGAGACAGGGGTCGATGTCGGTGCAAGAGTATAGTCTGAAACTCACTCAGTTTTCTAGATATGCTCCCTCCATGGTAGCGGACCCGCATGATCAAGTGATCATGTTCATCTATGGGATTTCTGATATGGTGAAGAAAGAGTGTATGTCTGATTTTCTATTAAGTGATATGAACATTTCCGACTTATGACTCATGCCCAACAGATTGAGGGGTACAAGCTAAGGGAGATGGCGAGGGAGAATAAGAGAGATAGATCCGAGAGATCAAGTTTTGGTCATCACAAGTCTGGAGGTAGACATCGCTCTTCTTTCTAGAAGAATTCATCAGGATTCGTGCATTCTTCTGCTAGTGCTCCTACCCAGGCTCAGAGGCCTCATCACGATCAGGGTGGTAGAGGACCTGGTTCTTATTCCCAGTCTCAGGGAAGTGTTGCTAAGGGACTTTCCCATCCTAGTTGAAGCAAATGTGGGAAGAATCACCAGGGAGAGTGTCGCTTAGGCACGTGTGCATGCTTTGGGTGTGGACAGGCTGGACACTTGATTAGAGATTACCCTTCAACTAAGAAGGGGCAAGGAGGTGGTAGGACTCATTCTGCTCCAGCAGCTTTAGGAGGTAGACCAGCCCAGCAGGGCATAACTTTTAGTTCTGGCGGTCAACGCCAGAACCGCCTTTACGTTATGTCCTCTCGTCAGGAACAAGAGCGTTCCCCAGATATTGTTACTGGTATGTTTAAAGTCTTCCCTTTCGATGTGTATGCTTTGTTGGACCCCGATGCTTCCTTATCTTTTGTGACCATTTATGTAGCATGAAAGTTTGAAGTTTGTTCAGAATTGCCTTTAGAACCCTTTTGTGTTTCTACTCTTGTTGGTGAGTCAGTCTTAACCAAAAAAATATATCGAAATTGCTCTATCTCAGTCCTTCATAGAGTCACTTCAATGAATCTAGAAGAGTTGGAGATGACTAATTTTGACATCATTCTTGGTATGGATTGGTTGTATGCATGTTCTGCCTCTGTTTATTGCCGTACTCGTGTGGTCAGTTTCGAGTTTCCTAATGAACCTGTGTTAGAATGGCAAGGTAGTCCCCCTTCCTCAAAAGGTCACTTCATATCTTATATTAAGGCTAGGATAATGATTTCCAAGGGGTATGTTTATCACATAGTGCGGGTTATAGATATGGAATCCAAAACCCCACCCCTTCAGTCTGTTTCTGTTGTGAATGAGTTTCCAGAAGTGTTTCTCGAGGATTTTCCCGGAGTCCCTCTAGAGCGGGAGATAGACTTTCGGATAGATCTTCTCTCATATACGGATCCTATCTCTATTACTCCCTATAAAATAGCTCCTTCGAAACTCAAAGAGTTGAAAAATCAGTTGAAGGATCTTCTCGATAAGGGCTTCATCGGGCCTAGAATTTCTCCATGGGGTGCCTCAGTTTTATTTGTTCGAAAGAAGGATGGTTCTCTTAGAATGTGTATTGACTACTGTCAGTTGAGCAAGGTCACAATCAAGAATAAATATCCCATTCCTAGGATTGATGACCTGTTCGATTAGCTTCAGGGTGATAGTTTATTCTCCAAGATCGACCTTAGATCCGATTATCATTAGCTTCATGTTAGAGAGTGTGATATCCCAAAGACAGCCTTCAGGACTCGGTATGGTAATTATGAGTTTGTTGTTATGTCTTTTGGTCTAACGAATGCTCCTGTAGCTTTTATGGATTTGATGAACCACGTGTTTAAGCAATATTTGGATTCATTTATGATTGTGTTCATTGATGATATCCTCATCTACTCTCGGAGTAAGGAGAACCATGAAGACCACTTGAGGTTTGTGTTGGAAACTCTCAAGGATAGACAGTTGTTTGCTAAGTTTAGCAAGTGTGAGTTCTGGATGCAGTCAGTTGCCTTTCTGGGTCATATTGTGACTAGTGTTGATATTCGAGTTGATTCTCAAAAGATAGAGGCAGTAAAGAACTGGCCTAGACCTACTTCCCCATATGATATTAGGAGCTTTTTGGGTTTGGCTGGTTACTACAGGAGGTTTGTGGAAGGATTTTCTTCCATTGCTGCCCCTTTTACCCGATTGACTCAGAAGAAGGTAAATTTTAGTGGTCCGTGTGAGAAGAACTTTCAGGAATTGAAGACTAGATTGACCACAGCTCCAGTGTTGGCTCTACCCGAGGGCGTAGATGATTTTTTGTATTGTGATGCTTCTAGGATTGGTTTGGGTTGTGTTTTGATACAGCGTGGTAGGGTGATTGCTTATGCTTTGAGATAGCTTAAGACTCATGAGAAGAACTATCCTACTCATGATCTTGAGTTGGCAGCCGTGGTCTTTGCTTTGAAAATTTGGAGACATTATATGTATGGGGTGCATATGGATGTATGCACCGATCATAAGAGTCTTCAGTATGTGTTCACTCAAAAGGAATTGAATTTGCGACAAAGAATATGGCTTGAGCTCCTTAAGAATTATGATATGAGTGTGCTTTACCATCCAGATAAGGCCAATGTCATGGCGGATGCCTTGTGTAGACTGTCAATGGGAACTGTCTCTTCTGTTGAAGATGGGAAGAAGGAATTGGTCAAGGAGGTTCATAGGCTATCCCGGTTAGGAGTTTACCTTATGGACTCAACAGAAGGTGGTGTGATTGTACAAAAGGGTGCTGAATCATCTTTGGTAGCTTAAGTGAAGGCAAATCAAGACAAGGATCCCATTCTACTTCATCTTAAGGGTGCAGTTCATCAGCAGCGGGTGGAGGTTTTCTCCCAGGGGGAGATGGTGTGCTTCGTTATCAGGGTCGCTTATGTGTGTCAGATGTAGATGGATTGAGACAACAGATTCTGATTGAGGCTCATAGTTCTAGATATTCCATTCATCCGGGTGCTACTAAGATGTACCGTGATCTACAGAAAGTCTTTTGGTGGAATGGTATGAAGAGGGACATAGCCGAGTTTGTGGCTAAGTGTCCCAACTGTCTACAAGTAAAGGTGGAGCATCAAAGGACGGGTGGCATGATTCAAGATATTAACCTTCCCACTTGGAAATAGGAAGCAATCAATATGGACTTTATTACTGGTTTGCCTCGTACTCGAAGGCAACATGATTCCATTTGGGTGATTGTCGACCGGATAATAAAGTCATCCCACTTCTTGGCTGTTAAGACTACCGATTCAGCAGACGATTATGCCTGACTCTATATTCGGGAAATTCTTCGATTGCATGGTGTTCCCTTATCTATCATTTTTTGATAGAGGTCCTCAGTTTACATCTCTATTTTTGAGATTGTTTCAGAAAGGTCTTGGTACCCAGGTGAAGCTTAGCACAGCCTTTCACCCTCAGACAAACAGCTTTGCAGAGCGTACTATTCAGACTTTGGAGGATATGTTAAGATCTTGTGTGATTGACTTCAAAGGAAATTGGGATGATCACTTACCTCTTATCGAGTTTGCCTACAACAACAGCTTTCGCTCTAGCATCCAGATGGCTCCATATGAGGCACTTTATGGTCGAAGGTGTAGATCTTATATTGGATGGTTTGAGGTAGGTAAGGCGGCCATGATTGGTCTAGATACGGTTCATGATACTATGGAGAAGGTTCATCTTATTAGGGAGAGGTTGAAGACCACTCAGAGTCAACAGAAATCTTATGCGGATGTGAGGAGAAGGGAGTTTGAATTTGAAGTTGATGATTGGGTTTTCTTAAAGGTGTCACCCATGAAGGGTGTGATGATATTTGGAAAGAAGGGAAATCTTAGTCCCCGTTTTGTAGGTCCTTATCGGATACTGAGAAAGGTTGGTAAGGTTGCTTATGAGTTGGATTTGCCATCAGAGTGGGAAGCGGTTCATCCCATTTTTCACGTTTCTTTATTGAAGAAGTGTGTTGGTGATTCGAGCTCGATTTTCCCTTTTGAGGATGTGGGTGTGAAGGATAGTCTCACCTATGAGGAGGTTCTCATAGAGATCCTTGATCGTCAAATTCGGAGGTTGAGAAACAAAGAAGTTGCTTCGGTAAAGGTTCTTTGGAGAAATCAGCATGTTGAAGGAGCTACGTGGGAAGCGAAAGAAGCCATGAAGGCCAAATATCCTTATCTCTTTCCTTCCAATTCAGTTCTAGCTTGACGTACTAGTTTCCTTCTTAGTATGTCCCTCTGATTTTATTCCACCAGTTCCTCTCATGATTCTAGCATGCATCCCTGTTTCACGAAGTTAGTTTATCATGTTTTCAAGTTGAAAAGTTCAGTTCTTATGTTTACTCTTTGATTTCCATGTTATGTTGCTGGTTGGGCTGTTTTCTCTTCAGTTTTCCCTTGTTTAGTCTTCATTCAAGGATGAATCATCCCAAGGGGGAGATATTGTAACACCCTGGAAATCAAACCAGTTATCTAAGTTAAAATCTCAGAAAAATTTCATGTTTCGGGAATGACGTGTCCAAACCACGGACCGTGGTTCGAACCACGGGTCGTGGAATAGAACCGTGATTCACTTTGGTTGATTCAGCCTCTGGTCTAGAACCATGAGTTGATTCTACAGACCGCGGTTCAAACCACGGGTCCGTCCTGTCCACTCTTGGAACTCAGATCAGAGGGTTGGAAAGTCCCTCTGAAATGATGACTCAACTATATGACTCGTCATCCAAACGACGAACCGTAATCCTGACTCGTAGTTTGACCAAGGACCAGCTAGGTCCTCAGAAATCACGACTCCAAATGATAATCCATCGTTCATTCTACGGGTCCGTCCTGTTGACCTGTAGAAGTGCTTCTGCAGCCTGATTAGTCGGCCAAGAACCACGAGTTGGAACCACAGATCATGGTCCAAACGATGACCCGTAGAACTGACCGGTGGTCCCTGAAACTGACCATTTTTCCAGATTTTCTTAACTCACCCTTTTAACTCCTAAATGATATCATTTTGGCTACTTCTAGAAGGGTTTTCACCCTCATTAGCCTAAGTCCCTCCTCATTACCTCATTCATCTCCCAAAAAAGGGAAAGAACTCTCTCAAGCTCAAGGTCTAAAGCTCCAAGTCCAAGTCTCCTAAGTCTTTCTAATTCAAGTGGGTTATCTTCAATCAAGGTATGTGGGTAATTAACAATGGGTTTCTATCACCCTTGTGCCCAAAACTCCTAATTCAAATTTTGATTTCATGGATAAACAAACTAGGATTCTTATCCAATTCTTATGGGTTTTGCTAAATATGATCTTCTCATGATTTGATTATGAAATTACTACTAAATTGCATGATTTTACATGGGTTTTCACATATGAACACCTATTTCATGAGTTAAAGTTTAATCATGGTGATTCCTACATGCATGAAACTGATTTAAGCAAAATTGGATTTGATGGTATGTTTTTCTTGGATTTCGAAGCATGTGCATGCCTAGTTCCTATGTTCTATGAAAATATATGTATTATGAAATTGAACTAGAGCCATGCAAAATTTTACAAGTCATGAAGTATGCAAATTTCACAAGTTATGAAGTATTATGCAAGACAAGACACCCGATGTTCTATCAATGCTCATGAATCAATTTCTAAACCCTAATCCATGAGTAGTATGACAATGCGGGGTATGAACACGTTATGAACAAGTTTGGCATCAGATATGTCACATGTATATGAGCTCATGTTATATGTTTTGGGATTAGTATTCAGCACTGAGAGTAACCCAAGTCCAAAGCTACGTTGCAACCGTAGGTTGCCCTCTATGGCTTATCATGATTTATTGTAGCTCAGCACGATTTATTGTCGGTTAAGAGAAACTCCCACATGTGTATTTTTAAGCTATAAAGTTATATGATTCTATACTATGAAACTTAAGCTTTATTACATGTTTTATGTCTTATACCTTGATATTTATTCATGTTTTTTCTCTACATAATAAGTTCATTCTTAAGCATATTTTAAACTGTTTTTATCATGATTCATGCATTGCTCGCATACTCGGTATATCCTATAGTACTGACGCATATCTTATGCTGCATCCTTTGTAGATGCAGATTCAGAAGTCCCTTCCCAGGCACGTGGATAGAGCTTCCAGGCCACTCTATTTGTCAGCTGTTGGTGAGTCCTCTTAGGTCGAGGACTGGTTATGTTCTTAGCGTGTGTCAGCTTTTATTTTCGTACTTCGAGTTAGCTAGGGTCTTGTCCTAGCAACTCTTTATGTTTTGAGTAGAGGCTTTTCAAACATAGATAGTATTTGAGTCTTTGTATGGATCTTGTATTCCTATTTGACTTGACTCTCCATTTATGTTATTCCGGATTTATCTGTTATGCTTCCGCTTATCTTTGTTATGCTTGAGTATGCTATAACCAAGGGGTTATCTTGGGGAATTTACGGTCTCAAGTACCGTGTTACGTCCTGGGGGTAACCTCGGGGCGTGACACCCAAACCCCTGCAAACGTCCATGTTGGACTACCAATTTCTCGAACTAAGCCCGTTTAGTTTACTCTGCTCCATTGGCCATCCCTGTATTTTAGCTTCCCTTTTATTTTGGGTGTGACACTTAGTCCACACGTATTTTCATTTGATCAAATTTTAACCCCTTTTGGGGCCTTGAAGTGTAGACTTGAATATAGTTGGGCCTTCCCGGCCCATCTCAGGGAATGCACAGGTGAGGAGACCATTGTGGACTCATGTGGTAATTTCACATGTAAACATAAGAAGACAAGAATAAGCAAGTATTGTGGAATATTTCAACACAACATAACTAAAAAAGAAATTAACAATTTCATATTTTTCAATTAGGTAGAGGAACAAAAGAAACAAATATTACTTATATAGCATTAAATTGGAGCTAGCTACTAAACAAGTTGAACCATGCTAACACATACTTGAAAATCACTACAGATATGGCCCAAACGACAGTGATGCATAAGGGGTTTAAATATAATACTCTTAAAGAAATAAAGAAGGAGGAGTAAAGATAATCTTTCTCAATTATGGTCATATTAGGATGGAAGACTAGATAACGAATCAAATAAGAGAATGAGGGCGTAGAGGTGACTAATTGGCTCATGTAATTCATATTCGAGGCATGACAGGGAAGTGGCTAATTATTCACTTTTGCGAACTTATGCATTAGAATAGTCACACAGGGAACTTAACAAATTTAAATTTCTTTATAAAGTTTCTAGACTCATAGATGTCAAATAGGTTCACTCAAATTTAAAGAAAATATGAGCTCTTTACTACAGAGAAGTTATGCTACCAAACCATTACTTGATTCATGTAAACTAAACTATCATTTTTTCAAGGAAGAAAAGCAAATTAATACACATAGAATGTCAAGTTGGGAAACAAAAGTGAGATCACTAATTTACAAGCAATTACTATACTGTCTTCACCTTCATCCCGATAGGGTGAACATGGAAAAAGAAAAAAATGGGAAAAGCAAACATAATTCACACACGGCAGATACCAAATACCTCATTTAGGAAATCGATCAAGAGAATTTAGGCTTTATTTAAACTACTCAAATTCAAAAAGATATGGAATTCACTATCAAACTTCAACATATATATTTTTAAACAGATTGCTTGACTGGGAAAATGAAATCCTTTTCACACTCATAAGAACGCTGTAACATCCCAGAAATTCTAAGCAAAGATCCGATCCGTTCTTCATTTGTTGTTAGACTCCAATTAGATGAATCTTCTATGAATCTAAGTATCTAGATCAATTCCTAAGTTTTGAAGGAGTATTAGATGTGAATCGAAGTCATAAAGGACCCCTAGCTCAAAGTTAAGTTAAAAGCCCTTCTACCGATTTAGTTTTCATGTAAGTTCTAACTAGGATCAATTTAAATGATCATAACTCCTATAATATAAGGACTTAGGTGGCCTGGTACCCTAAAAATTAAAGTTATTTGAATTATCTTTCCAATGTTACCAACCGCTTGTTGATACAAATCCGGAGTACAAAGTTATGGGCATTTTAGTGAAGCACTATCAGCTATAAAAAGCTAACAGGCTGGCCGACTTTTATGCTTTTTTTCAGCAATTAAGTTGGGGGTAGTTTGGTCCTTTCCTTACCTCAGGTATTTCCTCTCATCTTTTAAACACCCAAAATGGGTTATTCCTCATAATAACATCACTCTATCTCTAAAGAATTCCCTCAAGACTCTAAGGCAAGGTACCTAGGGTTTCAAGCAAGCAAGATCATAGAAGCTCAATCAAGGAAGTCTTTCAAGAGTTCTCTTTCAGATTTCTTCTCCAAGTCTCCACATCCAACCTTAAGGATTCTTCTCCAAGCTTCATCCCCAAAGTTCTAGCTAGAAGTTCTTCATGTTTCAGGTATGTGGGTATTCAACAATGGGTTCCCTTCACCCTTGTGCCCAAAACCCCTAATTCTATTTTGATTTCATGAATCTTCAAATTAAGGTTCTTAACCAATTCTTATGGGTTTTGCTATAAAGTATCTTCTCATGATTCGATTATGAAATTTCTATTAAATTAAATAGTTTTGCATGGGTTTTTACATATGAACTCTTATTTCATGGATTGAAGACTAGTCATGGAAATTCTACGTGCATGAGTTAATTTAAGCAAATTGGGTATTTTATAGCATGATTTTCATGGGTTTTCAAGTAAGTGCATGCCTAGTTTCTACGTTCTATGAAAATGTATGTATTAGGAAATTGAACTAGAGTCATGCAAATTTTACAAGGTATGAAGTATGCCAATTTTACAAGTTATGAAGTATTATGCAAGACAAGACACCCGATGTTCCATCAATGCTCATGAATCGATTTCTAAACCAAAATTCATGAGTAGTATGACGATCCGGGGTATGAACAAGTTTGGCATCTAGATATGTCGCATGTATATGAGCTCATGTTATTATATTTTGGGAGTAGTATTTAGCACCGAGAGACGAGGGTTTAGATACCCCAAGTCCAAAACAATGTTGCCACCGTAGGTTGCCCTCCGTGGCTTATGACAGGATCCTTATGAACATGGTTCTAACTTTGACCCGTTAGGACAGCCTTTTTTAGTGTGGGTGCATGATAGTGGACTCCATGTAGCTCAGCATGGTTTATGTCGGTTAAGAGAAACTACCACATGATTATTTTTAAGATATGAATTTATATGATTCTATACTTGAACTTAACTTTATTTCATGTTTTACACCTTATGTCTTGATATTTACTTATGTCTCTCCTTTCAGGCAATGAATTCATTTTTAAGCATGTTTTGAACTATTTTTATCATGTTCATGCATCGCTCACATACTCGGTACATCCTATAGTACTGAGGCATATCTTGTGTTGCATCCTCTTGATAATGCAGATTCAGGTGTTTCCCATCAGGCTCGTGGTTAGTCGGAGCCGGTTATCCAGTCAGCATTGGGGAGTCCTCATAGTTCGAGGATGGCTTTTCATTCCAGCTGTATCATTTATCTTTCTTTTAGATTGTCGAGTTAGTTGGGGTTTTGTCCCACCAACTCCATATGTCAGCTTAGAGGCTTTTCAGACATAGACAATATTTAATTCTTTTCTCTATATTGTATTTTTCCCATTCAGTTTGATTATCTATGCTTGCATTTCTAGATTTCCTTATTATGTTTTTGCTCCTTTAATTGTTTTGCCTGATTTATGTTATGACCAAGGGTTAGCTTGGGGCACTCGTGGTCCCAAGTTCTGTGTTACGCCTAGAGGGTAGCCTTGGGGTGTGACAAACTTGGTATCAGAGCATCAGGTTCAAGAGTTCTAGGGTGTCTGAAAGCCGCGTTAAGTACAGTATTTCTCATGGGTGTGAAGCGCACCACATTTATGACGGAGACGCTACGGTACATTTTTAGGAAAATTCTACCTCTTTCATGTTCCTTATCGTGCGATAGAGTTTAACTCTATTTACCCCTATATTTATGAGTTGTTCCCAGTTCCATTGTCTGTACTTCATATATGAGGTACCAGAAGTAGTAAATGTCAGATTATCTATTAGCGAGGTACTCTCAGATCTCTTCTAGAACTTTGTTACTAATTATTCCTCTAGAAGGGAAAGTGTATACCTAGATCCTTGGGTAGTGTTGCAACCCGACAGATGTTGTGTTGTAATCCATTAGTAGTAGAATGGACCTCGAGCTAGAAGTATGGAGTCAGAAGTGTAGTAGCTTAGGGGGGAAATAGCATTTGGTTAGAGCATGCATTCAGAGTTGTGTTCTTTTAGATAGGTGATGGGATTATACATCCCTTGACGTGGACTAAAGAGTAGTAAGTTATTGTTCTAGTACAGACCAAGTATAGAATGCGAATGAAAGGATGATAGTATGAGAGAGATAATGATGGTTTTGTGGGATTTATCTGGTAGGTGTGGTATAGTATAATGTAAGAGGTTAAGTTCATGAAATTGCAGCAAGTGTGAATATGTGAGCATGATATATATATATACGTGAGCCAGAGAAGGATATACGATTTTGAGCCTCTCGGTATAGGCTTTAATGCATTTGGTGTGGTGGGTAGTAGAAAGAGAGGACATTAAGAGTTAGAACCATGTAAGTCTAGCAATTCATTGTAAGGGATATACTATAAATTATTGAATGTGGTATGTACAACCCCTATTTAAGTTAGAAAGATTGAGGCTTAGGCTTTTTAGGCGAGGGAGAGTCTTATGCTATAGAAGGAAGTGGATATTCCTACTAGATTCTAGATCAATGTCTGTTCTGTTAGGGTAAAATGATCGTAGTTCAGTTTAGAGGATAGTGGGAGGTCCACGGACTTATAAAGGTAGCACAAACCGAAGGGGGAGATATTGTAGCACCTCAGTATTCGGATCAACTTTCTAACTTAGAACCCAGAAAATTTTCCCAAATCTTAGACCTGATGGGCAGCCGCCACGGGCGTGGAAGCTTCGACGGGCTCTGAGGCATATCATGGGAATCATTTGGTGGCCCTGAACCCCAGCTCTCCAACTCTACGGCCTAGGGCAACAGGCGTGGCATCCGCCATGAGACGTCAGCCCCGCATGATAATGACCCAGTGGACTTTTCCCAAACCTTTCTAGGTTCTGACAGGCGGTCACCACGGGCATCGATGTTTCTAGATGCAGGAGATTTTGTCGAGATAGGATTGAACATGGTTGAAGAAGGTAGTCAAACTCAGACCTTAGTATCTACAGGTGCACTGGTGAAGATTTTAGTTGCAAATGGTAAGTGTGCTATTCAGGGAAGTTAGTGTAGTTAAAAAGGGGTTCTTAAGCTTAAAAGTTATCAACTATGTTGTTTAGGCGGGAATAGTCTTGTTCTTACTCCCCGCCCAGAGTGCTCATATCATATCTGTTCAGAACTTCCGTTAATCATTCCTAAGGCCAGAAGATCCTACGTTTAGCTAAGTCCATGGTAGTAAGTTCAATTTAGAAGAGAATAGTTTTCTCGTATAGCTACTCCTCTCAGTTTGATGTTTCATTCAGTTGACTATGATCCCTAAGAATGTGTTCAATCTCTACAAGTTTCAGCCGAGTCCTTACTCTTAATTTAGACCAATTATCATGGTAGATAGTCAGTTTCATATCCCATCAGTTATGCTTATGCTCTCAGTACGCGTACATGTTCCATGAATCCATCTCAGTTTATATTTCAGTCAAAAATCTGTTACCATAAAGTACTTCGGCCACTGGAACTCTGTTGATAGGAAGGCAACCTTGTTCCTCTCAAATCTCAACTTATTAGTTTCATTCGAGAATGAATGATCCCAAGGGGGAGATATTGTAACATCCCAGAAATTCTAAGCCAAGATCCGATCTGTTCTTCATTTGTTGTTAGACTCAAACTAGATGAATCTTCTATCAATCTAAGTATATAGATCAATTCCTAAGTTTTGAAGGAGTATTATGTGTGAATCAAAGTCATAAAGGACCCCTCGCTCAACGTTAAGTTGAAAGCCCTTCTACCAATTTAGTTTTCATGAAAGTTCTAACTAGGATCAACTTCAATGATTATAACTCCTAGAATATAAAGAGTTGGGTGGCCTAATACCCACTAAATTAAAGGTATTTGAATTATCTTTCCAATTCCACCGACCTCTCATTGATATGAGTCCGAAGTAAAAAGGTATGGGCATTTTAGTAAAGCACTATCAGCTGTCAAAAGCTGACGGGCTGGCCGAAGCCTGTGGCTCCCACGACGGCCGGTGGTGGCAGCCCATGGGAACCAACCAGTGAGCCCTTTTGGCCCCCTCTAAGGGCCACGTTTGGGACCGACCCCGTGGGAAGTCCTGTCCAGTGACTTTTCTGCTTTTTTTCAGCATTTAAGTTAGGGGTAGTTTGGTCCTTTCCTTACCTCAGGTCTTTCCCCTCATCTTTTAAACACCCAAAAGGGGTTATTCCTCATAAGAATATCACTCTATCTCTAAAGAATTCCCTCAAGACTCTAAGGCAAGGTACCTAGGGTTTCAAGCAAGCAAGATCATAGAAGCTCAAGCAAGGAAGTCTCTCAAGAGTTCTCTTTCAGATTTCTTCTCCAAGTCTCCACCTCCAACCTTAAGGATTCTTTTCCAAGCTTCATCCCCAAGGTTCTAGCTAGAAATTCTTCATGTTTCAGGTATATGGGTATTCAATAATGGGTTCCCTTCACCCTTGTGCCCAAAACCCCTAATTCTATTTTGATTTCATGAATCTTCAAATTAGGGTTCTTAACCAATTCTTATGGGTTTTGTTATAAAGTATCTTCTCATGATTCGATTATGAAATTTCTATTAAATTACATGGTTTTGCAAGGGTTTTTAAATATGAACTCTTATTTCCTGTATTGAAGACTAGTCATGGAAAATTCTACATGCATGAGTTGATTTAAGCAAATTGGGTATTTGATAGAATGATTTTCATGGGTTTTCTAGTAAGTGCATGCCTAGTTCCTATGATCTATGAAAATGTATGTATTATGAAATTGAACTAAAGTCATGAAAATTTTACAAGTTATGAAGTATGCCAATTTTACAAGTTATGAAGTATTATTCAAGACAAGACACCCGATGTTCCATCAATGCTCATGAATCGATTTCTAAACCAAAATTCATGAGTAGTATGACGATCTGGGTATGAATATAAGTTTGGCATCTAGATATGTCGCATGTATATGAGCTCATGTTATTATGTTTTGGTAGTAGTATTTAGCACCGAGAGATGAGGGTTCAGATAACCCAAGTCCAAAACTACGTTGCCACCGTAGGTTGCCCTCCGTGGCTTATGACAGGATCCTTATGAACATGGTTCTAACTTTGACCGGTTAGGACAACCTTTTTCAGTGTGGGTGCATGACACTGGACTCCATATAGCTCAGCATGGTTTATGTCAGTTAAGAGAAACTCCAACACGATTATTTTCAAGCTATGAAGTTATATGATTCTATACTTGAACTTAATTTCATTTCATTTTTTACACCTTATGTCTTGATATTTACTTATGTCTCTCCTTTCAGGCAACAAATTCATTTTTAAGCATGTTTTAAGCTATTTTTATCATGTTCATGCATCGCTCACATACTTGGTACATCCTATAGTACTAACGCATATCTTGTGTTGTATCCTCTTGATGATGCAGATTCAGGTATTTCCCATCAGGCTCGTGGTTAGTCGGAGCCGGTTATGCAGTCAGCATTGGTGTGTCCTCATAGTTTGAGGATGGGTTTTCATTCCAGTTGTATCATTTATCTTTCTTTTAGATTGTCGAGTTAGTTGGGGTTTTGTCCCACCAACTCCATATGTCAGCTTAGAGGCTTTTCATACATAGACAGTATTCAATTCCTTTCTCTATATTGTATTTTTCCCATTCAGTTTGACTATCTATGCTTACATTTCTGGATTTCCTTATTATGTTTTTGCTCCTTTAATTGTTTTGCCAGATTTATGCTATGATCAAGGGTTAGCTTGGGGCACTCATGCTCCCAAGTCCCATGTTACCCCCAGAGGATAGACTCGGGGTGTGACAAACTTGGTATCAGAGCATTAGGTTCAAGAGTCCTAGGGTGTCTGAAAGCCGCGTTAAGTAGAGTCTTTCTCATGGGTGTGAAGCACGCAACATTTATGAGGGAGAGGCTACGATATATTTTTAGGAATACTCTACCTCATTCATGTTCCTTATCGTGCGATGGAGTTTAACTCTATTTAACCTCATATTTATGTGTTGTTCCCAGTTCCATTGTCTATACTTCATATATGAAGTTCCAGAAGTAGTAAATGTCAGATTAGTAGTAGAATGGACCTCGAGCTAGAAGTGTGAAGTCAGAAGTGTAGTAGCTTAGGGGAAATAGCATTTGGTTAGAGCAAGCATTCAGAGTTGTGTTCTTTTAGATAGGTGATGGGATTATACATCCTTTGACGTGGACTAAAGAGTAGTAAGTTATTATGCTAGTACAGACCAAGTATAGAATGTGAACGAAAGGATGATAGTATGAGAGAGATAATGATGGTTTTGTGGGATTTATCTGGTAGGTGTGGTATAGAATAATGTAAGAGTTTAAGTTCATGAAATTGCATCAAGTGTAAATATGTGAGCATGATATATATATATATATGAGTCAGAGAAGGATATATGATTTTGAGCCTCTTGGTATAGGCTTTAACGCATTTGGTGTGGTGGGTAGTAGAATGAGAGGACTTTGAGAGTTAGAACCATGTAAGTCTAGAAAGTCATTGTAAGGGATAGGTTGTAAATTATTGAATGTGGTATGTACAACCCCTATTTAAGATAGAAATATTGAGGCTTAGGCATTTTAGGCGAGGGAGAGTCTTATGCTATAGAAAGAAGTGGATATTTCTACTAGATTCTAGATCAGTGTATGTTCTATTAGGGTAAAATGATCGTAGTTAAGTTTAGAGGATAGTGGGAGGTCCACAAACTTAGAAAGGTAGCACGAACCCAAGGGGGAGATATTGTAGCACCTCGGTATTCGGATCAACTTTCTAACTTAGAACCCAGAAAATTTTCCAAAATCTTAGACCTGACAAGCAGCTGCCACGGGCGTGAAAACTCTGACAGGCCATGGGGCATGTCGTGGGAATCATTCGGTGACCCTGAACTACAGCTCTCCTAACTGGACGGCCTAGGGTGACGGGCATGGCATCCGCCACGGGATGTCGGCCCCGCCATGACAATGACCCAGTGGCCTTTTCCCAACCCTTCCTAGGTTCTGACAGGAGTTCACCACGGGCATCGCTGTTGCGACTGGCCATGGGAAACCGCCGTGAAAATCATCCAGCAACCCCAGACCCTCAGCCAACTATTCTTATGACCTTGTCCGACTGGCCGTCGTGGTTCTGACGCCCGTCGGGTAGCCCGTCTAGCAGGAAATTTCCTGCAATCCTTCCTTTAAGTCATGGGTAATTTTATTTTATCCCCTATTATCCTAATCCTTTCCCATTTCCCTCATTATAAATTCCAAAAGGGAAATACATCCACTCCCCCCAAGATTCAAGCTCCAAGCTAAAGGTCTCCATCCCTCGAGGTTCTAGCTTAGAAGTCTTTAATTCTTGTGTGTCTCATTGTATAAGTTCTTCAAGTTGTAGCTCTTAGATATGCTAAGGAAGAGAGGAGAAGTCTTGGATAGATGTAAGATATAAGAAACCATAAGGTGACCATAGTTATAAGCTTGAATATCGGGATGAGATACATATGGGCTTTTGTTGTACGCGACTAGTGATCCCATTTGTTAAAAGCTCAAGGTTAGTTGGTTTTCATGATAAGAAGGAACGTTATTCTTAGAGGGTAACTCTAGATACAGGAGATTTAGTTGAGATAGGCTTGAACATGGTTGAAGAAGGTAGTCAAACTCAGACCATAGTATTTGCAGGTGCACTGGTGAAGATTTTAGTTGCAAATGGTAAGTGTGCTATTCAGGGAAGTTAGTGTAGTTAAAAAGGGTGTTCTTAAGCTTAAAAGTTTTCAGTTGTGTTGTTTAGGTAGGAATAGTCTTGTTCTTACTCCCGGCCCAGAGTGCTCATATCATATCCATTCGGACCTGCCGTTAATCATTCCTAAGGCCAGAAGACCCTAAGTTCAGCTAACTCCATGGTAGTAAGTTCAGTTTAGAAGAGAATAGTTTTCTCGTATAGCTACTCCTCTCAATTTGATGTTTCATTCAGTTGACTATGATCCCTAAGAATGTGTTCAATCGCTACGAGTTTTAGCCAAGTCCTTACTCATAATATAGACCAATTATCATGGTATATTGTCAGTTTCATGTCCCATCAGTTATGCTTATGCTCTCAGTAGGCGTACATGTTCCATGAATCCATCTCAGTTTATATTTCAGTCAGAAATCTGTTCCCATAAAGTACTTCAGCCATTGGAACTCCATTGATAGGAAGGCAACCTTGTTCCCCTCATATCTCAACTTATTAGTCTTCATTCGAGGATGAATGATCCTAAGGAGGAGATATTATAGCATCCCAAAAATTCTAAGCCAAGATCCGATTCGTTCTTCATTTGTTGTTAGACTCGAACTAGATAAATCTTCTATGAATCTAAGTATCTAGATCAATTCCTAAGTTTTGAAGGAGTATTAGATGTGAATCAAAGTCATAAAGGAGCCCTACCTCAAAGTTAAGTTGAAATCCCTTCTACCAATTTAGTTTCTTGTAAGTTCTAACTAGGATATACTTCAAATGATCAAAACTCATATAATATAAAGAGTTAGGTTGCCTAGTACCCACTAAATTAAAGGTATTTTAATTATCTTTCCAATTCCACCAACCACTCATTGATAAGAGTCCGGAGTAAAAAGTTATGGGAATTTTAGTGAAGCACTATCAGCTGTCAAAAGCTGACGGGTTGGCTGACGGGCGTGGCTCATTCTGACGGGCTGGCCGATGCCCGTGGCTCCCACGATGGCCCATGGTGGCAGCCCATGGGAACCAACCACTGAGCCCTTTTGGCCCTCTGTAAGGGCCACGGTTGGGTCCAATAGCCCATGAAGGCCACGACGGCCTGTGGGAAGCCCTGTCCTGCGACGTTTCTGATTTTTTTCAGCATTTAAGTTGGAGGTAGTTTGGTCCTTTCCTTACCTCAGGTCTTTCCCCTCATCTTTTAAACACCCAAAAGGGGTTATTCCTCATAAGAACATCTCTCTATCTCTAAAGAATTCCCTCAAGACTCTAAGGCAAGGTACCTAGGGTTTCAAGCAAGCAAGATCATAGAAGCTCAAGCAAAGAAGTCTCTCAAGAGTTATCATTCAGATTTCTTCTCCAAGTATCCACCTCCAACCTTAAGGATTCTTCTCCAAGATTCATCCCCAAAGTTCTAGATAGAAGTTCTTCATGTTTCAGGTATGTGGGTATTCAACAATGGGTTCCCTTCACCCTTGTGCCCAATACCCCTAATTCTATTTTGATTTCATGAATCTTCAAATTAGGGTTCTTAACCAATTCTTATGGGTTTTGTTTTAAAGTATCTTCTCATGATTCGATTATGAAATTTCTATTAAATTACATGGTTTTGCATGAATTTTTACATATGAATTCTTATTTCATGGATTGAATACTAGTCATGGAAAATTCTACATGCATGAGTTGATTTAAGCAAATTGGATATTTGATAGCATGATTTTCATGGGTTTTCAAGTAAGTGCATGCCTAGTTCCTATGTTCTATGAAAATGTATGTATTATGAAATTGAACTAGAGTCATGCAAATTTTACAAGTTATGAAGTATGCCAATTTTACAAGTTATGAAGTATTATGCAGGACAAGACACCCGATGTTCCATCAATGCTCATGAATCGATTTCTAAACCAAAATTCATGAGTAGTATGACGATCCGGGGTATGAACAAGTTTGGCATCTAGATATTTCGCATGTATATGAGCTCATGTTATTATATTTTGGGAGTAGTATTTAGCACCGAGAGACGAGGGTTTAGATACCCCAAGTCCAAAACTATGTTGCCACCGTAGGTTGCCCTCCGTGGCTTATGACAGGATCCTTATAAACATGGTTCTAACTTTGACCCGTTAGGAGAGCCTTTTTTAGTGTGGGTGCATGATAGTGGACTCCATGTAGCTCAGCATGGTTTATGTCGGTTAAGAGAAACTACCACATGATTATTTTTAAGATATGAATTTATATGATTCTATACTTGAACTTAACTTTATTTCATGTTTTACACCTTATGTCTTGATATTTACTTATGTCTCTCCTTTCAGGCAATGAATTCATTTTTAAGCATGTTTTAAACTATTTTTATCATGTTCATGCATCGCTCACATACTCGGTACATCCTATAGTACTGAGGCATATCTTGTGTTGCATCCTCTTGATGATGCAGATTCAGGTGTTTCCCATCAGGCTCATGGTTAGTCGGAGCCGGTTATCCAGTCAGCATTGGGGAGTCCTCATAGTTCGAGGATGGATTTTCATTCCAGCTGTATCATTTATCTTTCTTTTAGATTGTCGAGTTAGTTGGGGTTTTGTCCCACCAACTCCATATGTCAGCTTAGAGGCTTTTCAGACATAGACAGTATTTGATTCCTTTCTCTATGTTGTATTTTTCCCACTAAGTTTGACTATCTATGCTTACATTTCTGGATTTCCTTATTATGTTTTTGCTCCTTTAATTGTTTTTCCTGAGTTATGCTATGACCAACGGTTAGCTTGGGGCACTCGTGGTCCAAAGTCTCGTGTTACGCCTAGAGGGTAGCCTCGGGGTGTGACAAATGGGAAGCAAATAGAAACTGATTTATACACGTCTTAACTCAAACAATAGCATTCCAACCATTTAAGGATAGCTGAAGAATAACAAAGCAAGACGAATGTGACTAAACCCTCTCTATCTACTATTCCCCGGATTTTATGATGTAAGACGGACATATATACATTCATACTCAAGCCCAATCAGGACAGAGTTCGAGAAATAGTCCACACATTCGACTCAAGTTAACAAAAAGAGAAAAGAAAGAAAAAACTAGAGAAATTCTCCTCAAGGCTTTAATCGATAACGGAGTAATTGAATGGCTTTCCTTAGAGACTAAAAGGAAAAGAAAAGAAAACAACCAATCTTCACAGTAAAAGAAGAGAACTAGTAAAACAAGAAAACATATATTCGTTCAACATTATTATGAACTAAACAAAAATTTTAAGGACAACAACACATTTGTCAAAGATCACTGATAATGCAAATTTTAATTTGAGAAGAAATTAAAGTGATTTTTTCAATTCCAAACTCAAAAGGAGGCCTTTAAATCGCAGTAAAGGGAAGCTACATAATTCGAGAAGGTGTTGGATTTTTTCAAAAAAAAACAAGAGTACTTTAAAAGAGCTTAAACGATTTGTTCGAAGCTTTCCCTTCGTATTCAACTGATTTACAACTCCTTTTGATCAAATCACAACCAAACAAGAGAAGTTAACACCAAGAGAATCAAGCAAGCTTATCAAGGCTCAAGAGGAGCTTCCAACAGTTGAACTTTTGAAGGTGGAAATAGGTGATTAAAGCACTCCTTTCCTTCTTCTTGCCCCGATACTTACAAGAAAAAGAACTAGAGGATAACCTAAGGATTAGCTTCATCCCCTCCTTAACGGATAAGTTAAGAAAATCCTTAGGGAGTCCTTAGCTCACGAATATATTCAAACCAAACTATGACTATTTGATATAATGTAGGCATGGAATCTACTCTAGACATAGAAATAACACAAAGGGTGTTGATATGAACACCTATAGAGCTGCAACACAACAAGATAGAACAAAGAAAAAAATTTGGAAGCCTTTAAGCTTGACAACAACTTCAATTCAAACGAACATTCGAATTCTCACTCGTAAAGAAAAGCCTCATGGAATCACACATATGCTTTCAAACAAGACCATCCCAGTGATTCTTACACTTGTGATAATAGTAGAGAAAATAAAAGAAGAGTTTAAACGGGGGTTACCTGTTCTTGAGCAGCGACTAGGATTCAACGAACTTCATCGAAAACAATCTCTAACCACCTAAATTTAATGGGTTTCACCGAAACTCGACTTTTAAAAGTGTTTTCTCTCTGAAATCTTCAATTTCTTAAGCTAGAGAATGGTTGTCTAAAAAGATTAAGAAGTTTTCTCCAAAGACCAGCCCCCAACAATGAGAACAGAGGGGCTATTTATAGGGATTTTTGGGTCTGATTTGGGAGGGGAGAACAAATGGTTTTTTGGGAATTTCATATGGGGAAATTCAAATTCCCAAATGGATAAGCTTGAGCATCAAGGAAATTGTACAAATTCATACACATTTCTTGCTGATTGCGCAGAGAAATCGACACATGTGCTCTCTAGAAGGTTCTGGGTCTTGCCAGCACCACTTTAACGGAGATGAAGGGAATTTTGATAGGGTTTTGATGGGCTTAGGCATCGTTTTGCAGCTTATAGTTACTGTATTTTGGCAATGTCATTGTTGTTATTTGGAAATGTTAGGGTTTTGTGAGAGAGAGAGGTGAAGAAGACGAAGTGGGAGGTATACGAGGCGCGTTGGAATGGTACAACACATTCTTTTTCTGGGAAATTGGGGATCGCGTGTGGTGCATGAGATGATTTTGAGGGAATAGAATATAGCTTATATGTATGTGTTCAAGTGTTTGTAAGCTGATGGGGATAAGGGCTCGGGTTTTGGGAAATGATTTTTGTTGGGCCAAAAGGGTGGCTGGAATGGAGAGTTGAAATTGGTTTAAGAGCTGGTCACTTTGCTTTGCAAATGTGGTCAGATTTAGTTGAAATAGTAACCATATTAATTTAAATCATAGCCCTATTGAATAAATTAATGAATTTAGGCCGAACTTGAAATGAAATGAATTAAGTCCTTAATTAATAAAATGAGCCTCTGTATTTAACAATTAATAATAATTATCTTAATAAATGCATAATTATTTTACTAAACATAATTAACTCATTTAGAATCAAAGAATTACTCACATAATTATTTCTTGATTTTAAATCAATTTTTTGAGGAAAATGTAGAATTTTTCAACTTAAAACATGATTTTTATTCGAAAATAAATTTCAAAATCTTTCTTTAAGTAAAATTTATATGCCTCTATATAATTAAATATAGAGTGTACATATTTCACCTAAAATTACTAAATTAATCTCAAATTAATGTTGAGAACATTTAAAGTCTTATAAAAACAAACAATTATTTTATAACAATAGAAGCTCAGAATTAATTAGGAACGTGGAGGGAAAAAATTTGGTTGTCAACAGACATTTGTGCCATTATTCCACTTCAACACATCGCTAGAGTTTAGGGTGAGCTGCTTTGATTCGACAACATTGAAATTCTAGCTATGTTTTAGCTTATCTATCTTTCTTTTTTTCTATCAGAATTTTAGTGTATTGACTTATGCATTTTGGATCTTAGTCCCTCTTGTACTTGTATCACCTGTTCTTGGGGTTGTATTTCTTTTTCACAGATATTTTATGACTTAGTTTTCAGCTTATCATTACTTTACTTTATTTTTTGCATAATTCGGGTTGTCACTCGTCTTAAATGGTTAATAACTAATGGAGTTATCCTACAAGGAAAGGGTAGGTACTCTTATGACATATTGTAATTTTTGAGTTATAACAACTTGGTATCAAAACATGGTTCATAGGTTCCACGAGTACAAGAGCAATATCTAGCAAGGAGGGTCATGAGAGAAATGTGTGAATCTAGCTTTAATGTTTTGGAAGAGCGATTGGTTACTGTTGATGCTTTATGTAGGGCCTTTTTTGGTTCTCAAATCCTTAGACTCTTTGGTTAATCATTCAAGTACCATGATTTCATACCTTGATTTGTTCATTCCGCTTTTGGCATGACATGACATTTGCAGGTTTTGAGTTATTATTACTGAAATCATAAACAAGTTAGATAATGACAAGAAAATAAATAGGAATGTTTTTCATAATAAGGGAGGCTTTTCATTGAAATATGGAAATATTTACAAACTATGGCAATAACCCGCATAAATATGGGTCCATGCCTTTTGGAAAGCGGTAAAACAGTACGAGGAAATTAAAAATGTAAGGGGTGGGTCACGAGCCTCATCCAGATCATCACCAATTTTTCATAAAAGGTAAAGTCTTTGTCTACCCAGACAAATGGAGAGTCATAAGAGGGATAGCGGCCCAATTTTGCAACTGTTCGCCAGGCCTAGCCTCTCTGATCATGGCTGCTTTGGAGACTTCTTCTATTATAGCATCATATTCCTAGAATATATCTCCTATTCCATCCTCTATACCATCGCTTCGAGGACCACTTCACACTGGGAATGACTGATATAGATGAGGTAGCGACTTTGGCAATCCTGACTGCTTCTTTTCTTTGGTTTCTGCTTTGTCTCCTTGGGACACAAACCCCAGTCCATGCTTGGATAGTTGTCCTGGGTCCTTACTGGATCAATTATACCATCGGAATTCTTTCCCAAATCAAACACTGGTTCGAATCCACTCATCAACATTGTGGTGGCAAGAATTTTATAAACTAGTGGCATTGGCACTTCTGGCATGAGATCCTCTCCGGTGGCCTTCATAATCTCTATGGTATAAAAGTCATTTCCTCTCAGAACTTATTCAATCACGAGGACACAACCATTTGGGTGGCTCAAGTGATTCCCCTCATCATGGATGACTACCTCGTGGTCTTCTCACACGAATTTCACCATTTAATGCAAGGTTGATGGCACTACTCTAGCTTCGTGGATACACGGTCTCCCTAATAGAAAATTATAACTAGTAGTAATGTCCATGGCCTAAAATTCTGCATGGAACTTAGCAGGACCCATCTGGATCTACAAACTGACCTCTCTGATAGTGTCCCTTTGACCCTCATCAAAGGCTTTTACATTTATCATGCTCTGGCAAATCTTACCAAAATCATAATCTAGATGAGTAAGTGTGGATAGTGGGCAAATATTCAGACCCCATCCATCATCAATCAGAACTTTGTTCACAATCATTTCTTGGAATTTGACAGTAACATGTAAGGCCTTATTGTGCATTAACCCTTCAAAGGGTAATTCTGCAATACTCAAAGCAGCTACCACCTTTTCCAACACTTCCCACTTCTTAGACTAACCGGCACTATTGACATTCTCACTATCCATTCTTTGTCAGCCTCTATCATGTTAAATGTGGCTCCTCCATGATTCGGGAGTGGGTTGTTAGTAACATTTGGTGATGTTGTTTGAAGTGTCATAACCCTTTGATCAATCAAATCTTGTATCCTATGTTTCAAGTTAATACAATCTTTGATATCATGCCCGGCTCCCCCTGAATGATAAGCATAGTGCCGATCAACCCTGAAAAATCGGGAATCAGTGTTACTGGGTTTGGGTTGTATAGGCTGAATAAATATGGCAGCCTTCAATCTTTTTTATAACTGAGTTTGGGTTTCAACTATCTGGGTAAAAGTCCGAGGAAATTTCTTTTCCAAATTTGAGCGAGGAAGATTATTGTTCTTTTGATTGGTACGAGGAGGAACCTGGCAGTAGCCCTGATTGTCGGGAGCTTTTTGGTAAACTAGGAAATTTGGGAAAGGAGCTTGGTAAGATGGCTGCATATTTGGTTGTAGAGCCTTGTAGTAGGTTGAGTATAGAAACAGGTTGAGGGTTTTGTGGAGCTTGGGGAGGGATCGATGAAACAAGTGATTTCTTATAATTGGCTCCGGAGGGTCTTTTTGGTCTTGTACTTGGACTAGAGGACACCGAAGACACGTCCTTTTTCTTCTTTTTAGGGAATCCTGTTGATATTGATGGTGCTGATACTTTGGCAATCTTAGCACTCTGAAGGCCTTCCTCAACAATTTTGCCAATTTGAACTAAATTGGCAAACTTGGCCTTAACCGCCGATATCATCTTATCATAGAATTCAAATTTCTGGGAGCGCATAAACACCGTGCTAATCTCTTCTTCGGTCATAGGAGGTTGTATCCTTGCCGCCTCTTTCCTCCAATGATAAGCATAGTCTTAGAAGTGCTCATTTGACTTTTGTTTGATTCGATCTAAAGAGTATCGGTCGGGAATGACCTCGATATTGTAATCAAATCTCCAAGAAAAATCCCAAGCTATATCACTCCATCAAGACCATTTATTTAATTCCTGAGTGGTAAACCACTCCAAGGCTTCTCCGCTTAGACTTCAACTAAACAACCTCATCAACAAAGCCTCGTTATTCTTTGCACCCACCATTTGATCACAATAAATTTATAAGTGCACATCAGGGTTCCCAACACCATTGAAGGTCTCAAATTTGGGGATTTTGAATCCCTCCAGCAGATCCATTTCTGAATGAATGCAAAGGTCATCATAATCATATCCTTTTTCATCAAATAAACCTTGGGATTCCCTAATTCTAGCAATTTCTTCTTTCATTAGTGTGAGGTCATGATCACGCCTCTCTTCTGCTACCTTCAACTCCCTCTCTTTTCCCTCGAAATGATCAAGCTCAGGATTCTCAGGGAGAGAAGTATAAGGCTCTACCATGGCATGAAAAGTAAGAGGTGGTATATTCTGGAAGGGTGGAGGTTGGACATGTGGAATTGTATTTAGGTATGTGAAGGTATAGTTATTGGGATTGATGATATTGGGGTGGTAACTCTGAGAATTGTAGGTATTTGGTGGTGTATTTTGGTAATTCGGGGGAAGGTTTTGCGGGTTGTAGGCATTTGGGTTTTTGTTTTGGTTAGTGTGTTGGGTAGGGGGAGTATGAATTTGGTATGAGGATCTGATATAGGGAGGGTTATTAGAGATAGGTTAATTGGAAGGTCTAGGGATGGAGGCGGAAGGGATATCTCTTGGATGGTTTTTGGTCAATGGAGAATTGAGCGGAGGGATCTGGAAAGGGGGCTGGGAGTTGCCCAGAGTTAGGGTATTAGTGGCAATAGCCAAGTTCTCCATGTCCTTGGCTTTTTGCACCTCCTCTTGCATCTTTTCCAACTTCCTTGCAAGCTCGACAATCATTTCACTCTGTTCAGTGATAACATTATCTCTTATGGCCAAGGCATTCTCTTCCTCACTATCAGTCATTTTTCTCTTAGAGAAGCGATGGTTAGAGGAGGAATCTATGTGTGCCTTTGAATGAGTGAAGTAATGGTGTTCGGCTAGCTTTTGTCAACACAAATCAATTATATTACCTGCTCTAGTGAAAACAACTCAAAGGCAAATTTGTTAGCTTCCGTAAGTGATAAATATCACAAGAGATCTAATCAGAAATAAACATATAGGAGTTGCTCTAAACACATAAAATTTGCTTTATCAAGGTAAATCGATTCTTGGGTAATTTTGACTTAAAATTTCAACGAACAGGACTTTGCCCATCAATTTTGGATAAGTAAATTTTATCAGGAAGGTTGACTTGTTGATCTTGAAGTATCTTTTCTTGTTGTACCTTCTGAACTCTCTGGCATCCTCGTTAAGTTGGGAATGAAAAATTCCTAAAGATAGGGGTCGGGCCTTGAAAGGCTGCCTACGTATCTCATGAAGGAGAATTCAGTCTGAATAAGTAATAGATAAATTCATTTTTATTTCATTTCATTCACCCACTATCTTTGATTACAAGAGGAAAGTAAAAACGACATAAAGGTAACAACTAAAAAAAAACTCTACTACTTTTAAAGCTTCATTTGGATAGTGGCGATTCTTGATCTTCTTTTTCTTTCGTTCCTCGTTTCAAGGGTAGTAGGGCGATAGGTCCAACCAAATCCTTCCTGTGTCTATGAAGTGCTCCAAGTCAATCCTAAAGTCATTGCAAGTCTCAATGTAATGGTCCTTTTCACTGGCATGGTAGATGTAAACTTCCTTTCCTTGGCGCCACGCCTCAGACATTCTTTTTTATTTTCTCTCAACTGGTTCCAGAATCTGGGCGTGAAGAAGCTTCACGTATATATCATAGTAAGTCTCTTAGAAGACTGTGAAGTCATGCCTATGCATCTCTACATCTTTAGTAATCAGCATGTCAAGGCCGACTCGGTCGCATGTAAGGATAGTTCAGGGACCCCACAGATGGCTTATTTGGCCACTGTTAATCATGTGATAAACTTTGGCTCTCAAGTAATTGCATTCGTCAGTTGTATTCCCCTTATGACGTGGATGATAAGCACATTCCTTGTGTTCATTCTGAGGGTGACACCTGAATCCATCAGATTGGTCGGGATGAAGAACTCCCATAGCTTTTACAGTTTCATAAATTTATGAACACAGAATTACTTTTGAATTTTTGGCATACTCTCGCGAGTGAACTTTGAGAGTAATTGGCTTTCCTCCTGACCTGAATCTGATTGTCCACGCAGCATCACTCTTCTAATGTTTGATTCCTATGTCAGGGCATTGGAATATTTCAGCATTCTTTCCAGAACTTTCATAAATGTCCTTTCCTAGAGCGGTCCCTATGGGCACTTGCTCATCTCCCTCAGATTCTTCGATCACTTTCTCCTTTCCTTTGTTGATCTGTTCTGACCCTCCAATTATGTCTTCAAACTCCAGGAGGAGTTCTTCGAGTTCCAGATCGAAGTTTCTTTTTGGTTTTGCCTTTGATTTACCCAGTACTTGGTCAATCATAGAAATCTTTTCTTTGGTTTTGGCGGTCTGCTCCTCCACCTCTTTGGACCTAGCTATGGTAATTTTTATTAGTCGATCGATTTCCTCATGCTTCCTTTGAACTTCCTCAATTTCCTCCGAACCCTTAGCATTCTTTTGTGCATGATTGTGGCTTCCATTTCAAATCTTTCTTGAAAGGATGGAGATATTTTAGAAGGGTTTTAAGGTTTTTGGAGAAACTTGAAGACTTGGAATATTTTGGTCGGACATTGTGTAATGGGCTTATATTTATTCTTACGGTGCTCTAAATATCTTTTTTTTAAAAATAAAAGTAGATTAATTTATCCTTGATTCGAGCAACACACGTAGCACATAAAGTAATTATAACACATAATAATGTATGTATCCTAACTTGGTAACCTTTTTTGTGCCAAAGGTAGGCCTAGCGTTTTGAAAGACGTATGTGTTGTATAAAATCATTTTATTGCCCCCAAAAGCAAAGATATATATATATATATATATATATATATATATATATATATATATAAAAAAAAATCAAAAACTCCTTAATAAGGGGGATACATTTCAAAAAGGGAGAAAATAGTGTATAAAGTAGACCCGTGGAAGGGCAAAACAAAGAAAATCCACGCAGGGGTATTTTGGAAAAAGCAAAATACATAGTAAATAAAAGCCCACACAGGGGAATTTTAGGAAAATTAATACATAAAGATAAACCCGTGTAAGGGTGACACTATGATGCTCCTGATGTCGATCCTTCATTTATTCGGCCCTTCTTGGACTCCTTTACAATCTCTCGAGGTTCGTACGACCATTTCGATTTTGAGAAGACCAAACATCCCATAAAATAGATAGCTAGTTAGATATCCCATTTTGGGGACAACAATCCAATTCTTCCAACACATACGTCTTTCAAAATAAAGCACATAGGGATATGATCGTCTTTTTGGGCCGGAGCCCCTTTTCGACTCAATGTGGTCTCACTAATGGGCTCAATACCCCTGGGTACCGAGTTAACTTAGGTCAATGCCTATTTCAGGAATTCAGCTTCTCTCTACGCTAGTTTGACTAGAGTGGGTTTTGAAAAGAGACTGAACCTGAGTGGACAACTGCGGGCTGAGACAATGAACAAGTGTCAGCCAACCTGGAATCAACTAATTGCTCATTATTTCGAGAATTTTGAATTTTTAAGTGGAGAAGTGACCGCGAATGCACGTGTAATCGCTTTTTTCTGATGCATTCTAAGTTTTCCATTTGGCAGAACCTGTATGCCATGAATGCAACAATTCATATTTTATGGGAATTAAACACATAAGTGCAAAAATTAAAATTATTACATTCCCGAATGGTTAATTCAAATAGAGCAAATAAGTAAGAAAAATATTTTGGTTAGAACTTGGTTAAATCCCCAGCGAAGTCGCTATTTCTGTTTTATCGCATTTTCACTTCTTTTTGAAAAGAAAAAGCAACTTCATTTTTGAAACAGTTTTGACTTAAATTAAACTCGAAAACTTAAAAAAATTCTCAAATTTAATTAAAACAGAGTCGCCACTTAATTTTTAGGAAAATCAAAAAAAACTTTGAAAAATATTCGAAAGATTTAAAACAGATAAAAATCTCTGAATTTAAGAAATCCGGATAAGAAATTCATAGTAACATTTTGAGAAGAGTTTTAAGGCACTCGAAATATCCGCTAACTTGCAGTTATCCGGCTATTTTTCTAACTTACTAGTATGCGTACCCGCGCGATGCGCGGCCGATTTCAAAAAAATTAATTAAAAATTGTAAACTTAACTGTTCGATATAATAAATTTTGTCATCATATTGACATATTTTAAATCAATAAATTTATAAAATAATAATATAACTATTAATATACTAAAATTAATGTCATCAATGAAGTATAGAAATTAAAATTTAAAATTTAAATTGACAATAACATATAACGCAATTACTTTAGACATTTTTATATGGAAACAAAAAGAAATATTATTATCATATTTCATTGACATTTTTAAAAAGTTTTTTTTTATTTTTTTTTCAAATTTGATCATATGATATTCAATATCGACTTATCAGACTAACTCTAATTATACTGAGCCTTATCATCCGGTACAGGTGGATGGAGAGAGGCTAAGGGAACTCACTGATCGCCTTACCATAAATACTATCAGGTGTCCCTTGCCCGAGGATATTTCCTCAGAGATTATTGACACCCAATTCCAAACGGAATTAAAAATCGAGGAAGCCCTTCGTTCGGACAGAGTGCAAGACACGTCTCTTTTTGAGAAAAGGCACCAGATTCGGGGGGAACTCTTCTATCCTAATGGGAAGCCATTATCATTGAAAACCTACTTGGACCACCTATCAGAGATAGAGAACTATGGGACCGATCGCAGCCTGCCTTATAAAAGTGTTTTGCAAGCGATTGCTCGACAGGACTTAGATCTGGTCTTTGCAAGAATAAAAAAAAGGAGATACTGGTAGAACCAATCAAAGACACCCAGGACGGGACTAATTGAACTCAGTCTGATACCAATGCTGGGCGGAATGGAGAAAGCTATAAGAAAATATAGAGAGATGAGAGGTATTGATTATGGGATGATTTTATTTATGAGAGGAGTCCCTCTATATATACAAGTCTAGAGTGACCTTTACTATTCATGAACGACCTTTATTATTCATGAATACGACTCTTGACCTTTACTATTCATTGGCCTTTACTATTCATATGGCCGACATACTATTCCTATGGCCGACATACTATTCCTATGGCCGACATACAATGTTGTGCGGAATGGAGAAAGCTATAAGAAAATATAGAGAGATGAGAGGTATTGATTATCGGATGATCTTATTTATGAGAGGAGTCCCTCTATATATACAAGTCTAGAGTGACCTTTACTATTCATGAACGACCTTTACTGTTCATGAATACGACTCTTGACCTTTACTATTCATTGGCCTTTACTATTCATATGGCCGACATACTATTCTTATGGCCGACATACTATTCCTATGGCCGACATACTATTTTACTACTTTATGACTTTTTACATAAAAACAAACTACTTTACTTTTACATTTTACAGCTGTCTAATATATTGGCCGTTTATTTTGGCCGACACTACACGACTAAACTTATTACAATAATTACATAACTGTTTTTGTCAATATCTTCTTTGTGCAAGCTGTCCTTCTTTTGTTAGTCCATTTATTCAAGCTGAACTTCTGGAATAACGTTATCTTCTCCTTTGCATTTGGAGCATATATGATCTGGATATTTTTGACCGACTAACTTGCAGTATCTGGTTAATAGTTCTTCTGAAATGAACCCTGTCTTCAAGGCTCTAGTAGTTGGTTGTAGTTCTGGTTTTAATAACGATAAAATCCATTTCTGGACTTCATCCATATCTGCTTGTCGTAACTCTCTTGAATTGGCATAGATCATTAAATGATCTCTAGAATAATAACTCCATATGGCATTGCCTTTTAGATAATTTGTAGCTAATTCCTGGATAATTGTTGATATACCAATTATTCTTTTATTTGCATAAAAACTTGGTATCTCAACTTTTGGTATTTCTGCTTGTTGTGATATCTCTTCCGGTATAATCATTTCTCTAGTCAGGCCTATTTTGACTACCTGAATTAGGGGTTTTATTTCATCATATAGTATTTCTGCTGGTGCCGTATAAAATTTAATAAAAAATAAATTTCCTTTTGTAATTCTTTTATATGTAATGAAAGCTTTGTGGAGTTCTGGGATTCCACTTATCTCTTCGCCGTCGTATGTATATACAGTGCTAAGTAATCCGTAGTTATAACAGGTTCTAACTAGATTTGGATTTGTTTTTGGCTGTGCTATCAGCCGGTTGTATCCTTGTAGTTTTTGGGTTAGGTAATCTTGCTCCGGTTTTTCGGGGGTAGTGGTAGATCTTGGTTTAAGGTTTAGGAAAGTTTGTATTTTGTATATATTGTCGATGTAGGATTGGGTGATATGATTGTATATTTTTTTATCTTTGTGGAGGCTATTTGCATATGTAGTCGTTTGGGGTATGGCATTTGGTATTTCAGTGGGTTGCTTTTTGTGGGTAAATGGTTTATCAAATACCTTGTTCAAATTTGTATTTGTAAATGGTTTAATGCTAGCTTTTTTATTTTCTGCAGCCTTGCTTGTACCTGCAGCTGTATTTAGCAAATCGTTATGGGTTTTAAGGAGTTTCCCAACGTCTCCTTTTAGCTCTGGAATTTTAAAGTCTTCCGATCGACTTAGCTCCGCATGTTTAGAGTCATGCTGCTGACTTAGCTCTATCTTTTGTAATCTCGTTCCTATACTGTCCACTTTCAGGGAAAGCGTAGTAAGGATTGAGAGTATATCTGGAGTATTTTCCTCAGTCTGAGTACTTGATAGGTGATCTGCAATTGCATTCTTGTCAGTTGAAATTACCTCAATGGTAAATGTAAAGTTTTTTATATTGAGTACAAGTCTCCTTATTTCTTTTGTTGTAACTGAATCTTGTATTTTCCTTGTAAGCCACCATCTAACTTGTGTATTATCTGTTCTTACAAGAAATTTATTATAAACTATGTATGGTTCAAAGTTTAGCAAACATTTGTATAATGCAAATAGTTCTTTTCTATTTATTTCCCATTTTATTTGTGGTTCTGTATATGATCCTGAGTAATATCTACAATGGTGTTCTATCTTTTCATTTTCATATTTATATTTTAATACTCCGCCATAGCTATGATCGCTAGAGTCTGTCTCTACTATGTATGTAAATTGTTTATTTTCATCTGGAAAATATAGTTTTGGTAGCTGCTTACACATGTTTTTAATTTTTGTTATATGGGTTTTATCTGTATCAACAAAATGGTATTCTATATCATTTTTCAATTTTTTCTGTAACGGCTTTAAATTTTCTGCTAGCTTAGGTATATATTCTCGTACTTGGTTAACTAATCCTAAAAAGGATTGTAGTTTCTTCTTTGTGTCAAGTATTTCGTTCAATCCAATTATTTTTTGTACTATATGTGTTTGCATTTTTATCCCGTTTTTATCTATTTGTATTCCTAGAAATTCTATTTTGTTTTTCATTATTTCCGCCTTTGCTTTGCTTAGACTTATTCCTGAAATTTCTATAATATGTATAAATTTTTCTAACAATCTTATATGTTCTTCTTGTGTTCTAGAGTATAGTAATATATCATCTATATAGACTATACAATTTTCTAGCTGGTTAAAATAGTTATCCATAAAGTGTTGATATCTACCTGGTGCATTTTTATATCCAAATGGTAATACGTTCCATTCATAGAATCCTTGTGGTACTGTAAAAGCTGTTAATTTTTTAGATTCATCTTCTAGTTTTAGGAGGTAAAATCCTGATTTACAGTCAAATTTACTAAAATAATTATATCCTTGTATTTGTCTTATTTTTAATATTTTATTTGGTATTGGGTAATTATATGTTTTGGTTTTTGCATTTAAATTTCTATAGTCTATGACCATCCTAGTTTTTCTTCTTTTTTGTTCACTATGTTTATTTACTATAAAAGCTGGGCTAGAATGTTTACTATTGCTTTCTTGTATATAGTTCTTTTCTAGTAATTCATTAATATGCATCTTAAATTCTTCTAAATCATTGAAGCTATATCTTAAAGGTTTTTGGGTTATAATACTATTTTCCTCCATTAGTTCTATTTTAACTTTTGTTTTGTGGTTTTCCCATCCTTTTAATGGTTCTTCACTATACAGTGTTTCTAATTTATCTTGTATTGTTTTTATTTTGTCTAATGAGAATATGATTAATTCTATTTTATGATCTAACTGATTTATGTTTTCTAATTTTTGGTTTATTTTTTCACTTCCTTTTATCCATTCTGTTGTTTTCCTATTTTTGTTATTAACTCTTTTTGCTCCTACTTTGTTGTTACATGGTGTTGTGAACCACCAATGCGTTTTTGTTATAGTGTGTGGATATAGTTTTTCTAAAAAGGGCATTTCTAATAACATATCTTTCGTTGTCAATTCGTAATTATATACTTCTTCTATTGTTAGTATTTTATCCCATATTTGTATTTTTATATTTTTTGCTTTATGTGTAATCATACTTCCTTCGTTATTAAATCCTGTTACTATTATTGGTGTTTTTAGCTTTTCCCATTTTTCTTCTGGTAAGCAATTATATTTAAATTTATTAGCTTCTGCTCCTGTATCTATCATTGGTGTATAATATCTATTATTATATCCTTCTACTATTATTTTTGCTAGTATATATATTTTCATTTCATAGTTTCATTTTTAAACTCTTTTTATTATTATTCTCTTATTATTATGTGTTATTATTAATTGTTTATTTTCTATACTATATGGTTTCATTTTTTTTAACCATTTTATTCCTAATATTGTATTTTTTTCTTGGTGTATTTCAAATTTTATCTTTATTGGTATTCCTCCTATAATTATTTCCTTTTTTACTATTTGTATCTCTTTTTCAGTCATTACCTATTTCGCTTTCTTCTTCTGATATCTCATATATACTATCATCGCTATTTAGCTCATAGTCTATGTATTTTATTTGCGTATATTTTTCGTCTTCTTCGAATATTATTTCTGATATTTGTTTTATTTGTGGGTTTCTTGGTAATCTACAATTTTTAGCTATATGTCCTAATTTTCCGCAGTTATAACATGTACATTCTGTTAACTTTCGTTTTGGTCTATATGGTCTTTTTGTTTTATAGTTTTTTACATAATATTCTCTTTTTGGGTTTATATTCCTATATTTAGATTTATATTTTTTATATCTCTTATTTCTTGAGTATGAATTTTTATAATAATTGATTTCATCTTTACACCCGAACTTAAGTGCTACTTTATTGTTACAACATACTAGATTTTTTATTAGAGTTTTTTCTATTTGTAGTTTTTCTTTATATTCTTCACAAGTATTAGAATACCAGTGGTGTAAATATTTTATTCTAGCTCCTAATGTATCTGTCAGTCCTGCTTCTTTCCAACTTTTTATTATTCTTGAACTAAATGGTTCAGGTAATTTTGTGAAATATAACTGTCTGATTTCTTTACTTTCGTCCGTATTATATGATCCTTTATAATAATATTCTTTAAATGCACATGTATATTCGTCTATATAACACATATTGCATATTTCTAATTTTATCATTAAATTTCTATTTATGATTTTTTCTTTATTTTGTTCTTCATATTCTGTCATTGTACTTCTAAATTCGTTTCTTATTGCTGTTTCATATTTTTGTAGTATCTCTATCGATGTTGTTGCTTTTTCGCCGCTCATGTTTTTATTATTTCTTAATGTATTTATACTTTCTTCTGTTAAATTTAATAACCATAGTTTTACTGTTCCTATTAATGTTCTTTCTATGTATCCTGGTGCTTCTGCTATTGCTATTTTGTTGTCTATTAATTGTTTTGCTATGTATCCTATCCATAGTTGGATAACTTTATTTGTGTCTGTTACACAATCTAGATCTAAGAAGTTATATTGTTCTATTGATGGAGTTGGTGTCCATTTTTCATTGTATCGTTTTTTCCCTATATCATCTTGTTTATCTGAGTTTTCATAACTTTTTGTATAGTATTTTGGACTTGGTTTAAAGTCTCTTTTTTCTGATGTACTTGGTTTTTCTTCTACTTTACTCATATTTATTTCTATGTTTTCATCATTTTCTATATCTTTTAATAATTCAGTAAATGTTTCACTTTTTTCTTCATAATTTTGTTCTTCATTAGTTTCATTTATTTCATCTATTACCAATTCTGGTAAATTATGCTCTTCGTTATCTTCTTTTAGTTGTAATTCTTCTTTAAATAATCTTATTTCGTTTTGTAATTTTTCTTGTTGTTCTTTTTCTTTTTGTAATTTTTCTTATTGTTCCTTTTCTTTTTGTCTGTTTTCCTTTTCTTTTTGTCTGTTTACATATATTTCTTTTAACATTGCCAGTCTTTTTCCAATTCTAATATTTTTGTATTTTTAATATTTTCTACTTTTGGTACTTCTATTTTTGCTTCTTGTTTTATTTTATTTATTTCATTCTTTCTGTCTATTTCTTCGTTTTCTTTCATTATTCTTACCATAGCTGTTAGGCTATCTTCTAATTTAGCTGATTCTCTTTCTAGCATTAGGTTCATGATTTCTCCTATTTTCTTATATCTTCTTCCTAGATTAGAAAATACTATTTTTATTTTTATTCCTTCTAGATTTTCGAAGGTTTTCTCTTCTATCACATATTCTTCCTTATTCATTTATAATTTGTGTTCTTATTTATATGTTAGTTTTTGTAATTCTATGTATAGGTAGAATATTTCCTTTCTTTGTGCCAATATTGATCTATGGCATACTTCTGCAAATATGTTTTCATTAAGTCTTTGTTCTCTATGTGTAATTTCTTGTCTTATTTGTTTAATCATTTCTGTTAGTTCTTCCTCGTATTTATCCATTAAATGTTTTAGTATAATATTCCTCTTCTAAAGTAACTAATCTTTGTATTTTTTTTGCGCATTCTATCATATATTCGAGATATTCTATATCTTGAGTTTTTTGGTAGTCTTCTATATTACTTTTCATTAGGCTAATTGTTAAATTTATGTTTTCTACAGTTACCATCCAATAACTTAAATATTCGTAATTAATCATTAATCTGAATATCCTATTTCTAGATTTGAATATTTTTCCCAATCGTTATCTATGTTTAAACTGTCTAAATCTATCTCATACCATCTCTGTTCTAATAATTCGTCTATTTCATCAAATATTTTTTCCCATATAATTCTTTTTAATTCAGTTATTCTTATGTCTTTTAGTGCATATAAAACTAATGTTTTATAATTATTTATCATTTTTTCATGTAAACTTGTCATTTTTATAATGCTGCTTTTTTCTCAATTATTCCCTCTAATCATATTTTATGATAGTATACATTTTATATAAGCTTACTATAAACTGGATTATTCTTGGATCATGTTTTTCGTCACTACTGGCATTGTACTCGGCATGATACTCTTTTTCCTTAAATAGCATTTCTCATTCTTTGGTACTCCCTAAAACGGCTTCTTGCCTCAACGGTTTTCCCCTCATGATAGTACTGTTCTTAGAAGTTTTCTCTCCTTTCCAAACTTACCAGCAAACTATATAACATGCTTTTGAATAATTCCACCATATAGTAACAAATATAAAACTTATTCTACCATAATTATGATTATCAGGAATATGTGAGTTTAGCTATGCATATTCATATGACAGTATACCTGCTCGATATTTTCCTCATTGGAGTTAGCTTTTTCCATGACTATTATATTTTTCTATCTAGCTCTGATACCAATGCTGGGCGGAATGGAGAAAGCTATAAGAAAATATAAAGAGAGATGAGAGGTATTGATTATCGGATGATCTTATTCATGAGAGGAGTCCCTCTATATATACAAGTCTAGAGTGACCTTTACTATTCATGAACGACCTTTATTGTTCATGAATATGACTCTTGACCTTTACTATTCATTGGCCTTTACTATTCATATGACCGACATACTATTCCTATGCCGACATACTATTCCTATGGCCGACATACTTCTATTCATACAATGTTTCCACACTTCAAAAGTGTGGCTATAGGAATGTCAATTGTGTGCATGTACATAAGAAAAGATAACACTTTATAAGTGTTGTTGTAGAAGAGGTATAAAAGGCTGTACTTTTAAAGCGTGGCCAATAATAAAGCTAATGCCACACTTTTTAATCGTAGCATTATAAAATAAAATTGTTGCCACTGAGATGCTACAAAGCGTGGCCTTTGTAACTCATAGGCCACGCTTTTTAACCGTAGCTGCTATGGCCACACTTAAAAAGCATGGTCTAAAGTCAATGATTACGCCTTTTTAGTCCACCCCCAGAAAAGCGTGGCCTAAAGGCCAAAAGCATAGCCTTTGATCAAAGGCCACAGTTTTTGCTACTTTAGGCCACACTTTACAAGGGTGGACAAAAGACTAAAATGTTGTAGTGGGATAGAGATATACCTAAATGCCTCACTTGTTTAATAAAACGGGAAGAATGTTGAATGCATCCATGTTAAAGACTCACATTCTCGCTCAACGATGTAGTTGTGAGATTAATTTGGATAGATGACTTAGAGGATGACCATTCCTAGGTTATAATATCAACCCCGTAAACCAATGATCACGATAAACATTAACACCGGCTATGAACCATAGTTAAGCATGATGTGTAGTAATTGCCTCGACCTTGGATTACTCCATATATTGCTTACAATCCAAAGTTTCACGTCGTCGTTAATTATATTTTTAGTTATAAAATAAAGTTCAACTCTTGGTTACGAATTGCATTTGTTTAACGTCAATAGTATTAATTAAGACTAGATTATTTGCTAAGCACAAGTCCCTGTGGGATCGATATTCGGCTCGCAAGAGCCACTATATTACTTGAACTACCATGTACACTTTCGTGTACACTTGGGAGCGAACAATAATCAAAGAAGGATGCCATGCAATAATATACAATGGCCAATGTCTATCGGTATACAGCCCCTCTAGTGATTTATTGTAAATGTGGGATCCATGGGAACCGCGAATGAAATCGATCTACCCGAGCCTTCCCTTTTTCAATAGATTCTGAATGCAATCAATCTACCAATGACAAGTTTTACACGTAAAAATGAGTCCAACGATACCCATATTGCTAAGGTTCTAATCGGGGTCCAAAAAGTAAACCCCGAGGCCACAAGGGAAAAAATAGAATTTTATTGAAATAATTAATTTACTCAAAGATTAAGGAGTTCAAATATGAAATATCATAAAAAATGGAGTTAAAATCAACCTTGAAATCATCAAAAAACCATTTTTTAACTTCACTGAAACCCCCCCAAAATTCTAAGTTGAAAAATCAAGTTTTGAAGGTGAAATCATGAAATAATTTTTGAGAAATGTGTAAAAATAGCACAAAAAATTTACCAGATGAATAAACCTTGAAAAAACCTTTTTGATTCTCCCCAAAATCTATATATTGTTGTAAAATCAAGAACAAAAGAACAATAAAATAAACAAGAAATATAGAGAAAATATGAGAGATCAAAAGAGGAGAGCTTTTCTTATTCTTCCAAGTATCAAGTGTATACAATATAAATCATTATGCCTCTATTTATAGTGTTCATAGAGGCATCCTAAAGGTTGTCATAAACATGATATTAACTATGGAGATTATGGGGAAAAGGTTATGGGGAGAGGGAGTTACACTCATAATGGTGTGTGGAGTAGTGGAGGATTAACTATATATTATGAAGAAGATTAGTTGGAGTAACTTCTTAGAAGTTATGCACATCCACATAATTATATTATTTACAATATCTATATCTATCTATATTATTATAAAAGCATGAATATAAATATTGATTGACCAAAAAAGCCTTAAGATATTGAACGACTTTTATACCCTTAAAAATTTGAGTTTAATCAGGATAAAATTGTAATCACACCTTTGTCTAAATTTCCTAAAATATATTTACTTTGATTTTAGATAGTTTGAATGAAAATATGGCACAAAAAGATGCTTAAATTTTTTGGCCAAGGGCTGGGATATCCTAACACCATAAAAATTGTGCAAAAGGAGTACCTAATTTGTTGAAGGTTGGGTTTAGGTTGTTTAGTCTAAATCTATGTATATATAATATCTATTGGGTGTATGTGTGTCACGACCCAGACCATTGTGAGTGACACCCACCCAACCCACCAGGATAGCGAACCAATAAGACCCAAGACTTAGCATAATCTAGCAGCTTAAAACCAGTGCAAAAAGTAAACTAGCATTCAAGTCTAAAAATACTATTATAAAAATAATCTGCGGAAACAATCTTCCCTAGAACCTGAAGGTCATCGTACCAAAACAATCTACCAATGTCTAAAACACGGGGATGCAACCCCAAATAAAAAAGAGTCTAAGCCCTAAACAAGTGGGCTACAACTAAAAGAGGAAATCAAGGTAGCTCGACCGAAGCAGCTCACCCTTGAGATCTGGAAATGTCGGGACTACAAATGAGGTCATGCGTCAGCGTCGAAAGATTACCTAAATTCATAAAAAGAAATGCAAGTGCAGAATCAGTACACAACCACCGTGTACAGGTAGGATCAAAGGCCAGTTCCAAATAAGCAGTATATGAACAGTAGCTAAAGTTTAGTAATGCACATGAAACATGTGAACAAGCCAACAGATATCCCTAGACTACAAGTCTCTTCCTAGCTTATCCCCACATATAATCCACTTCACAACCATTGACAACATTCAATGACAACAATAAACATCCCTTGTTACATAACCTGGACCCACCCCAGGATCCCCATAACATCACCTAAGTGTTAAACATTCAACCTGGTCTACACCAAGACCAAACTCACAATCAAATACAATGACCCGACCTCTCAAGGACCATATGCAATAATCACAATTTTAGAAACACAACCCGGTCCACTCATGGAACCATCGTATGAATGCAAAAATTCAATAAAATAAACCCGTACCAGGCGTGGTACCCGAGCCAACCATTTTGTATCCCATACAAGGCGTGGTACCCGAGCCAACCATTTAGTATCCCGTACCAGGCATGGTACCCAAGACAACCATTTGTTATCTCATACCAGTCATGGTACTTGAGCCAACCGAATGTCACACAAAAATCAACCAGTCACAAAAAATAAACAAATTAACACTTGTAAACCAACAAGCAATAACACCTAGTTCATTTCACAAGACAGATAACTGGACACTTAGACATTCATAAGACACTCCTTAAGCATGCAACTCATACAATACTTAAACAAAAGCATACGAACATACAATGCATAAAGGAATCAATAACCATCACCTACCTCAAAATGTTCCAAAGCTCTACTCAACCGGAACGTTCCCGTTTTCCGAAGTTCTTGCTTGTTCTTGTTCTAAAACAACATATAATAATCAAAAATCAATATTTATGACCAACTAGTTACCCAGATTATGCAAAATCCCAAACCCCAGGCCAACTATGATCATTCCACCATTTTTCCCGGGCTTTTCTACCATTAATTCACCTATTTCTACCATTTTTATGGATACATGTAGAGAATTAAGGTCACATGATCATAATCCAATGAAAATAACAACACCCAAGAACTCCTACACCCTAGAATCCCCTTTTTCCCTGGATTCCACCATTCCTAGGTCATTCAAAACCTTTCCCAAGTCTACCTCTAGCAATTCTATAGCATAGGGAAAATAGTATGAAGTTTGGGGAGTAAAAATCTTACCTTTGGGACGAAAAACGATGAAGATAACTAATGTAAGTTTGCCCAAAATCGCCCTTGCCCTTCTCCAAAATGTTCTTGATGAAAACTGAATGTTTTGGGGAAGTTTTCTGCATTAAATCCAGACTAGTCTGCTATAGCGGTCCTCGCTCCACTATAGCGGTACTGCCATAGCGGAACCCTCCGCTATAGCGGTGTTGACCAACGTTGACTTCCGCTATAACGATAATTTCTTTGGTATAGCAGAGGTCGCCACAACGATGTGTCAACCGATATGGCAGTTGACACAGGACAAAAAGTCGTAAAGTTCTCCAAAAGTGCCCATTTTACAACATACTTGATTTTCTGAGGTTCTGAAATAACCCCTTCACGTCAACCTTCATACCGAGAGTTCTACTTACCCGAATTTAATTCCGAAAAGTCCCTCGGACTCCCTTACGTCATAGCTACAAGGAAATGTAGCTCAAAACAAGACACATTACCCAATTCTCACCTGAATTACCCTAGACCATACCTCACTCCGAAAATGGCCGAGACTAGCCTAGCCCAGAATTTTCAAATCCCAAACCCGAAAGTTTTCTAACTAAAAACTTAGCACTAAAAGTTTACCCGTAATGATGAACCTGGTCGTTACAATAGTACCAATTTACCCATCATTCATCCCTGAACGATCAAACCCAAAAATATGGAGAATAAAAGAGAGAAGTGTAGTACCTGAATTCTCAAAAAAGTGAGGGTACTTGTCCCGCATGTCCTTCTTAGTTTCCCAAGTGGCTTTCTCAACTGAATGATGCTTCCATTGAACTTTCCCAGACTTGATCTCCTTGGTCCTCAACTTCCGGACATTCCGATCAAGAATCGCAACCGGTTCCTCTTCATACCAAAGATCCTTGTCTAGTAACACATCATCCTATTTGATAATGTAATCTTCATCCCCATGGTACGACTTCAACATGGATAAATGGAATACTGGATGGACACCGGATAAACTGGGCGATAGTGCTAACTTGAAAGCCACTAGCCCTACAATTTTGAGAACTTCAAAAGGACCGATAAACCAAGGGCTGAGCTTTCCCTTCTTACCGAAATGCATAATTCCCTTCATTGGTGACACTTTCAATAATACCTACTCACCAACCTGGAAGTCCATGTCCCTGACCTTGCGGTCTGCATAATCCTTTTGCCTACTTTGGGCTGCTAGCAACTTGGTCTGAATGCCTCTTACTTTTTCTTGCATTTCCTTTACCAAGTCTATGCCTAGAGGCTTCACATCACCTGCCTTAAACCACCTTATGGGTGACCTACATCCCCTTCCATACAGGGCCTTGAATGGTGCCATGTCGATACTGGAGTGGTAGCTGTTGTTGTATGAGAACTCACAGAATGGCAGGAACTGGTCCTAATGACCCCCAAAGTCAATCACACATGCTCTCATCATGTCTTCCAACACTTGGATTGTCCTCTCCGACTGACCGTCAGTCTGAGGATGGAAAGTTGTGCTGAAAGTGAGTTGAGTGCCCAATTCTTCATGTAACTTACCCCAGAACTTAGAGGTAAACTGCTTACCCCTGTCTGAAAAGATTGATAGTGGCACCCCGTGCAGTCACATAATCTCCTTGACATACAATTTATCCAACTGCTGCAAGTTATAGTCCACCCTGAAAAAAATGAAATGAGCTGACTGGGTCAGCCTATCCACAATGACCCAAATTGAGTCATACCTTCCCAAATTCTTTGGAAGACCCACCATGAAATCCATGGTTATCCTTTCCCTCTTCCACTCGAGAATGGGTATCCTCTGAAGTAGTCCTGCAGGACTTTGGTGATCATACTTGACCTGCTGGCAGTTTTGAAATTTGGACACAAAATCAGCTATGTCCCTTTTCATCCCACGCCACCAGTAAAGTTGTCTCAAATTCCTGTACATTTTGGTTACGCCTGGATGAATTGAGTACCGCGAACCATGAGCCTCTTCCAATATCTTTTGAATTATATTATAAACCCGAGGAACAGAAATCCTTCCTCTAAAATTTAACACACCACAAGAATCCAACGTGGCATCCCCAGATTCTCCGGATATAGCCTTGCTCCGAAGCTTGCTTAACTGTGAATCCTGAAACTGCTTGGTCTTTATCTCTTCTATGAATGTGGATTTGACCTCAATACTGGCCAGCATCCTACCTTGTTCCGAGATACCCAAGTGCATGAACTTAGCTTCCAAATCCTGAAGCTCCCTTGCCAATGGTCGCTTGGAAACCCTTAAGCAAGCCAAACTGCCCATGCTGACTGTCTTTCGGCTCAATGCATCTGCCACCACATTAGCCTTACCCGAATGGTACTGAATGGTCACATTATAATCCTTCAATAACTCCATCCACCTCCTCTGCCTCAAATTCAAGTCCTTCTGAGTAAAAATATGTTGCAGACTGCGATGATCAGTGAATACCTCACACTTGACACAATAGAGATAGTGTCTCCAAATCTTGAGTGCAAACACCACTGCTGCTAACTCCAAGTCGTGATTTGGATAATTCCTCTCATGAACCTTCAACTACCTAGATGCATAGGCGATTACATTCCTGTCCTGCATTAACACAACACCCAAACCTGAATGTGAAGCATCACAATAAACAATGAAGACCTTACCTTCAACTGGCAAGGACAAGATGGGAGTTGTGATCATAAATGTCTTGAGCTTTTGGAAGCTCTCCTTATACTTGTCAGACCATACAAATGGTACCTCCTTCTGAGTTAACCTTGTCAAGTGAGTAGCGATGGACGCAAAATCCTTGACAAATCTATGATAGTAACCTGCAAGTCCCACAAAACTCCTTACCTCAGTCACAGAGCTATGACAGACCCAATTCTTGACTGCCTCAATCTTCTGGGGATCTACCATCACCCTCTTTTATGACACCACATGCCCTAAGAACACGACTGAAGTCAACCAAAATTCACACTTGTAGAACTTCGCATAAAGTTTCTAGCATCTCAACAATTCCAACACAATACAGAGATGTCTACCATGCTCCTCCCTACTCTTGGAGTAGATCAAAATGTCATCAATAAATACAATAAGGAAAGAATCCAAATAGGATTTAAACACCCCATTCATCAAACTCATAAAGGCCGCCAGCGCATTTGTCAACCCAAATGACATTACTAGAAACTCATAGTGCCCATACCGAGTCTGAAAAGCAGTATTAGGGACGTCCTTGGGCCTAATCTTTAACTGGTGATACCCTGACCTTAAGTCAATTTTTGAAAACACAGACGCACCTTGCAACTGGTCAAAAAGATCATCAATATGGGGTAAGGGGTACCTATTTCGAATGGTAACCTTGTTCAACTGTCTGTAGTCTATGCACATTCCCATACTACCATCCTTCTTTTTCACAAAAAAAATTGGAGCACCCCAAGGTGAAGCACTGGGACAGATAAACCCCTTATCTAAGAGTTCCTACAGCTGAGTCTTAAGTTCCCTTAACTCTGCTGGAGCCATACGGTATGGAGGAATGGAAATTGGACGAGTGCTCGGCTCCAGGTCAATACAAAAATCAATATCCCTGTCCGGAGGTATACTTGGCAAATCTGCCAGAAACACCTACTGAAACTCTGACACAACCAAAACTGACTCAATGATCGGTAACTTCACACTATCATCCCATAGATGAGCCAATAAAGGCATACACCCTCTCCCCACTAGCTTCCTAGCCCGAACAAATGATTTGATTTTAACTGGCTTAGGCCTGTAAACACCTTCCCACTCTAGCCTATCCCTACCCGGAATCTCTAGAGCCACAGTCTTAGTGTTATAATTCAGTACATCATGATAAGGAGACAATCAGGTCATGCCCAAAATAACATCGAAGTCTACCATATCAAGAATTACCAAGTCTACCCAAGTCTGCAACCCCACAAATACCACAGAACAAGCACAATACATATGAGTCATAATCACGGACTCTCCAACTGGGGTAGAAACATGGATAGGGGAATCAAGGATATCACAATTCAAGTCTAGACCCATAGAAAATTTCACAGAAACATAAAAGTATGTAGAACCTGGGTCAAAAAGTACGGAAGCCATCCTATCACAGACAAGAATTGTACTTGTGATAACTGCGTCTGACACCTCAGCCTCTGACTTTCCTGGAAAAGCATAATAGTGAGCCTGATCATCAATACGAGCAACTTTCTTGGCCGGTTGTGCTGCTCCCCTGCCCACGCCGCCATTACCCCGGTCTCCCCGACCTCCCTGAAAGTTACCTCGCCCACCCTGTGGATGACCTCTAGCATGACCACCTCTACCTGCTGGGACCACAACCTTAGACTGCTACTGAGCCTGATTACCAGTCTGCCTGTGAAGGCACTCCCTCTTAAAATGACCCAGATCACCAAAATGAAAACAACTGCGATCAAGTGTAGGCCTGTTGGTAGATGTGTAAGAAGCTCCCTGGCCTCTAAGAGCTGAAAACTGCTGATTAGCTCCTTGACGACCACCTGTAGCAGCTGGCAGGGCTGACTTAATAGGACATGCCGAGTACACATGCTGATTGTGGCCCCTAGAGTATGAATCACTATAGTTTCCATCGTTCCGGGGCTTCTTGGTTAACACTTTATCCTGCCCAACCTACTTGACCCCTTCTAACTTCTTAACATAATCGGTGTCCTCATTGAGGCTCTTTCCTGCTGAAGTCATATGCACAGACAACACCTGCAGTTCAGTATTAAAGCCTTTCACAAACAGTCGAATCCTCTCCTCCTCAGAACCCAACAATTGAGTAGCAAAATAAGAAAAGGCATGAAACTTAGCCTCATAAGCAGAGACTGACATGCCACCCTATTCCAGAGTCAGGAACTCATCCTTTTTGTGATCTCTCAAAGTACGAGTTACATACTTCTCTAGGAAGAGAGCATGAAATTTCTCCCAAGTTAGTGGAGGCAAAATAAATGACTGACATTCCACATGAGACCTCCACCACTACTTAGCATCACCCTGCAGATGAAAAGTGATGAACTCAACCCCATGCTGTTGCACAATGCCCAGATTGTGCAGCCTCTCATAATAGTCCAAAATGAATTCATACGCATCTTCCTTCTCAGTACCTTGAAATGTAGGAGGTTTCAGCTTCTGAAATTTAGTCAGCATCTCATGCTCATTCCCTGTCATAATCAGGCCTAACATGGGCTGGAACAAGTCGTCAGTGCCAGACGCCACGTCCATCCTAGGAACTGTAGTAACCGCTGGTTGAGTAATCAAAACTTGATCTGCAGTACCCGTAGGGTTGGCTCCAGCACCAACCATCCCACTCAGAAAGGACCACACCTGCTGAAATGCCTCTGGCGAGATAGGGGGAAGGCCTGTACCTCCAGCCGGTGCCGCCTCCACCTGATCAGTGCCTTCCTCAACAACAACCTCAACCTCTTCTTCCACATGCTCCTGGGGTGGGGGAGGGGTCGCTTCATGTGCTCCTGCAGCTGCCTGAGCTCCACCCATGGCGGGTGTTGCTCTACCTCGGCCCCTTCCCCTTCCTCTACTTCTGACAATTGGGCCCGCTGTTTGGACTGCTGCTCTCGCTCCGTTGTTCCTTGTATTAACCATCTGCGGACAGAAGAATGAAATATGTCAGACACCAATTTGTATCACCAGCTACCATTTGGAATCAAGTTATAGCATGAAGGAAGAAAGAAGAGATAGTTTCCTAAAGTCCTATAGCCTCTCGAAGAAAAGTACAGACGTCTCTGTACCGTTCCGCAAGACTCTACTAGACCCATTTTGGTACGACGAGATCAATGAAACCTGGCTCTGATACCATCTTTGTCATGACCCAGACCATCGTGAGTGGCACCCACCCAACCCCCCGGGCAAGAAACCAATAAGAACCAAGACTTAGCATAATCTAGCAGCTTAAAACCAGTGCAAAACGTAAACTAGCATTCAAGTCTAAAAAAACTATTTTAAAAATAACCTGCAGAAACAATCTTCCCTAGAACCTGAAGGTCATCGTACCAAAACAATCTATCAATGTCTAAAACACGGGGATGCAACCCCAAATAAAAGAGAGTCTAAGCTCAAAACAAGTGGGCTACAACTAAAAGCAGAAATTAAGGTAGCTCGACCGAAGCAGCTCACCCTTGAGATCTGGAAACGTCGGGACTACAAAAGGTCGTGCGTCAGCCGTCGAAAAATTACCTATACTCAGAAAAAGAAACGAAAGTGCAGAATCAGTACACAACCACCGTGTACTGGTAGGATCATCAGCCAGTTCCAAATAAACAGTATACAAACTGTAGCTAAAGTTAAGTAATGCACAGGAAACATGTGAAAAAGCCAACATATATCTCTAGACTACAAGTCTCTTCCTAGCTTATCCCCACATGTAATCCACTTCACAACCATTGATAACATTCAATGACAACGATAAACATCCCTTATTACATAACCTGGACCCACCCCAGGATCCCTAACATCACCTCAGTGTTAAACATGTAACCCGGTCTACACCAAGACAAAACTCACAATCAAATACAATGACCCGACCTCTCAAGGACCATATGCAATAATCATAATTTTAGAAACACAACCCGGTCCACTCATGGAACCATTGTATGAATGCAACAATTCAATAAAATAAACCCGTACCTGGCGTGGTACCCGAGCCAACCATTTTGTATGTCGTACCAGGCATGGTACTCGAGGCAGCCATTTAGTATCCCATACCAGGCATGGTACCCGAGACAACCATTTGTTATCCCGTACCCGGCGTGGTACCCTAGCCAACCAAATGTCATACAGAAATCCAACAGTCACAAACAATGAACAAATCAACAGTTGTAAACCAACAAGCAATAACACATAGTTCATTTCACAAGACTGATAACCGGACACTTAGACATTCATAAAACACTCCCTAAGCATGCAACTCATACAATACTTAAACAAAAACACACGAACATACAATGCATAAGGAAATCAGTAATGATCACCTACCTCAAAATGTTCCAAAGCTCTACTCAACCAGAGCTTTCCCGTTTTCCGTAGTTCTTGGTCTAAAACAACATTTAACAACAAAAAATCAATCCTTATGGCCAACTAGTTACCCGGATTATTGCAAAATCCCAAACCCCAGGCCAACTATGATCATTCAATCCTTTTTCCCGGGCTTACTCACCACTAATTCACCTATTTCTACAATTTTATGGATACACTTAGAGAATTAAGGTCACATGATCGTAATCCAACGAAAATAACAACACCCAAGAACACCTACACCCTAGAATTCCCTTTTTCCCCAGATTTCACCATTCCTAGGTCATTCAAAACCTTTCCCCAAGCCCACCTCTAGTAATTCTATAGCGGAGGGAAGTTAGTATGAAGTTTGGGAGTAAAATCCTTACCTTTGGGATGAAAAACTGAAGGAGTTCGCCCAAAATTGCCCTTACCCTTCTCCAAAATATTCTTGATGAAAACTGAACATACTGGGGAAGTTTTCTGCATTAAATCCTGAATGGTCCGCAATAGCGGTCCCCACTCTGCTATAGCGGTACCACCGTAGCGGAACCCTCCGCTATAGCGGCGCTGACCAATGTTGACTTCCTCTATAGCGGTAATTTCTCCGCTATAGCGGAGGTCGCTACAGCAATGTGTCAACCGCTATGGCAGTTGACACGGGACAAAAATTCATAAAGTTCCCCAAAAGTTCCCATTTTACAAAACACTTGATTTCCTGACGTTCCGAAACAACCCCTTCACGTCAACCTTCATACCGAGAGTTCTACTTACCCGAATTCAATTCCGAAAAGTCCCCCAAACTCCCTTATGTCTTAGCTACAAGGAAACCTAGCTCAAAACAAGACACGTTACCCAATACTCACCCGGATTTCCCTATACCATACCTCACCTCAAAACTGGCCGAGACTAGCCTAGCCCAGAATTTTTAACTCCCAAACCCAGAAGTTTTCTAACTCAAAACTTGACACGAAAAGTTTACCCATAATGACGAACTCGATCATTACAATGTGAATATGAAATTTGTATAACTACTGATTATGTATTTCTTTTAATAACTTTTCCATGTGCAGATCCGGAATATGTCAAAGGCAACATATTGAGAGATTCATATGACAAATGCATTACTTTTTAATTTGACTGCCAAGATGTAAGTTGTGTTTAATTCCTTGCTTTTCATACTTTCTATGTTTGAGTATTGCTACAAACTTATTGATAGGTATTGATAGTTAGATATAATTTCATAAATTAAGTTATAAATAAAAGCTAAAAAGATTTACTCTCTCCGTATCAAATTAAAAATAGTTGGTTCAGAATATTTTTTATTTTAGAAGTTCAAGACAAAACTTGAAGCCTACAAGCACCTTAATTATGGGGTGATGACACATAAACAGAGTAAATATTCAATTAAGAGAGATTATATCTTAAGACATAAATAAGGGTAAATAACAAAAAAATTCTCCGAATTAATATTTTTTATTGATCAGAAGCATCTAGCAATGCCTTGCCACTTTAGAAGTCGAACACAAAATGGCCAAAAAATCAATTAGTAATATACCTTCTATTGCCAAAAGTAAGGGACGCGTAAAAGAGAAACACATCAAATAATTTGAGACTGGGAGAGTATAACTAACTATATTATTCAAGTATTTTTTTTCAATAGATGTGGATTAATGATAAAATTGATGCAATTTTGTATGCTTCTTTATGATAATAGGAGCCACACCTATGAAAATTAGTATGATCAATCAAAATATATGATATTGGGTAACTATTGTGCGATTTTTTCGTATAGAGGTCAAGTATAATGAAATGGAGGGACTAAGGAGTAACTCAAAAATAGAATATTACTAAATTGAGCTACATAATAAATTTTGTTGGGTAAGGTTATTTTATGGGTTGAATCTAATATTTATATGAACCAATGAATTAGTATCACATATTGAATTAAAGTCATACATATATCATTTCATAATTTCATTAAAAGGAGGAACATATTAACCATAAAAGATAATTTGGTTCTATAGGTGAAAGGAGAGACATTTTTAACACAAAAACTAGCATTAAGGGCTTATGGGTCCAATAGGGGGAAGAATGGCAAATTCAAATTATTTTCAAATGTTAAGAATATTTTTCACTATTTTTTATTTCACGTTAAAAGACATTTCATAGGTTAAAAACGTGTGAAATGTTAATTCGATAATATTAATCAATTTTTTGTGTCCTTTCAAATTATATTAATTTTATAATAAATTTATTTCATATTGGATAAAATTGAAATATTTGATATAATTTTTTAGAATATATATAAGTTGTAAGTTTATTATTTTTAGTACTCATTTCATAGTATTTGACGCAAGATATATTCGTGCAAAGCACGAACATAGAGACTAGTGAGTTTAAAAGCTTAGAAAATTGAGATATGGGGTCTATATTTGAAAAATAGAATTTAAATCTGTTACAAGTGATTTCTTCTTTGCGAACACGACAGGCTTGTCGTGAATGCAACCGACCCGACCTACTACCCATCGCGAACGTGAGCCCACCATCGCGAACGTGATGACTAACATCCCGACCCAGACTAAATTTATCCTTCACAAACACGGTCTACCCTTCACATTCCCAATGATAAAAAAACTCCCTCTTTCGCAAACACAATCAAGCGCTCGCGAAAGTGAAGGGTAAATTTTAGCTGCACCAGCAATAGTCAAGTGAAGAAATTCCTCCGAACGGACCCTCAAAATTCATTCGAAATTCCATAAATACAAACCAACTATGCTACTAAACTAAAATTGATATTTTGGACTCAATAGAATTATCAGATTCACCAACGGAGGTCGTTATCAATGAATATTGACCGAAGTCAACTCTAGGCTAAAATTTCCAACGAATGATTCAAAATGCATCTGAATGTCTCAGAACCCGAATAAACAGTGCTAGTAGTTGAAAAATGGCATTCCAGAACTAATAAAACTGACAGAATTCTCATACGATGTCTAAATCTCTAAATGTTGACCATAGTCAACCATATCAACTTCCAAACCTTCCAAAAATGAAAAACTCACTTAGAATCCAACCGAACACCTCAGGAACCATACCATCCACTCTCACAGACTAAGATTACCATAATACAACTAAGGGGAGGGGTTAATAGTCAAAACGCATAAAACTTCAAAAAATTACTATGAGGATTGTTGCAGATATACAAGAATCAAAACTTTCTATATTTTTAGCATGTAATTTGCTAGAATATGTTACCTATCCACCGGGTAAATTCCATAGATTGTCACGTAATTATCACTTTTTTTTTACAAAAGTCACTTAAATATCATTTCTAACACAAAAATCACTAAACTTTGAGTAAACGAACATGAAAATCACACAACCTAAAATCACTAATTTTTTGATAAATAATTCATTTTTATTTTTTTGAAAAAAATCTAATAAATAAAAAATCATTTTAAAAAACATCGACTCGACCGTACCCAAAACCAAAAATTCATATGAAGAAAGTAAATGATCTTCACGGTCTTTCCTTTTTCCCAATCATTTTAACACGTATGGTTTGAAATAATACTAAGTAATTCTTTAGGCACCCAAGTCAACTAAAAAATTGACAGAGTCCGTCGGTTTTTCAAAATAGCACCTCTTCCGGATCATGTTCAGTCCCTAGAGAAAGAAGAAAAAGCCTACTCTTGTTGTAGATTCCTATCCATGCTCAATGTCTTCCATGTCGTAGCTTTCATGTCCGAAGGAACTCGTGCTTATGAGTGCTTTAGTAAATATCTTGACCTTTGAGTTGATGCATCTTAGTCCACATTAGTGTTCGTATTTCCAGCGAAAGAACATGGTAATGGCTCGATTCGTTCATTCATCTTAGCGTTAATCATCATTCGGGGATGAATGATCCCGGGGGGGGGGATAATGTAACGCCCCATAATTTCTGGCATTCTTTGTGGGGCCTATAGAGCTAAAAAATGAGTTATTTAGGGTATAGAACCTTTGGGAATGTTACTAGATTGAACAAAGAAATTTTAGAGAGTAAGAAACGTGAGAAAAATATTTTTCGGAGCTCGAAACAGTGTGCCGCCATGTTATCCCCGTGCCATAGAGCACGGGGACAAGAAAAAACAAATTTTGGCACAATATAGTGGAGGTACGATACCTCCATTTCACGGATATGGACCTCCACGATAGAAACGTGTCACAGAGGCCAGCCTCCGCGATAGCCCCGTGGCACGGAGGTGGTGCCCAGCGGCGCCTCCTTTGATTTTCTCACGCGTTTTAAAGGGGTCTCTTGGTCCTTTCCTTACCCAAAATCATGCCTCACCTATTCTAAATATTCCTATGTCCCTAAGGAACGATTCACTCAGTCAACATCACGCTACCTTCTTCTCCAAACTCCCAAGAAACCTAAGGAATGAAGCTCAAAGTTTAAGGTTTTCTTCAAGGTTCTTTCTTAAACTCTAAGATCAAGGTATGTAAAGCTAATCTTTTCATATGGAAACCCCGTTCTCCCCACAACCAAGTTATATCTTTAGGTTAAGACATGAATCATGTTAGGTTTAAGAGTTGAAATCCTTGAGTTTAATTCTTGGTCTCTTGATAGTATTCTTTGTATGTCCTATGATTTTTAGTAAGGATTCTATGAGCTTGGAGTCTTTCTTCTTGATTTGATTTCTAATACATGTCTAATGTGTTTTCAAGCAAACTTTACTAATTTTCTTACTGTTATTGAGAAGTTTATTTCATGATTTACTAGATTATTCATTATTTTTATGAAATCCAATTTAAAATTTTTAAACTGTATATTCATGAAAAGTTTGCCAAGAATCTTTATGCTATTATCATGTCTTGAAAAGATAAAAAGGTTATCGTATCTTTAAAGTTAAAGCAAAGTTATAAAGAGATTAAGAGTCAAGGCTCACAAAGATAGATATGTTCATGAATATTTTGAGTCAAGCATGACTTTTAAAAAGTGTTTTAAGACTTATGTTATGAGCATATAGTATGTTTCGGGAGGACTATTTAGCATCGAGACATGTATGGGTTTAGACAACACATGCTCCAAAACTACGTTGCCACTGTAGGATAAGATCGTCATACCCTGACAAGGTATAGGATGGCTCTGCCTAAAGGGGCAACTCATTTGATTCTGGCAACGTGGACAAGACGTTGTACTCCATGTTGCTCACATAGTTTATGTCGGTTAAGAAAAATTCCCTAAAAAGAAAAAAATACTTATTTTGAGATAACATATGATTGGCTGAGCCACTAGTTTAAAGAGAGCTTTTATGAAGCATTGTTTTCAAGTTTTGTCCAAACTTCAGTTATTCAGTTTTCAATTTTAGTTTTAATTTCAAGAAAAATGTTTTAAGAAAGTTTTACTTATATTACTTTTATAAGTTTCAACATTCAGGTCAGTCATTCTTCTTCTCAGTTATTCAGCTCCATTTATGTTTATATTCTTCATGTCCCAGTTTTTCAGCTTTATCAATTCAGATATTAGTACTGTTTCATTTTACTGCTTACATGCCAGTACATTCAAAGTACTGACGCCTCTTTTTGGCGCTACATCATTGACGATGTAGCCCCCAGCTTTAAGATATGCAGGTTCCTAAGTAGACTCTTCAGTAGGATATGCCATCAGCTTACGTGAGTTTTCATTACTCCTGAGGACTTAGAAGTATTCGAGTCATCAGTTTATCTTGTTACATAAAGGTAGTTGTACTCAGAATATAGTAGAGGATTCATAGACATAGTCAAGTCAAGTCAGTTGTAGCAGTTTATAAACATTTTTTTTGTTTCAGTTAATGAAAGTTTAAGTTAATTTATTTCATCTTGTTTACAAAGGTTAGCCCTTGTTTCAAGTTTTTACATTTTTTTATTAAAAGTTCAGCTTTATTAGTTGTATGCCAGACTAAGTGGTTCTCTCGGGCCACTCGTGGTTCCGAGTGCCATATCACGTCTAGAGTGTAGGCTCGGGGTATGATAATTTGATTCATATTTCCTTTTAATTCTGACTTCCCCGAAATTTAATCCATGAGCGTCATGAAGAATTCTTACCGGCTATGCTCCCTCGGTCGTATACAGTTTGAAACTCTTCCTTCGACTCCTGCTAAATGGCCTCGGACCAAATATGGTACCTATATCTACTCCCATTTCTTTTATAACTATTTCAGACCTCTCTCAGAATTAGCAAAATCTAGGGTTTATTCTTTCACTTTGTAATTTTTTTTCTAAAAATATGGACTTTTTTTGCTTTGGAGGGAGATATTAGTATAGAAAGTGAAAAATAATGATCTTTTAAAGGAAGTCAGAGAAGTAAGATGACCATGTAAAAATTCAGTCCTGTGTCATTACATGGTTATATACATATTGCACTATGGTTTAATTTCATGGAGGGACTTTATAGAAATAAAGAGAGAAAGTTCCTATTTGTAGTTTTTTTGCATCTATTCTTTAGGGGCAGAATTAATGGAGAAGATACTTTACTCAGATCATAAGTCTGAATAGATAAATCTTGGCCAATATGAAATTTATACGAGAAAATAAATTAATACGCAAGTATTTTGAGGAGATTTGTTAAAACACCGGGAAGTATGTTTTTGGGGTTGATGCTATTGTGACCCTTATTGTGTGAGGAAATCTAGACATTAATAGGTATGTGCTGAAAAATAATACTTCCGGAGAAACAATCATTAGGCACTTGAACAAAGAGCAAGACACTAGCCAAAGTGACTTCTGTGATCCTAATATAAATGTTGAATAAGAGATTCAGGATAAATTTCCACTACTTGACTGGTTCATTACAAACTAATCACAATAAAGATCTTGGTTTAGCTGTTATCTTGATGGCATTGGAGGGATTCTTTGTTACCAGATTAATGTTAGAGCTTTTTATGACCTTTCTGATGATGGTGACGTTTACGAAGATTTTGAATAACAATTAAGTAACTTCACAAATACCAGTGCAGGAGTTGAGTAGGAAGCCTGCACAGGTGCACAAGGGCTCTCGCCTGACTTGGCTGCTCATATGCTTAGTGCAAAGTTATTTAGAGCTCTTCAAGTCAGTGAGCAGAGATGTCTTTTTTGGTTTTGAATGTGAAGCTTAACATTAGAGATAAACTTTGATGATCTTCTTTTATGTACAAAATATCTCTGGGTGATTAGAATTTTTTTTCCTTATTTCATTTCTAATGTGCTTTTCCTTTTCCTGTTTTCCTAGATGGATGACCTGCATAAAGAAATAGAGTTGCAAGTCACTTCTCCATATTTATCTGAGCAATATGAAGGTTGTTATCATCTCACAAATGCTGGTGCAGGAGTGGAGCAGGGATCTGACAGGGGTGTGCGACAGCTTGTGCGTGTTTCATTTTCTAAAAAAGACACAAGTGTAACCTTTTTTTTTGACGACTATGGTGCCCCAACTTGCGTGCATCTCGACCAATTCCACGAGATAGCATGAACCTCTACCTATCAAAGGCGTGGATAGATAGAAAGTAATCACCTAGTGGTTTTTGCCTTCACTGGAATTTGAACATGAGACCTCATGATTCTTAATAGACTCCATTGATTTACTAGACCATATTGTTGGGTGCAAAAATGAAAGTAATTTTGTTTGATAAAGCAAGAGTAATTTTACTTTTAGATATTGTAGAGTAATTGTGCAGTGAAATGGATGGATCAACATTACAGTGTGATATATTTTCGTTTATAGTCTAAAACGTTCCTTTTGTTATGATGAAGATGTTCGCGTGGATTTGCACGCATCTTGACTATTTCACCGGATACCTTTTACCTCCCAACAACAAAAATACTGGGTAATTCTATCCACCAAATGCTTAGGCATATGGGAAGCATATTTTTCCCCAAGAATTGAATTTGAACCTAAGACCTTCTGACCACTAAGCCACACCCACGAGTCCTCTGAAATATTCCATTTTTAAGTTCACCTTATATTTCACAGTGTTAAAATAAAAAGAACTAAAATGACCGAGTCCGTCGTTATTGGTAGTCCAATCGTGCCAAGTTTTAGAGTTAGAAAACTCCGGGTTTGGGAGTTTGAAATTTTGGGCTAGGCTAGCCTCAGCCAGTTTTAGAGCGAGGTAGAGTGTAGGTAAATCCGGGTAAGGATTGGTCTTTGTGTATTATTTTGAGCTAGTTTTCCATGTAGCCAAGACAAAAAGGAGTCCAAAGGACTTTTCGGAATCGAATTTGGGTAAGTAGAACTCTCGGAATCGCGTTTGACGTGAATGGGTTATTTTGGATCGTCGGGGGAAACAAGTGTGTTGTAAAATGGACAAATTTTGGAGATTTTCGGATATTCTGTCTGTGATGAGTGCAATGGCTCCATCGTAGCAACGTCCGCTATAGCGGTGGAAAATACCGCTATAGCGGTTGTCAAGGCGGTCAACATCCACTTAAGACCGCTATAGCGAAAGTCATCCGCTATAGCGGATCGGGGACCGCTATAGCAGGGTGATGGGTTTTTTATGCATAATATTCTCCAAAACAGTTCAGTTTTCTACAATTCGTTTTGGGAGAAGGGCTAGGCGATTCCAGGCATTTTTCTTCCTTTTTCCATCGAAATTCTTCCCTAAGGTAAGGTTCTTGTTCCCCAATCTTTGTAATACGTTTCCTATGCGGTAGAATTGCTAGGAGGGAATTTGGAGAAAGGTTGGAATAACCTAGGAATGGTAGAATTTGGGGAAGAAAGGGGATTCCAAGCATGCATGTTCTTGGGTATTGATAAAAGTATATTTTATGATCATAGGTTGGTTAATTCTCTGTTTTTACCCCTAAAAATGATAGAACTAGGAGGATTAACGATGGAAAAGCCCGGGAAAAGGGTGGGATAATCATGGGTAGCCTGGGGTTTGGGGATTTGGTATAATCCAGGTAATGTGCAGGCCTTGTGTGTTAATTGTATGTACTTGTGTGTTGTTTTAGACCAAGAACGGAAAAGGAATCCGGAACACGGGAAAACTCGGGTTGAATAGAGCTTGGATCATTTCGAGGTAGGTGATGGCTTACGATTTCTGTCAATGCTGTATATTCATGTGCTTGTATCTAAGTGATTGTATGAATTACATTGCTTAAGGAAGTTGTGTAGAATGTCTAAGGTTCCTGCTTTACAGTCTGTGGTTGAACGATATTTGCTTGTTGGTTTACAAGTTGTGTGTTCATGCATTTGACTGTGGATTATTGACATTCGGTTGGCTCGGGTACCACGCCTGGTATGGGTATAACAAATGGTTGGAATGGGTACCACGCCTGGTATGGGTATAACAATTGATTGGCACGAGTACCATGCCTGGTACGGGTTTACTTTTGCTACATCATTGCATTGATATTATTGTGTTGCATTGATTGATATTGGTTCTGTAAGTGGACCGAGCTGCTTATTGAATTTTTTAATTGGTTTGGTGGTCCTTGAGAGGCCGGGGAAATTCTGGTTAACTGTTGTGTTGATCTTGGTTTAGGCCAGGTTGTTCATTGACATTTGTATTGGTCTTGGTTTAGGCCGGTTTGATTGAAGGTACACGTGTGTAGTCTAGAGGGGATCCCAGGGTGGGTCTGAACTAGACGAAAAGTTATAGTTAATGTTATATGGTTGTGTATTAGAGTTAGGTGGTGGATTTCATGCGGGAACAGGCTAAGCAGAGACTGGGAGTTTAGGTGTATCTGTATCTGTGACTATTATTCATGTTTTCCATACCTTCTAGTTGATATTATTGTACTTCTTATACACTGTTTATTTGGAAACTGGTTGATGATCCTACCAGTACAAAGTGGTGGTTTACTGATACTGCACTTGCTTGTCTTTTGGTGAGTACAGAAAATCTTCCAGCGGCTGAGACACGACTTCATCTTTAGCGCCGACGATTTCTGATTTCAAGGGTGAGCTGTTTGATCAAGCTACCTTGGGATTATCTTTAGAGTTGCAGTCCTCTTGTTCGGACTTGAAACTATTTCGTATTTTCTTGTGGGGTTGCATCCCCGTAGCCTAGATATTGGTATTGATGTTTGGTATAACGACTTTCAGTTCCTAGGAGGGATTTTCCGCAGGATAATTTAATTGATAAAGTTTTTGCTTATTTTGATTTCTAGATTACTTTCTGTTTGCTGGTTTTAGGCTGTTAGTCTAGGCAAAGGGTTGAACTCTACTAGTTCGCACATTCGGGGGTTGAGTGGGTGCCACCCACGACGGTCTGGGTCATGACAAGAACATTTAGAAAAAACATGATAAAAACAACATAAACCTTCTTGACTGCCTTCACATTCTTCTGCCATTTTCTTCCCTTACCCCTGCTCCTTTCTTCTTGATGAAGGGTATCAACTGCTTTCTTCAATTCTTTGGCTTTTTTAACTAGCTCAGTAGCTTCCTATGGAATTAAAATAAAGCATCGTGACACCAGCATGTATACAACAACAACAACATACCCAGTATAGTCCAAGAGGTGGGGTCTATGAAGGGTGGGGTGTACACAGACCTTATCAACATGTATACCTTTCTTAATTTATTTTAAATTTCCGATTAGGAAAATACGCAAAGTGCTTCTAGCAGAAGAAAATACCTTGATATACTATGGCCGTGTAATAACAGCCTTCGGACACCTGATGAACGAAAATATAAGTCCAAATGGGAGACAGGCAATGCCAACACCACCAAAAATCTGGAGATAAAATGTGAAGCAGATAAGTCAGTACCAAATATGCATTTCAGGGTAACGAGTTCTCTTCTTTGTCCTCCAATGCTATTCTCAACCTCACAAGAACCGATCACCCTAACCCCCTCAACAATAATCAGAAGACACGACAAGACATTCATGGTCAAGTAGCCACCCTTATACAAAATTTATTTATATTCAATTGCAAACAACATCACAACTACTCTAACAGATTCTGAGTTCTACACTCTAAAACCAGCAAAGTAATATCAGAGAAGTTCTACATATTAATATGCATTCTACCAAGACAGAAATGACGAGGAACTGGACACTCAGTCTCCTCATCACAACAATAACAATATTCAAGTGTCTAAAAACACAGCATTGGCATACCGTGAAAAGTACAGATCAAATAATTGTAGCCAGAGAAACAACATATTTAGGAAAAGTAGCACGCATAGTCCAGGTTGTCTCAGAGGTAGAATTAGCAGAATATGCTGAACACTGGTAACAATTGAAGGTAAGGATTAGAATAGAAGCTTTGGAATCAAACAGTAAACTACTTGCTGATGCTGACATAAGCTCAACTAACAAATAGAAACATGTATATTTGCACCAACCTGATGGGCACCGTTTCTAATACATTGTTGACCACTGTTAAAATCAAATGAATTCGGAAAGGAAGTGGTGGCTGATGGCAGGTGTCTTACAGTGAAGTCTGCCTTTCCTGCAAGCCCTGAAATACTCAAAAGAGGGGTAGATAAAGATCAGAAAAAAAGTGTGATGAACAACAAAACCAAAGCAAATTACCAGACTTTAAGCAATTAAATATAACTAGACACTTTAGTATTCTTATCAGGGAAAAAACAAGTGGTAAATGCGCAAAGAGAATCCACAAAGTTAGAATCAATGAAGGCACCAAATTGCAATAGAAAACTATATAAACCCTAAGAAAAGGGACGAATGTAACTATGTAAGTAAAGTATGTTCGCCATTGCATAATTTAGCGAAGACAAAGGTGCTAGATTAGCAGCAGTTTTGGGGTCTCGAGAATTCTTAATTAGGATTCAGCTGCTTGCAGTGGCATTAAAATTCTTAGATAACATGCAGAAGACATGATCAGCTCCCCCTCTTTGGTTCTTCAGTATCCAAAAGTAAAAATACATACAGTTGCGTAATAACTGTAATAATAACTCATGAGAAAACCCTAATAACTGAAGAACTTATAATAACTTCCAAATAAGAAACACGACAACTACCCTAAGTAAACTAGTAATTTAAACCATTAGACAACCAAAGTAAGCATGTGACCCTTATACCAATGTTTTTCCATATCCAAGACTTAGGTTTTAACTCTGTCTATGAGAGTTTTAAAATGCAATAGTCAGTTCAAGTGACTCAAGAACATCTAATTAGGGCATGGCACTGCCGTTTGTTCTTAATTGACCTGCATCGGATGCACTGAATGGATCCACTAGTAGCAATATTGGATCATCAGTAGTACTATATGATTCTGCAGCCTCATGTAATTCTTGAAAATCAATAATCAGTATATGGCAAAAATATAGAAAACGACATGACCCATGATATATTAATCTAAACAGACAATAATATTTGAAACTCCAACAATTTTTGTTATATATAAACAATTTTTTAATGTGTGATACAGTTACTGATAGAATTTAAATAAGTAGACAAGAGAAGCTCAGTTTCATTGCACAGACAACAAAAGTTCACCAACCCTCCAATCGTTTGGATTAAATAAAAGGGCAAAATCCTCCTCCTCTTGTTGCATCGGATTAAATGATGCATCATAGGTCCAATTAAAAAATATAGGGACATGCTCCTCTTCTTGTGTGGTAGTTTCAGGCACTTGTTGTTGGTTGTTCATCTCTGTCAATGCATCGGTGCTCCAAATAGCACAAGAATCTTCTTCTACAGCTTGTTGTTGGTTGTTCATCTCTTTGAATGCATCGGTGCTCCAAATAGCAATTTGCTGCTCAATTTGATCAGGTCTCATCCCACTCTCATCAGTATTGGACATCAAGAATTCTTCCAGTTGATACATACTCTGCTCCTCCTCTGATCTTCTTTTCAACATTCTCTCGTCAATCACCATTGGTGGTTTCTTCTTGATGGCACAAAGAACCCAATGTCTACGTTCCTCATCGTTAAACTTGTTACAGATAGCATCAATAGTAACATCAGAGAGTTGATACTCTTTCATCCACTAATGCCCATATCTTCAACCATTCTTTCGAACTGGTTTGCGGTCTTGCTGTTTCTAATTCCATTTGTTTCCCACAGTGCGATTATACTTGGACTTGTTTTTTTTCTTGAGTTTTGTGATGAAGAAACGATATTGAGTGCAGTCGTTGTCATAGCCGTAGGGTACTCCATGATTGTAAGTCTGCCATGGTTCTTGTTTGTTGTACACATCAACATTAGTGCTTATGAATCCAGAATCATTCATCTCTTGTCCAACAATGAATCTCAACAAGAAACTAAGTGCTTGTGCATTTGTGGGTCAAAAACGGAAACCCTCTTTCAAATACTCCATGCCTCAATTTCTTTTCTTTTCTCAACAACAATGAAAACAAGGCCTAAGAAGGAGAGAATTTAAAGAACGAGTGTTTCTTAGGAATGTATAGACTAGGTTTTTCTGAGTTAGTCTTGTGAATTTATAGACCGACTGTCTTAGGAATTTATACACCAAGCATGTGTGCAAACATTATTTTTTTGGAAACTTTTGACTTAAACAAGAACTTATTAAGCATAAAAATCCATTTTCCTGTGTGTTAATTCTTAAAATTAATTTAACCCAGCTTAGCAATATTGGAGTTAGTTAATTATTTCTTGGTAATTGAAATTAGTTATTTCTGGCTAACAAAGTAACTAAAATCACTATGCGTTAATTAGATTAATTTTTTTTATTGTTTGAGCAATTAAAAACTATAATAAAGGAAATAGTTTTTTTTTGAAAAATGTTGACTTCAATAGAAGTTATTAAGCATAAAAATCTATTTTTTGTGTGTTAATTCTGAAAATTGGAGTTAGTTATTTGTGGTACTTGGTAATTGAAGTTAGTTATTTCTTGACTCCCATTTCTTAATGTGATTTGTTATTTATATACTAACTAGTTTAGAGTATGTGTTTTGTATGAGTGTGTCATGTCAATATAAAAAAAATAAAGTATATAATGTTACAATTGAATTTTACAATATATGCAACATTATATTGACACATGTAGGATGTGCTTACCGCTGTATTTGTGAGGTAGAGAGGTGATTTTCGATAAACTCTCGACTTAAAAGAAAAGTGTGTGCCATATGATTGTAAGAAAACATGCAACAAAATAGCAAAATACAAACAAATATAGCAACAAATAGTAATAGACATCAAAGAATTTAACGTTAACGTGAAGATCTCGTGACTTTTTGATCGACTCGCCGTTGACTTTTGTAGAGAAATGAGGGATTTCCTAATTTGGTCATTTTCTTCATCATACTCTAAAATTTAAGTGAACAATTTCGCAAAAAGTATTGAATGCGTGAATATTAGGAGTTCTTACATCTTATAAATGAGTAAAAAATTTAATAGTTATAATGAAGACCTAAACCTAATGAAATTCCAAATGCATGAACTTTTTTCTTTATTTAATTAGATCTAATTATCAGGTATAATTTTCAGATATTATTAAAAATTTAATGAATAGAATAAAGGTCTTTTTACATAGATAATGTATCAACCTATGTCATCTACTTCTATAGTGGATAAAGTCAATTATTTTATAACATTACTATTATAATGAATAAAATGCAGTGAATAGAGTTGAAATGATAACTAGTTATTTTATAACATTACTATTATAATGAATAAAATACAGTGAATAGAGTTGAAATGAACTAGTCAAATAATGTGTACAATATGACATGGATATCGTTTATGACTTTATTATTATGGAGGTTTAACCAATACACTACAAAAAAAAGGAATTAACTATGAAAGTTATGGCTAAATAGCCTTTAGCTAACATGAATATATGATAATATGTTGTTAGGTAGAATTACTTATGGCTTTTTAATGTATAGTGGTAGAAGCTATCCGCTGCTAATACTTTTTTCGTGGCAGTGATATGATTAAATAGTTTTTTTGTAACATTAATATTATAGTAGATAAAATTCAGTAACTATACATGAAATTAACTGTTCACATAATGTTTACAATATAATTTAATTCTAATGCTAGCTTTTCAAAATAATTACCCAGTTAAATGTGATGAACACAATGAACGCTTAGTAATGAAAGCTTTAAACATTGGAACCTATCTTTACCTTAACAAAACATTTGGCGGAAATATTCTGAATTATTTATGGCAATTTGTATTGACAACAAGAATCAAAAAGGAAAAAGTTAGAGAAGGATTAGAAGAAAATGGAGATCAAATGAACGTGGATGATATAGGTAACATTATTATTGTTGGAGATAATGAAGAACAAACTGGATAGAAGAATAATGTGCTTAATACCAAAGACCAGAGAAACAATATTCATGAGGCTGAAAACGATGTTGCATCGAATGAAAAATACAAGCCGAGGAAAAAGAGTGCTAGATAAAGCATCCAAGAGATTAGTGAAGGAGAAAGACAGAGTCGTGCTATTAATAAGACCCTTAGGCGAAAGGACTTCATAACATGGACCCTTAGCCAGAGTTCTTTCACCTAAGGGTCTTATTAATAGCACAACTCTGGCTTTCTCCTTCATTAGTTTCTTGTATGCTTTCTCTAGCTCTCTTTTTCCTCCGCTTGTATTTTTCATTCGATACAACATCATTTTCAGCCTCATGAATATTGTTGCTTCGATCTTTGGTATTAGGCATATTATTCTTCTCTCCAGTTTGTTCTTCATTATCTCCAACAATAATATTGTTACCAATATCATCAACGTTCATTTGATCTCCATTTTCTTCTAATTCTTCTCTAACTTTTTCCTTTTTGACGTCAATACAAATTGCCATAAATAATTCAGAATATCCCCGCCAAGTGGTTTTTTGAGGTAAAGATAGGCTCCAATGTTTAAAGCTTTCATTACTAAGTGTTTGTTGTGTTCATCACATGCAACTGGGTAATTATTTTAAAAAGCTAGCATTAGAATTAAATTATATTGTAAACATTATGTGAAGAGTTAATTTCATGTATAGTTACTGAATTTTATCTACTATAATAGTAATATTACAAAACAATTGTTTAATCATATCACTACCAAGAAAAAAGTATTAGCGACATATAACTTCTGCCTCTATACATTAAAAAGCCATAAGTAATCCTACTTAACAACATATTATCATAAAACCATCTATATATACTTAAGCTGAGAAAAGTCTAGCCTAGGATCTTGCCAAGTGGCAGCGTAGGATGATAACATGTGTTAGTTTTTAGGACAAATTAGTTAAGTTAGGTAATAGTTAGTTAATAGTTTTCAATTTGAATTTAAAAATATTAAAAATCTATATTGTTCTAAACTTATTTTATTTTAAATTAGAAAGTTACCTACAATAATATAACTTTTTTTTTCCAATTCGAATAACCTGGGAGACCCTTATACTTGTGTTAGCTAAAGGCTATTTAGCCCTAATTTTCATAGTTAATTCCTCTTTTCATGCAATGTATATTTGTTAAACCTCAATAATAATAAAGTCGTAAATAATATCCATGTCATATTGTAAACATTATTTGACTAGTTCATTTCAACTCTATTCACTACATTTTATTCATTAAAATAGTAATGCTATGAAATAACTAGTTATCATTTCAACTCTATTCACAGCATTTTATTCATTATGATAGTAATGTTATAAAATAATTGACATAGGTTGAATATATAAGAAGAAGAAGAAGAAGAGAAGAGGAAGAAAGGTGGCGAAGAAGCGGAGAAGAAGAAGGAAAGTGGAGAAAAAGAGAAAGAATATACTTTTATCTAAGTAATCATCTATTAAATGTAATAATAGGCTATAGACCGTAATAAATTTAAAGCACCCTTATGTCACGACCCAATTTCTCGGTCATGATGACACCTATAATCCCCCAGTAGGTGAACCAATTCTCGTAGCCCAAAACGGTCAGTAATGGGCTATTATCTGGCAATCTAAGCGGAAGAACAATTTAATATGCGGAAGAAAGGGAACAAGATGAAGAAAATAAATAACAGGAATAATATAACAATGCGGAATCTAAACCAAACCCAAAACCTGGTATCATATCGTATAAGAGCCCGATCTACATATGGAGTACAAGGGTCCAAACAACATATACAAAGCTGTCTCCGAGTAGAAATAGAGTACATAATCATAAGGTAACTAAAAGCTAAGCTCCGATCGCCAAGAACTCACCCTCAGTCTAGAATATCACCAAAAAATCACCTCGGACGAGTCTCCATGAGCTAACGACAATGTCTCACTCTAGGATCTGCACCAGAAGATGTAGAGTGCAGGGTGAGCACCAAATGCGAAATATAAGGTACCCAATAGGTATCATAGGACGACTGGATACATATAAGATAAAAGAGTAATAACAGACATAATAAAAACAACCAGTCATGGCAATCAATGAAAAAGTACACAGGAAAACAACAAAACAACATACAAGGCTAGCAAGTAGAATATATATAGACAACAGGCACAGGTGAAAGTAAGAAATAGTGCACCTGGGATTCTCGCAATAACAGTATATACATAATAAGTTCTAGAAATGGACAATATACCAGTAACCTCAAGTATAAGGAATGGAAGAGAAGAGTAAAGGTAGACATGCTCGAAAAACAAGAATCAATTCCCAAACTACTCATATCACTCTTGAAACCAGAACTAACCACGCTGTAGAATAATATCTCAAAATCATAACCGAAATAAGAGATAGTGTCAGGATAAAGCAACATGAGTATTCCTACAGCTCACCGACCGCCCATACAACCGGGGAACGCAAACAAGTTAAAACAAAACCCTCTGACATCCCATACTACCAGAGCGTACAATCAACAAACAACAAACAAGGATGGTACCTCACACAGATGAATGATATGATGCCATGCTAAGTCAAGAGTGATAGTAGTACCATATGTCACCCGCTTCCAGCAAGCTATAAGGCCCAGAAGACAGGATCCATGGAAGGTCATACCCGTATACCCCTACTACACCGTATACCCCCCTCCGACATTCGCAGCTCACAGCCTCTGGTCTGGAATGGCAAGGTCCATGGAGGCCCCCGACCAACATACTGTATGCCCCGCAATCTCAAATCAATCCCCAAGTAAGGTTGCCCGGAGGGTATCCAAGTCTAAAACAGTAAGTCCAATAGCTCCAGCACATGGCCCCGCCTAGTCTAGCATCACCCCGGAAGCTGTAGTATATAAGTCTAGCACTCGACCCCTTCGAGTCTAGTATGAGTGGAACTAGTGAGAAAATATCCTTTAAAACACCCTTACCCCAAGAAGACCCATCAAACGTTACCAAACCCATTTAGATCATTTTTACCGAAAACAGGCCCCACAGGCCATGCAAAGTTAGAAAATCAATCTTAGTAGGCCCGAAGACAAAAACTATAGTTAAACGTGGGTGAAACCTCTTTATATGCGTGGACATGATATGATAAAACACAGATAGCTCCCCTGCAGCTCACAACCAGCCTAACGGCCCTGTACAGGCTCCAAAGCTAATCAACAAGCATAACCAACCTAGAAGGATATTTTCATGTTCAGGACTCACGTACATTCCCAATAACCCACCTTCTATGTTCCAGAGTCGAATCAAGGGCACACAGGACTATAAGGGGGATAATACCAACTGCTAAGAATGCTACACACAACAGAGGAAAGAAATGGACGAATCATGGAAAAATGCTCAAGGTCTGTGGTACCAACCTAATAACCCAACCCAAGGATGCCAACTAGTACAATTTTATCTGATATATGCTAAGTCTAGGGAGTTTATACCGTAACCTACCTGTCGTCCGATGACAAGCTACCTGAAAACAACGTCCAAGCCCAAATCACTCAGAGAGATCCCGAATGACAATCAAACTATAATAAACATAAATAATACGTTAAAACGAGTCTAACAATACCCCTATTGATACCATCATAGCTGAGTCGAAATTCGGGTCACCGGTGGGCCCATGGGGCCCACAACCCGAAACTGAAATCGGAAACTCACATTATGATCCCTAAGACCATAGGAGTACATGCCCAAAAAATCAAAGAGATTGGGCAACAAATTCGAGCTAAGACTGCCCCTAAAGCTAAGAAACCCAAAAATAAATTTAAGGTATGAAAAACTGGAAATAGGCAAGAATTTCCTTCCAAGTAAGAGAATTATGCAAAGAACTATGAATTGGATGAGTCCACAAGGAAGAAACGTCACCCACGAACTGATTCCACAAAGAAATTCAAGCTTGAGGAGGATGGCAACAATGTGGTTTTAAGCCAATGAAGAGGATAACAATGGAAAGAAAGACGGGGAAGAGAACTTACCAATTGACGAGGGAACTCATGGGATGTCGAGGCATAAGAATTTCTGGGGAAAGGAACTTATTTGGGAGTAATTTAGAGGTAGTTTGGAGCTTGAGAGTTGGTGGGGGATGGAGAAAACAAGGCTGGAAAATGAAATGAAAAAGTTTTATACTGCCAGGGGCCCTTCATCACGATCGCTGTAACACCCCGGAAATGAACACAACTATCTAAGTTGAAATCTCAGAAAAATTCCATATTTTAGGAATAACGGGTCCAAACCACGGACCGTGGTTCGAACCATGGGTCGTGGAATGAAATCGTGATTCCTGTCTGTTTGGTTTAGCCTTTAGTCTGGAACCACGAGTGGGTTCTATGGATGGTGGTTCAAACCACGGGTCCATCTTGTCCACTCGTGGAACACAGATCATAGGAGTGGCAAATCCCTTAGGTTTCATGACTTACTTCTACGGCCCGTCATTTGAATGACGGACCATCATTTTAACTCATGGTTTGACCTAAAGATCAGCTGAGTCCCCAACAACTATGACTCGAAATGATGACCCATCTTTTTTTCTACGGGGCCATCCTGTTGACTCGTAGAAATGCTTCTGCAGCATGTTGGTTTGGCCAGAAACCAAGGATGGAAACCACGAACCGTAGTTTGTTCTATGGTCCGTGAAATCCACCCGTGGTCACTGGAAGTCAACTTTTTAACAACTTTTCTAAATTATTTCCCAGGGGTATTTTAGTCATTATCCACCCTTTTAACAATTAAGTGAGGTCATTTTGGCTATTTCAAGTAGGGTTTTCACCCTTATTAGCCTAAGTTCCTTCTCATTACTTCATTCTTCTCCCAAAAAGGAAAAGAATCACCCAAGCTCAAGGTCTCAAGCTTCAAGATCAATCCTCCTAGATCTTTCCAATTAAAGTGGGTTATCTTCACCCAAGGTATGTGGGTATTCAACAATAGGTTCGTCTCACCCTTGTGCCCAAAATCCCCAATTCTTATGTTGAAGTATGTATTTATGAAACTAGAGTTTGATCTAAATTTGGGGAAAACTTATGAAATTAGTTTTTATGTTTAAATTCATGGTTTCTTATTGATTTTACATGATTTGTTCATGATTCCTTCATTAGTTTTAAAAGCCCAAGTATGAAAATTGATTTCTAGCATGATTCCATGAAATTGCAAGTTTTCAAGAGAAACTTGGCATGATTAGATATCATGGCCTTTATGTATTTATGAAATTGCATGCCTAATTCTTCAAGTATGAATTTAGAAAGAAAAGCACATTTTGAATTATGGCTATGCCTAGCTTTATGAACTATGATATGAAAATTTTCATGATTTCCGATGTGTTTTCATGCTTTATGAATAAGACTTGGCATGAGATGGTGCCACTACGAAATGATGAGCTATATGTGCATGTTTTAAAAGTAGTATTTAGCACTGAGTGATGAGGCTTCGATTACCCAAATCCAAAAATTACATTGCCAGCATAGGTTATGAAATGATATGTGCCTTATAGGCTTATGAGAGTGGATCCACGTCTTTACGAATGGTGTCCTATGTCCTAACGGGCATAAGGGCAGCTTTTCCAACTAGAGTTATATAGTTGGGTATGGTAACTTGTTCCTTGGCAAGGTTCAAGTCAGCTTTGCTAGCTAGGGTTATATAGTTAGATTCCATGTAAGATCACATGGTCTCATGTCGGTTATAAGAAACTCCCTTATGTATGTTTTCAATTTTTCTAAGCTTTATGAACTCTTACCTTAAAGTTTGGCTTTTACTTCACATTTCACCTTTCCATTATGCTATTTACTCATGATACCCTATTATGTATGGATTCTGTGTAAGTACGTTTTTAAAGAATGTTTCTATTTTATTTATGCATTTCCCGTATACTCTGTACATTCCATAGTACTAACGCATATTTTGCGCTGCATCCTTTAATGATGCAGATCCCTGTGTCCCTTCTAAGATTCGTGGCTAGAGTTCCCAGGCCACTTACTCCGCCAGCTGTTGGTGAGTCCTCTTAGGTCGAAGACTAGTCATGTTCTTAGTTTATATTGACTTTATTTTTGTACTTCCAGTTAGCTAGAGTCTTGTCCTAGAAATCATTATGTTATGATTAAAGGCTTTCAGACATAGACGGTATGTAACCTTTCATGGGTGTCGTATCTCTTTTGACTCGACCTTCTATCTTATGCTATTCTGTCTTTATCTTTGATGCTTCCGCTATGTTTTCTTTATGTTTGCTTGAGAATGCTATGACCAAGGGTTATCTTGGAATCCTTGTGGTCCTGAGTGCCATGTTATGTCTAGGGGTAACCTCGAGTCATGACAAACTTGGTATCAGAGGGTCAGGTTCAAGAGTCCTAGGATGTCTGAAAGCCGCATCAAGTAGAGTCTCTTTCATGTGTGTGAAGTGCGCCACACATATGAGAGGGAAGTTATGAGGTGTCTTAGGAAAACTTCACTTCTTTCATGATCATGTCGTGTGATAGAACTTAACTTTAATGTCCCTCTAATCCTTATCTTGTACGTTTCAGACTATGCCTCCTCGACGTGCTATGCATCCCCGAGCCACTCGGAATGTTGTTCCTCCCATTCTGTTTCCCGATGTCACGACTGAGGAGTTCAGGAACACCATCCATTTTCTAGCCCAGACTTTGGCCACTCAGGCCAATCAGCTGGCTCCTGCCCCAGTCCACCCTCAACGTGGGGTAGCGGCCTGAGTTCGTGACTTTGTCCAGATGAACCCACCTGAATTTTGGGGTTCGAAAGTGAGTGAGGACCGGCTCAACTTTATTGATGAAGTGAAAAAGATCTTTGAAGTTATGCAAGTGGTTGGGGTTGATTGTGTTGAGCTTGCATCCTATCAACTCAAGGATGTGGCTCATATTTGGTTCACACAATGGAAGGAGACTAGGGTGAGGGATGCGGTCCCCACGACTGTGGAGTGTTTTGAGAGGGCCTTTCTTGATAGGTTCTTTCCCAGAGAGTTAAGGCAAGTGAAGGTGGAGGAATTTGTGAACTTGAGATAGGGTTCGATATCGGTGCAAGAGTATAGTATGAAGTTCACTCAGTTGTCTAGATATGCTCCCTCCATGGTAGCGGACCCGCATGATCAGATGAGCAAGTTTAGATATGGGGTTTCTGATGTGGTGAAGAAAGAGTGTAGGTCTGCTTTGTTGTTGAGTGATATGAACATTTCCTGACTTATGACTCTTGACCATCAGATTAAGGGTAACAAGCTTAGGGAGATGGCAAGGGAGAATAAGAGGGTTAGATCCGAGGGATCAGGTTTTGGTCATCACAGGCTTGGAGGTGGACATCACTCTTATTTCCAGAAGAAGTCATCAGGATCCATTCATTTTTCTGCTAGTGCTCCTACCCAGGCTCAGAAGCCTCGTCATGATCAGGGTAGTAGAGGATCTAGTTCCTATTCCCAGTCTCAGGGTAGTGTTTCTAAGGGATCTTCATATCCAGCTTATGCTAAGTGTGCGAAGAGTCATTATAGTGAGTGTTTGGCTAGTTCAGGTAGTTGCCATGGATGTGGTAAGGCTGGACATTGTATACGAGATTGACCTTCAGCTAAGAAGGGGCAGGGAGGTGGTAGGACTCTGTCTTCTCCAGTATCTTCAGGAGGTAGACCAGCCCCGCAGGGCGTAACTTTTAGTTCTAGTGGTCAGCGCCAAAACTGTCTTTATGCTATGTCCTCTCGTCAGGATTAGGAGAGCTCCCCAGATATGGTTACCGGTATGTTGAAAGTCTTCTCTCTTGATGTGTATGCTTTGTTGGACCCTGGTGCCTCCTTATCTTTTGTGACCCCTTATGTTGCTTGTAAGTTTGAGGCTTGTCCGGATCAACTTTTAGAACCCTTTTATGTATCTACTTCTGTTGGTGAGTCAGTCTTAGCCAAAAGGATCTACCGAGATTGCCCTATCTCAGTCCTTCATAGAGTCACTTCAACGGATCTAGTAGAGTTGGAGATGACTGATTTTGGTGTCATTCTTGGTATGGATTGGTTTTATGCATGTTATGCCTCTGTTGATTGTCGTACTCGGGTTGTCAGTTTTAAGTTTCCTAATGAACCCATTTTAGAATGGCAAGGTATTCCCTCCTCTTCTAAAGGCTATTTCATATCTTATCTTAAGGCTAGGAAGATGATTTCAAAGGGGTATGTTTATCACATAGTGTGGGTTATGGACACGGAGTCTGAAACCCCATCCCTTTAGTCTGTTCCTGTTGTGAATGAGTTTCCAGAAGTGTTTCCTGAGGATTTTCCCGGAGTCCTTCCTGAGCGGGAGATAGACTTTGGGATAGACCTTCTTCCGGATACGAATCTTATCTCTATTCCTCCTTATAGAATGGCTCCTGTGGAACTTAAAGAGTTGAAAGATCAGTTGAAGCATCTGCTTGATAAAGGTTTCATCAGGCCTAGCATTTCTCCGTGGGGTACCCCAGTTTTGTTTGTTTGAAAGAAAGATGGCTCTCTTAGAATGTGTATTGATTACCGTCAGCTGAACAAGGTCACAATCAAGAATAAGTATCCCATTCCTAGGATTGATGACTTATTCGATCAACTTCAGGGCGCTAGTTTCTTCTCCAAAATCGACGTAGATTCGGTTATCATCAGTTTCATGTTAGAGAGTGTGATATTTTGAAGACAGCCTTTAGAACTCGGTATGGTCATTATGAGTTTGTTGTTATGTATTTTGGTCTAACTAATGCTCCTGCAGCCTTTATAGATTTGATAAATCGTGTGTTCAAGTAGTATTTGGATATGCTTGTGATCATTTTCATTGATGATATCCTCATCTACTCTCTGAGTGAGGAGGAGCATGTGGATCACTTGAAGGTGGTGTTGCAAACTCTCAAAGATAGATATTTGTTTGCTAAGTTTAGCAAGTATGAGTTTTGGATGCAGTCTGTTGCTTTTGTAGGTCATATTGTGACTAAAGATGGTATTCGGGTGGATTCTCAAACAATAGAGGCAGTAAAGAACTGGCCTAGAACTACTTTCCCGTCTGATATTAGGAGCTTTTTGGGTGTGGCTGGTTACTACAGGAGGTTTGTGGAAGTCTTTTCTTCTATTGCTGCCCCTTTGACCTGATTGACTCAGAAGAAGGTAAAATTTCAGTGGTCCAACTTGTGTGAGAAGAACTTTCAAGAATTGAAGACTAGATTGACCACAACTCTAGTGTTAGCTCTACCCGATGGCTTAGAGCATTTTGTTGTATATTGTGATGCTTCTAGGATTGGTTTGGTTTGTTTTTTGATGCAGCATGGTAAGGTGATTTCTTATGCTTCGAGACAACTTAAGACTCATGAGAAGAACTATCCTATTCATGATCTTGAGTTGGAAGCCGCGGTCTTTGCTTTGAAGATTTGGAGACACTACATGCATGGTGTGCATGTGGATGTATTTACCAATCATAAGAGTCTCCAGTATGTGTTCACTTAGAAGGAGTTGAATTTGCGACAGAGGAGATGGCTCGAGCTCCTTAAGGATTATGATATGAGTGTGCTTTACCATCCAGGTAAGGCCAATATCGTGGCAGATACCTTGAGTAGATTGTCCATAGGAAGTGTGTCTTCTGTTGATGATGGGAAAAAGGAATTGGTTAAGGAGTTTCATAGGCTAGCACGGTTGGGAGTTCCCCTTACGGACTTGACAAAAGGTGAGGTGATTGTACAAAATGGTGCTAAATCATCTTTGGTAGCTGAGGTGAAGGCAAAGCAAGACAGGGATCCCATTCTACTTCAGCTTAAGGGTGCAGTTCATCAGCAGCGGGTGGAGGTTTTCTCCCAAGGGGGAGATGGTGTACTTCGTTACCAGGATCGCTTGTGTGTGCCATATACTGATGGGTTGAGACAGCAAATTCTGACTGAGGCTCACAGTTCTAGATATTCCATTCATCCAGGTGATACTAAGATGTATCGTGATCTATGGGAATTCTTTTGGTGGAATGGTATAACGAAGGACATAGCTGGGTTTGTGGCTAGGTGTCCCAACTGTCAACAAGTCAAAGTGGAACATCAAAGGCCGGGTGGAATGCTTCAAGATATTGACCTTCCCACTTGGAAATGGGAAGCGATCAATATGGACTTCATTACTTGGTGGCCTCGTACTCGAAGGCAACATGATTCCATTTGGGTGATTATCGATCGGATGACCAAGTTATCCCATTTCTTGGCTGTTAAGACTACTGATTCGGCAGACGACTATGCTAGACTCTACATCTGGGAGATAGTTTGATTACATGGTGTTCCCTTGTCCATCATTTCTGACAGAGGTCCTCAGTTTACATCTTAGTTTTGGAGATCATTTCAGAAGGGCCTTGGTACCCAGGTGAAGCTTAGCACAACTTTTCTTCCTCAGACAGACGGCCAGGCAAGAGCATACTATTCAGACCTTGGAGGATATGTTTAGAGCATGTGTGATTGTTTTTACAGGAAATTGGGATGATCACTTACCCCTTATTGAAAGCTTTCACTCTAGCATCCAAATGGCTCCGTATGAGTCCCTTTATGGTCGGAGGTGTAGATCTCCTATTAGTTGGTTCGAGGTTGGTGAGGTAGCCTTGATTGGTCCAGATTTTGTGCATGAGACCATGGAGAAAGTTTAGCTTATTCGAGAAAGGTTGAAGACTGCTCAGAGTCGACAGAAATCTTATGCGGATGTGATGAGAAGGGAGTTGGAATTTGAAGTTGATGATTGGGTTTTCCTTAAGGTGTCACTCATGAAGGGTGTGATGAGATTTGGCAAGAAAGGAAAGCTTAGTCCCCGTTTTCTAGGTCCTTATCAGATTATGAGGAGAGTTGGTAGCGTTGCTTATGAGTTGGAGTTGCCAACAGAGTTGGAAGTGGCTCATCAAGTTTTCAATGTTTCCTTGTTGAAGAAGTGTGTTGGTGATCCGAGTTTGATTGTCCCTTTGGAGGATGTGGGTGTGAAGGATAGTCTCACCTATGAGAAGGTTCCCATGGAGATCCTTGATCGTCAGATTCGAAGGTTGAGGAATAAAGAAGTCGCTTCGATGAAGGTCCTTTGGAGGAATCAACTTGTAGAGGGTGCTACTTGGGAAGGGGAAGAGGCCATGAAGTCCAAATATCCTTATATCTTTCCTTCCGATTCAGTTTCAGCTTGAGGTACTAGTTTCCTCCTTAGTATGTCCCTCCGATTGTACTCCATCAGTTCCTATCATGATTCTAGCATGCATCTATGCTTTACGAAGTTAGTTTCATGTTTTCAAGTTGAAAAGTTTAGTTTTTATGTTTACTCTTTGATTTCCTTGTTCTGTTGCTGGTTGGGCTGTTTCCTCTTCAAATTTTTCCTCTGTTTAGTCATCATTCGAGGATGAATGATCCCGAGGGGGAGATATTGTAACACCCCAAAAATGAAACCAACTATCTAAGTTGAAATCTCAGAAAAATTCCATATTTCAGGAATGACGGATCCAAACCACGGACCGTGGTTCAAACCACGGGTCATGGAATAAAACAGTGATTCCTGTTTGTTTGGTTCAGCCTCTGGTCTGGAACCACGAGTGGGTTCTATGGACCATGGTTCAAACCATGGGTCCGTCCTGTCCACTCGTGAAACACATATCAGAGGAGTGGCAAATCGCTCAGGTTTCACGACTCACTTCTACGGCCCGTCGTTTGAATGATGGACTATCGTTTTGACTCATGGTTTGACCTAGAGATCAGCTGAGTCCCCAGCAATGATGACTCTAAATTATGACCCATCGTTTGTTCCACGGGTCTGTCCTGTTGACCCATAGAAATGCTTCTGCAGCCTGTTCGTTTGGCCAGAAACTACGGATGGAAACCACGAACCGTGGTTTGTTCTACGGTCCATGAAATTTACCCGTGGTCACTGGAAGTCAACTTTTTAACAACTTTTCTAAATTATTTCCCAAGTGTATTTTAGTCATTACCCAACTTTTAACACCTAAGTGAGGTCGTTTTGACTATTTCAAGTAGGGTTTTCACCCTTATTAGCCTAAGTTCCTTCTCATTACTTCACTCTTCTCCCAAAAAGGAAAAGAATCCCCCAAGCTCAAGGTCTCAAGCTTCTAGATCAAGCCTCCTAGATCTTTCCAATTCAAGTGGGTTATCTTCACCCAAGGTATGTGGGTATTCAACAATGGGTTCCTCTCACCCTTGTGCCCAAAATCCCCAATTATTATGTTGAAGTATGAATTTATGAAATTAGGGTTTGATCTAAATTTGGGAAAAACTTATGAAATTAGTTTTTATGTTTAAATTCATGGTTTCTTTATGATTTTACATGATTTGTTAATGATTCCTTCATTGGTTTTAAAAGCCCAAGTATGAAAATTGATTTCTAGCATGATTCCATGAAATTGCTTGTTTTCAAGAGAAACTTGGCATGATTAGATATCATGACCATTATGTATTTATGAAATTGCATGCCTAATTCTTCAAGTATGAATTTAGAAAGAAAAGCACATTTTGAATTATGGATATGCCTAGCTTTATGAACTATGATATGAAAATTTGCATGATGCCCGATGTGTTTTCATGCTTTATGAATAAGATTTGGCATGAGATGGTGCCACTAAGAAATGATGAGCTATATATGCATATTTTGGGAGTAGTATTTAGCACCGAGTGATGAGGGTTTGATTACCCAAATCCCAAAGCTACGTTGCCAGCGTAGGTTATGAAATGCTATGTCCCTTATAGGCTTATGAGAGTGGATCCACGTCTTTACAAATGGTGTCCTGTGTCCTAACGGGGATTAGGGCAGCTTTGCCAACTAGGGTTATATAGTTGGGTATGGTGTCTCGTTCCTTGGCAAGGTTCAAGTCAGCTTTGCTAACTAGGGTTATATTGTTAGATTCCATGTAAGCTCAAATGGTCTCATGTCGGTTATAAGAAACTCCCTTATGTATGTTTTCAAGTTTTCTAAGCTTTATGAACTCTTACCTTAAAGTTTGGCTTTTACTTCACATTTCACCTTTCCATTATGTTATTTACTCATGATACCCTATTATGTATGGATTCTGTCTAAGTACGTTTTTAAAGCATGTTTCTATCTTATTTATGCATTTCCCGTATACTCTGTACATTCCATAGTACTGACGCATATTTTGTGCTGCATCCTTTAATGATGCAGATTCATGTGTCCCTTCTAAGATTCGTGGCTAGATTTCCCAGGCCACTTACTCCGCCAGCTGTTGGTGAGTCCTCTTAGGTTGAGGACTAGTCATTTTCTTAGTTTATATTGACTTTATTTCCGTACTTCGAGTTAGCTAGGGTCTTGTCCTAGCTGCTCATTATGTTATGATTAGAGGCTTTCAGACATAGGCCGTATGTAACCCTTCGTGGGTGTCGTATCTCTTTTGACTCGACCACCTATCTTATGCTATTCTGTCTTTATCCTTGATGCTTACGCTATGATTCTTTATGTTTGCTTGAGAATGCTATGACCAAGGGTTAGCTTGGGATCCTTGTGGTCCTTAGTTCCGTGTTACATCTAGGGGGTAACTTCAGGGCATGACAATTGCGAAGGTACCCCTTGCGATTGCGAGGATCACACTGGCTAGACCATCACGATCGCGAAGGCTAGCCACAAATTCGCGAAGAACAGACAAGGAGGGACTTTATCACGATCGCAACCGACGATCAAGCGATCGCGAAGAACACAGTGCCAGGTGCTTCATCGCGGTCGCGATGGGTGAGTCTCGCGATCGCGATAGAGGCTTGATGCCTGCACCTGCAACAGGGAAAAGTATGCAACTTTTCAAAACTCGAAGGGGCATTCCGGGCTTAATCAGAAACCAATATCCAAAAACCAATAGTGCTAACAGAGTGAAAATGACATTCCAGACTCAATAGAATTGACGAAACTACCATACGAGGTCGTTTTGGAGAAATGTTGACCCAAGTCAATACTAACAAAAGGGAACCCGAAGGCTCGAAATGAGTCCAGCACACTCGAAACCCGAACCAACCACCTTCCCAACCCAAACTCATTATTCCGGAGCTGATGAAATCATCGGATTTCAAATTCGACACTCTGATCATCGAAAGTCACCCAAAGTTACACTTTCAAATCCAAATGGCCTGAAAATAGAGAAAACCATCCAAAACCCACACCGAAAGTTCTTAGGCCTCAACTGAAGGTCCAACTAGACCGAACTTAATTCTACGGAACTAACAGAACTATCAAAATTTAATTCCGAGCATGTTAGCTAAGAATGTTGACTAAAGTCAATGATATTCTAAGTTAAAGTTCTAAAACAGGAAAAAAGGCAAAACAACCAAACGAACGACCTGGGCAGCAAACTACCGGTCCTAGAAAGCCATAAATGACTTGGGGCCGCTACAAGAAGGCTCTAACAGTACAATGAATGCGTAAACGTGAAGATGACCAGAAGGATCATTACAACATCTACTACTTAAAAGACTTTTGTCCTAAAAAGTCAAGAAGAAGGGAGTACCTGAAGTCTCGAACAACTGCGGATACTGAGCACGCAACTCACTCTCGGTCTCCCAAGTAGCCTCCTCGACCGGACGATGCCTCCACTGAACCTTCACAACCAAAATCTCCTTAGATCTAAACCTCTTGATATCTCTGGCTAGAATAGCTATCGGTTCCTCAATAAATGACAAACTGTCATCTAACTGAACCAAATCCCAATGCAACACATATGACTCATCTAGCACATACTGGCGCAACATCGAGACATGAAAAACTGGGTGAAAAGCTGAAAACACCGGAGGCAAAGCCAACATGTAGGCAACACTACCAACCCTCTATAGGATCTCAAACGACCCAATAAATCTGGGGCTAAGCTTGCCCCGTCGACCAAATCTCATCACGCCCTTCACAGGAGATACTCGAAGGAAAACCAAGTCACCAACACTGAACTCCAAGGCACGAAGTCTACGATCAATGTAGCTCTTCTGCCTACTCTGGGCTGCTCTAAATTTGTCCTTAATCAAATAGACTCAGTCCAAGAAATCTCTATGTAAATCTGTACTCTGCGGTCTTGACTGTAACCCATCGAACCAACCAATCAGTGATCTGCAAAACCTACCATAAAAAGCCTCGAAGGGTGCCATGCCGATGCTTGAATGGAAACTATTATTAAAATCAAACTCGGCTAAAGGCACAAACTGATCCCATGAACCTCTAAAGTCAAACACACAAGCTCAAAGCATGTCCTCCAGGACCTGAATACTCCTCTCGGACTACCATCTGTCTACGGGTGGAAAGCGGTACTAAGCTGAACCTCCGTACCCGAATCTCTCTGTATAGCTCTTCTGAACTGAGATGTGAACTACGTGCCACGGTCTGAAATGATAGAAGCTAGTAAACCGTGCAACCGAACAACCTCGCGAATGTAGATCTGAGCTAACCTCTCAGCACCGTAGGAAGTCTGGACCGGCAAGAAGTGGGCCAACTTAGTCAGTCGATCCACAATCACCCAAATGGAATCAAAACCCCGAGAAGTACGAGGCAAACCAATAATGAAATACATAGTAATACCTTCCCATTTCCACTCAGGAATGGGAAGTCGCTGCAACAAGCCACCCATTCTCATATGCTCGAACTTCACCTGCTGATAATTCAAACACCGAGATACAAACTCTGCTACATCCCGCACCACCAGTAGAGCTGCCTCAAATCTCTATACATCTTCACCACGCTAGGATGAATAGAGTATCAACAACAATGTGCCTCATGGAGTATTAAGTGAATGAGATTGCAAACCCTCAGAACACAAAGTCGGCCATCAAACCTCAAAATACCATCAGAACACAAAGTAGCCCGACTAGCCTCACCCCGAACTACCTGATCACGAAGGTCGCACAAACTCTGGACCACAAACTGTAAGCTTTGAATCTGATCAACTAGAGTAGAACGGACCTCAACACTGGTGAAAACTCTGCTAGGATCTGATAAGTCAAGCCTAACCAATTGTTTAACCAAGGACTGGATGTCCAAGGTCAACGGTCGCTCAAAAACTTAAAGTGAAGCTAGGCTTCCCATACTCACCGCCTTCCGACTCAAGGCATCCGCTACCATGTTTGCCTTGCTCGAATGGTATAAAATAGTGAAATCATAGTACTTCAGTAGCTCAATCCATCTCCCCTCCCTCGAGTTCAGCTCCCGCTGACTCGTAATGTACTGAAGACTATGGTGGTTGGTGAATATCTCACAGTGAACTCCTTATAAGTAGTGCCTCCAGATATTAAGCGCAAAGACTACCGTCACCAACTCTAAGTCATGAGTGGGGTAGTTGCGCTCGTGAACCTTCAGCTGTCTCGACGCATATGCTATCACTCGACCCTGCTACATCAACACACAACCAAGACCGACCCCTGAAGCATCACAATACACGGAGAAACTCTGACCCTCAACCGGAAAAGTCAGAACAGGAGCTGAAGTCAATAAGGCCTTAAGCCTTTGAAAGCTATCATCGCACTGATCCGGCCACTGGAATGGGACATCCTTCCTAGTCAGCATAGTCAAGGGTGCTTCTATGGAAGAAAATCCCTCAATGAACCATCTGTAGTACCCGGCTAAACCAATAAAGCTGCGAACCTCGGTAGGAGTAGTAGGTCTAGGCCAATCACGAACCACAGAAATCTTACTCGGATCAACTATAATCCCATCCTTAGACACCACGTGTCCTAGGAATGCAACTGACTCGAGCCAAAACTCACACTTTGAGAACTTGGCATAAAGACGCTGATCTCTCAAAGTCTAAAGTACAGTCCTCAAATGTTGCTCATGCTCATCTCTACTCCTCGACTATATCAGAATGTCATCAATGAAGACTATCTTGAATGTATACAGAAACGGGCTAAGCACCCTATCCATCAAATCCATAAAGGCTGCGGGGGCCTTAGTCAACCCAAAAGACATTACCAGAAACTCATTGTGGCTATAACGTGTCCTGAATGTTGTCTTAGGGATGTCATCCGCCTTAATCCCCAACTTATGGGAGCCGGACCTAAAATCAATCTTCGAAAACACGGCTAAAACCTGAAGCTGATCAAACAAGTCATCAATCCTCGACATTGGATACCTATTCTTCACTATCACCTTATTCAACTGTCGATAGTCAATACACATCATCGACCCATCCTTCTTCTTTATGAAGAGGACAGGGGCACCCCAAGGAGACACACTGGGTCTAATGAACACCTTAGCTAACAAATCCTAGAGCTTCTCCTTAAGCTCTCTTAACTCATCAGGAGCCATACGATAGGGATGAATAGAAATGGGCCTAGTGCCCGGCCCTAACTCTATGGAAAAATCAATATCTCTCTCAGGTGGAAGGCCTACCAGGTCGGCAGGGAACACATCTAGGAAGTCTCTAACCACAGGAACAAACTCAGGAGACGAAGGGTCAACACTAGCATCTCGAACATATGCTAGATAAGCTAAACACCCACGGGAAATCAACTTCCTTGCTCGAAGACAAGAGATGATCCCAGATGGCACATGGCTAAAAGAACCCTGCCACACAAATGGGGATACACTGGGAACGACTATGGTAAGGGTCTTGACATAACAATCTAAAATTGCACGGTGAGGGGATAACCAATCCATGCCCAATATCACATCAAAATCTAACATATCAAGGATCATAAAATAACCCCAGGTCTCAAAATCACCAACAAATATCACACAGGATCTTACAATCCCATCCACTACTAAAGAATATCCTTCTGGGGGTCAAAATAGACACATGCACAGATAACTGCTCAATAACAAACCCCAAACAAGGCAGAAAGTAGGCATATACGTATGAACAAGTGGATCCAGGATCAAATAAAGCTGTAGCAGACTGATGGCATACAAAAATCATACCTATAATCACAGCATACGAGGCCTCTGCCTCCAGTCTCCTAGGTACTGCATAGAAATGAAGATGACACCACCTACCCAACCGCCATCCCTACTACCTGCTCTACCACACGGAGCACCACATCTACCCTGATTACATTCTCCTCGAGCCGGTGGTTGAACAGAGTGAATAGGATAAACTGTACCCCTAGGGGAAATCTCTAGGAAAATGGCCACTAACTCCGCACTCATAACAGGCTCTATCCTGCTAAGGGCAATCTCTGGCAAATGGCCACTGACCCCACACTTATAGCACGGCCCTGACAGCCCACCCTATCGAGATAAATCCACTGAACCTGTGTGGCCACCTCAGCTTGATGCCCCAGAAGTAGTACCTCTCGCAGACTGACCACTGTGACTATGTTGACTGCTCTAACCCTACTCAAACTGAAAACTAGAAGCCTGAAGTGATGCCTGACCAGTCGACTGGCCTGACCCTGATGCTGCTGTGGCTAATAACCCTGACCCCACTAGCCTCAACCTCTACCATCGTGTATGGAACCGCTATAGCCACCCTAATATTGAGGCCTCTTATCCCTGGTCCTCTGATCATGTCACTGTAAGTCCTCCACCGTACATGCATAGTCTGTGATAGCTTGAAATGACTGACTTTCGGTAACCAATATCTTAGCTAGATGTCTAATCTCTTGCCTCAAACCCTATCCAAATCTGTGAATCCTATCTATCTCGGTAGGAATGATCATAGCTCCAAATGGTGATAGCTGATGAAAACGGGTCTCATACTTTGAGACTGTCATAAAATCCTGCATAAGCCGAGTAAACTACTCCCTGCAACGCTCACGATCACTCAGAGGTAGGAATTTGGCCATAAAGACCTCATAGAACTCAGCCCAGGTCAAAGGAGGTAATGTAGAATATCTGCAAGCAACCTGTGCCCTCCACCATAACTTCACTGGACCCTCCAATTGATACGTAGTATATCTAACTCCGTGAGTCTCTAGCAATCCTAGATATTGTAGCATCTCATCACATATAGTAATAGAATTATGCGGGTCCTGACCCGATGTACCAGCAAATCTCGGGGGTGCCAATCGCAAGAACCTACCCAAAGCCTTCTGCTCCCCATCTGTCATAGCTGGGCGAGGAGCAAGAGGCTGTGCAACTGAAGGGATTAGAACAACCTCGGAATGGGTAGCTGCAGTAGCAGGTTGCGCTCCTGAACTCTGAACACCCAGGACAGCCCCCTGAACGGGTGTCTGTGCTACCTCAGAAGGTCTCTCCCTAATCATACCCAAAAGATGAATAAGTAGACCCCTAATATCCGGAGACTGAGTTGTATTGAAGCTGGCATAGAAACTGGTGCTGGGACTGTTATTGGAACTAGTGGTACCTGGGCTGCCGCTGGGTCCACATGCTGCTGCTTTAGAGCAAACTCTGGCTCGTAGTCATACTCGGGCTCTACCTCAACCCTAGCATCCCAAGCTGGTTCCGCTGCTCTAGGGCGTCCACAACCCCTACCTCTACCCTTGCGACCACCCCGACCCCTAGCTGGAGTCAGAGGTACAGGGTCAGGAGGCTCTCCTCCGCTAGAAGCTAAAGATATCGTACGAACCATCTATGGAAGAGTGAATCAGTGTAAGTAAGATTTCCAGAAACTTTCAAGGATACTACGCACGACATAGAAATAAGAAAAGCCCATTTCTTCCTAAAATATCACTGTAGCCTCCCAAAGATTAAGTACGGACATCTCAGCCCCGATCCACAAGACTTTACTAGACATTGGCTCCTATACCGATGACACTAGTGAACCTAGAGCTCTGATACCAAGCGGTCATGACCTGATTTCTCAGTCATGATGACACCTACAACCCACAGTAGGCGAACAAATTCCCATAGCCCAAAATGGTCAGTAATGGGGCTACTATCTAACAATCTAAGCGGAAGAACAGTTTGACATGCGGAAGCAAGGGAACAAGATGAAGAAAATAAATAACAAAAATAATATAACAATGCAAAAGCTAAACCAAACCCAAAACCCGGTATCATAGCGTATAAGAGCCCGATCTACATAAGGAGTACAAGGGTCCAAACAATATATACAAAGCTGTCTTCGAGTAGAAATAGATTACATAATTACAAGGTAACTAAAAGCTAAGCTCAGGTTGCCAAGAGCTCACCCTCAGTCCAGAATATCATCAAAAAAACACCTCGCATGAGTCTCCACGAGATAACAGCGATGGCTCACACAAGGATCTGCACCAGAAGATGCATAGAGTAGGGTGAGCACCAAATGCGAAGCATAAGGTACCCAATAGGTATCATAGGCCGATTGGGCACATATAAGATAAAAGAGTAATAACAGACAGAATAGAACAACCAGTCACGATAATCAATGAAAAAGTACACAGGAAACTAGCCCAAAGGGAAGACAACATAACAACATACAAGGCTAGCAAGTAGAATATATATAACCAATAGGCACAGGTGAAAGTAAGAAATAGAGCACCTGGGATCCTCACAATAACAGTATATACATAATAAGGTCTAGAAATAGACGGTATACCGGTAACCTCATGTATAAGGAATGGAAGATAAGTGTAAAGGTAGACATGCTCGAAAAATAGGAATCAATACCCAAACTACTCATATCACTCTCGAAACCAGAACTAACCACGTTGTTGAGTAATATCTCAAAATCATGACCAAGACAGGAGATAGTGTAAGGATAAAGCAACAAGAGTATGCCTACAACACCCCGGCCACCCATACTACCAGGGAACGCAACCAAGTGAAAACAAAACCCTCCAACATCCCATACTACCAGAGCATACAATCAGCAAACAGCAAACAAGGATGGTACCTCACACAAATTAATGATATGATGCCATGCTAAGTCAAGAGTGATAGTAGTACCATATGTCACCCGCTTTCGGCAACCTATAAGGCCCAGAAGACAGGATCCATAGAAGGTCACACCCGTATACCCCTACTACACCGTAACCCCCTCCTTCGGCACCTGCAGCTCACAGCCTCTGGTCCGTAATGGCAAGGTCCATGGAGGCCCCCGACCAACATACTAGATGCCCCAAAATCTCAAATTAATCCTCAAGTAGGGCTGCCTGGAGGGTATCCAGGTCTAAAAGAGTAAGTCTAATAGCCCTAGCACACGGCCCCGCCTACTCCACCATCACCCCGGAAGCTATAGTAAAAAGTCTAGCACTAGACCCCGTCGAGTCCAGTATTAGTGGAACTAGTGAGAAAATATCCTTTAAAACTCCCTTACCCCAAGAAGACCCATCAAACGTTACCAAACCCCTTTAGATCATTTTTACCGAAAATGGGCTCCACAGGCCATGAAAAGTTAAAAAATCAGTCTTAGTAGGCCCGAAGACAATAACTATTGTAAAACATGGGTGAAACCTCTTTATATGCATGGACATGTATGATAAAACACAGATAGCTCCCCCGCAGCTCACAACCAACCTAAAGGCCCTGCACAGGCTCCAAAGCTACTCAGCAAGCATAACCAGCCTAGAAGGATATTTTCATGTCCGGAACTCACGTACATTCCCAATAACCCACCTTCTATGTTCCAGAGTCGAATCAAGGCCACACAGGACTATAAGGGGGATAATACCAACTGATAAGAATGCTACACACAACGGGGGAAAGAAATGAACGAATCATGGAAAAATGCTCAACGTCTGTGGTACCAACCTAATAACCCAACCCAAGGATGCCATCTAGTACATTTTTATCTGATATATGCTAAGTCTAAGGATTTTAGACCATAACCTATCTATTGTCCGATGACAAGCTACCCAAATAACAATGTCTAAGCCCGAATCTCTTCGAGAGATCCCTAATGACAATCAAACTATCATAAACATAAATAATACGTTAAAATGAGTCTAACGATACCCCTATTGCTACCATCACAGCCGAGTCAAAATTTGGGTCCCCAGCGGGCCCACAAGGCCCACAACCTGAAACCAAAAATGGAAACTCACAGTATGATCCCCAAGACCATAGGAGTATATGCCCGAAAAATCAAAGAGATTGGGCAACAAATTTGAGCTAAAACAGCCCCTAAAGTTAATAAACCCAAAAATGGATTTAAGGGACGAAAAACTGAAAATAGGCAAGAATTACCTAACAAGTAAGAGAATTACGCCAAGAAATATGAATTGGATGAGTCCACGAGGCAGCAACGTCACCCACGAACTGATTCCACAACAAAATTCAAGCTTGAGGAGGATAGCAACAATGGTGGTTTTAAGCCAATGAAGAGGACAACAATGGAAAGCAAGACGGGGAAGAGAACATACCAATTGATGAGGAAACTCATGGGATTTCGAGGCACAACAATTTCTGGGGCAAGGAACTGAAATTGGGAGTAATTTAGAGGGAGTTTGGAGCTTAAGAGTTGGTGGGGGATGGAATAAACAAGGCTGGAAAATGAAATGAAAAAGTTTTATACTGCCAGGGGTCCTTCGTCGCGATCGCGAAGGGAGCTCTCGCGGTCATGAGGATCATGCTGGCTAGACCATCGCGATCGCAAAGGCTATCCATGCGGTTGCGAAGAATAGAGAAGGAGGGACTTCATCGCGATCACGATCGGCAATCACGCGATCACGATTGGCGATCACGTGATCGCGAAGAACACGGTGCCAGGCGCATTATCGCGGTCGTGATGGGTGAGTCTCGCGATCGCGATAGAGGCTTGATGCCTGCACCTGCAACAAGGAAAAGTCTGCAACTTTGCAAAACTCAACGAGGCATTCCGGGCACAATCAGAATTCGATATCCAGAAACCAATTGTGCTAACAGAGTGGAAATGATATTCCGGACTCAACAAAATTGATGAAACTTCTATACGAGGTCGTTTAGGAGAAATATTAACCCAAGTCAACACTAATGAAAAGGAAACTGAAGGCTCGAAATAAGTCTGGCACACCCGAAACCCGAACCAACCACCTTCTCAACCCAAACTCATCATTCCGGAGCTGATGGAATCGTCAAATTTTGAATCCGACACTCTGATCATTGAAAGTCACCCAAAGTAAAACTTTCAACTCCAAATGCCCTGAAAATAGAGAAAACCACCCAAAACCCACACCGAAAGTTCTCAAGCCTCAACTGAAGGTCCAACTAGACCAAACTCAATGCTACAGAGCTAACAGAACTGTCAAAATTCAATTTCGAGCACGTCAGCTAAGAATGTTGACTAAAGTCAACTATATTCTAAGTGAGCTCTAAAACAGGAAAAAGGGCAAAACATCCAAACGAACGATCAGGGCACCGAACTACCGGTCCCAGCAAGCCATAAATGACTTGGGGCCGCTATAGGAAGGCTCTAAGAGTACAATGAATGCATAAAGGCGAAGATGACCGGAAGGGTCGTCACACTTTAAAAAGCGTAATAAAGCTTTTATAAGATATTATCTATGTAAAAATTCCTAGAATAAATACCTTTTGAGTAAAAAAGCAGTACAAATCTTTTTGAAATTTATAAAACATTTTCTACTCTAAAGAATTGAAATTTTTCGATCAGAAATATTCTTTCCTCCAATTTTTCGATCAGAAATTTCCAACTGGAAGAGAAACATGAGATATATTCAAAAGCAGAGAATCCATTGTGAATTGTTGATTATGTATAGTTCATATAAAGGAAAGAGATAAATACTTTGATTTTTTTGACTACCTAATTAGGCGACAACATGCTTGTTTTGTCCAATTTTTTGATCATGAATTTCCAACTGAAAGAGAAACACTAGAAATTATCAAAAGCAAAAAATCAATTTTCAATTATTGATTATGTTTAATTCATATATAGACTTTAAATTTAATAACTAAAAAAAATAAAGAAATACAGAAAAGATGATGATAATGAATGCAAAAAAATGGCTTGAATCAAATTATCAAATTAAAATCAAAATAAGAATAAAAGTAGAAGTAGAAGAAGTGTATAATTGTAGTAGAACTATAGAAGTTGTATGCCCGTATTTTTGTAGAAAAAGTTTGATCAAAATATTACTTAAATAGAATTGTAGATTTTTTTTATATATAAGGTAAAATTCTAAATTTAGAAGTGTTAATTTTTTTTGGTATGATTTTAATTACTTAATTTAAGTACTACAATGTTAGGATTCTCTACCTAGTTCAATAAGAAATAATTTAATAATTAAAAATTTGGTTAATTTTAATATTTTAAATATTAGAAATCTTTTTGGAAATTTTTTTGACGACCTTTCTTTTTGGGATATTTGTTTTGGAAATCTTTTTGGGATATTTTTTTTTTGGGGGGGGGGGGAAGTGGCGTAACTTTCTCTTTGAAAAAAATAATATTTTTATATAATGGTATAATAATTAGGGAAGAAAAAGTGAAAAGATAATTTTATCTATTGCGTAGTCTTTTAATTAAGGCAAAAAGTTCAAATCACATTATAAGGTCCTTCACACTTTTAATATAGTACTAGTTTAGTGTACGTGCAAGTGGATTAATATATATATATATATAGCACATTATATTAATTACAAAATCTTAAATTAACCTAAATTTTCTAAGATAAAAAGTGTATTTAAAGAGAAACATGATAACTCACCCTCAAGTCCTTTATCTATTGGTCATCCTCTGAAAAATAAAGTTTAGTCTCTTAAGATTCATAACCTAGAAAATAAAGAGAATTAGAAATAAACCTTTGACTTTTTTGGTATCACGACCCAACCCGTCGTGAGTGGCACCCACCCAACCCCCGGATGAGCGAATCAATAAAGTTCAACCCTTGTCTAGACTAACAGCCTAAAACCAATAACAGAAAGTAAACTAGCAATCGAACAATTCAAAAACTAATCATAATCACTATCCTGCGGAAAATCCCTCCTAGGAACTGAAAGTCATTGTACCAAACATCAATACCAAATATCTAGAATACGGGGATGCAACCCCAAAAGATAAAATGAAATAGTTTTAAGTCTGAAACAAATGGACTGAAACGCTAAGAATAACCCAAGGTAGCTCGAAACAAGCAGCTCACCCTTGAAATTCAGAATCGCCAGTGTTGAATGCGAGGTCGCGTCTCAGTCGTTGGTAGATTTCCTGTACTCACCAAAGACAAACAAGTGCAGTATCAGTACACCACCACTATGTACTGGTAGGATCATCAATCAGTTTTCAAGTAAACAACATATATAACAGTACAACATATTCAAGTAAATATATGGAAAACATGCAACAAGTATACAGGCCCTAGACTACAAGTCTCCACCTACCTTGTACAAGCATGAATTCCATCTCTTACAGCTCTATACAACGAACATGAGCCATTAACTATACCTTTCCGTCTAGCCCGGACCCACCCTGCAATCCCCTCTAGACACATACCAAAAGTAATGCTTCAACCCGGCCTAAACCAAGGCCAACAAAACAGTTACACAAAGTTCCCGGCCACTCAAGGACCACTAGCAATAGCACCTTTAAATAGACAACCCGGTCAACTCACAGAACCAATATCAAGTATCACATTCAGTAAAATAACCCGGTCCACACACGGAACCAATATCAGCCAATGCAATACAATAATCAATTAAACAATGCAAGATGAAATAAAGTAAACCCGTACCAGGCGTGGTACCCATGCCAACCGAATGTTATACCCGTACCAGGCATGGTACCCGAGCCAACCGAATGTCAACAACCACAGTCAATATATGAACATAGACAACTTGTAAAACCAACAAGTAAACACCGTTCAATCACAGACTGTAAACAAGAACCTAAACATTCCACATGACTTCCCTAAGCAATGTAATGCATACAATCATTAAGACAGGAGTACCCGAATATACACATTCACAGAAAATCATAAGCCATCACCTACCTCGAAATGTTCCAAGCTCTATTCGACCCGAGCTTTCCCGTGTTTCGGATTCCTCTCTCGTTCTTGGTCTAAAAACAACACACAGTATATATAATTAACACACAAGGCCAGTACATTACCCAGATTATACCAAATACCCAAACCCCAGGCCACCCATGATCATCCCACCCCTTTCCCAGGCTTTTCCACCGTTAATTCTACTAGTTCTATCATTTTTAAGGATAAAACAGGGAATTAAACAACATATGATCATAATAATATACTCTAATCCATACCCAAGAACACACATGCTTGGAATCCCCTTCCTTCCCTGAATTCCACCATCCCTAGGTTATTCTATCCTTCCCCCAAATTCCCTCTTAGCAATTCTACCACATAGGAAACGTAATACAAAGATTGGGGAACGAAAACCTTACCTTAGGGAAGAATTCAGATGGAAAAAGGAAGAAAAATGCCTGGATTCGCCTAAACCTTCTCCCAAAATGAACTTGTGAAAAACTGAATATTTTGTGAGATATTTCTGCATTAAAATCCCGTCGGTCCGCTATAGCGGTCCTGCTATAGTGGTAGGCTATCGCTATAACGGTCTTAAGTAGGTTGACCGCCCTTTGACCACCGCTATAACAATAATTTCTACCGCTATAGCGGTGGATGCTATCGCGCGTGACCGCTCTCATCATGGACAAAATGTCCAAAAATCTACCAGTTTTGGCCATTTCACAACAAACCTGTTTCCCCCGACGTCCTGAAACAACCCCTTCACGTCAAACACGATTCCGAGCGTTCTACTTACCCAAATGCGATTCCAAAAAGTCCCCCGGACTTCTTTATGTCTTGGCTACGTGAAAAACTAGCTCAATCCAAGACACCTAAACCCATCTTTACCCGAATTTCCCTAGACTCTACCTCGCTTCAAAACCGTCCGAGGCTAGCCTAGCACATAATTTTAAATTCCCAAACCCAGAGTTTTCTAACTCTAAAACTTGGCACGATTGGACTACCCATAATAACGGACCCGTTCATTACAACAGATACCAATTTACCCATCGTTCGTCCCCGAATGATCAAACCCAAAATTACAGAGATAAAAGGAAAGAAGTGTAGTACTTGAATCCTCAAACAATTGAGGGTACTTGTCCCGCATGTCTTTCTCGGTTTCCCAAGTGGCTTCCTCAACCGGATGATGCTTCCACTTAACCTTAACCATATCAATCACCTTTGTCCTCAACCTCTGGACATCCCGAGTAAGATTCAAAACTGGTTCTTCCTCATAACGAAGATCCTTATTGAAAAGTATCTCATCCCACTTGATGATGTAATCCCCATTCCCATGGTATCGCTTGAGCATGGATACATGGAATACCGGATGGACGCCTGACAAACTAGGTGGAAGTGCTAACTTATAAGCCACTGGCCATACAATTTCAAGCACTTCGAATGGACCGATTAACCAAGGGCTAAGCTTTCCCTTCTTACCAAACTGCATAACCCCTTTCATGGGTGATACCTTTAACAATAACTGCTCACCAACCTGAAAGTCCATGTCCCAGACCTTGCGATCGGCATACTCCTTCTGCCTGCTTTGAGCAGCCAACAACTTGGTCTGTATGCCCCTTACCTTTTCCTGCACTTCCATCACTAAGTCTACGCCCAGTGGCTTCACATCACCTTCCTCAAACCACCCAACCAGTGATCTTCAGTTCCTCCCATACAAGGCCTCTAACGGTGCCATGTCGATACTGGAGTGGTAGCTATTGTTGTACAAGAATTCGCACAATGGTAGAAACTGGTCCCAATGACCACCAGAGTCCATCAAACATTCTCTCAGCATGTCCTCCATTATCTGCATCATCCTTTCCGACTGACCATCAGTCTGAGGGTGGAAGGCTGTGCTAAAGGTGAGTTGTGTACCCAAATCTTCGTGCAACTTGCCCCCAAACATAGAAGTAAACTGTGTACCCCTATCTAAAATGATGGACAGTGGTACCCCATGCAGTCTCACAATCTCTTTCACGTAGATCTTAGCGAATTTCTGCGAATTGTAATCTACCTTGACCAAAATAAAATGAGCGGACTTGGTCAGCCTGTCAACAATGACCCAAATTGAGTCATATTTCCCCAATGTCTTGGGAAGACCCACCATGAAATCCATGGCTATCCTTTCCCATTTCCAATCTGGAATGGGCATTCTCTGAAGTAGTCTTGCAGGTCTCTGATGTTCATACTTTACCTGCTGGCAGTTCTGACATTTGGACACAAAATTCACTGTGTCCCTTTTCATCCCGGGCCACCAGCAATGTTGCCTCAAATTCCTGTACATTTTGGTCACACCCGGATGAATTGAGTACCGCGAACCATGAGCTTCTGCCAAGATTTTCTGTATCATATCATTCACCCGAGGAACACAAATCCTCTACCTGAAATGCAACACTCCACCAGAGTGTTACATGACGTCTCTGGACTCCCCGAATATTACCTTACCTTGCAACTTACCAAGTTTTGGATCCTGAAACTGTTTTGCCTTTATTTACTCTATGAAGGTGGCCTTGACCTCAATGCTGGCCAAAAACCCACCTTGATCTGAAAATCCCAAGTGCATGAACTTGGCCTCCAAAGCCCGAATCTCCTTTTTCAATGGTCATTTGGACGCCCCCAAACAAGCCAAGCTACCCATGCTAACAGTTTTCTGGCTCAATGCATCTGCCACAACATTAGCCTTACCCAGATGGTACTGAATTGTCACATCATAATCCTTCCATAACTATATCCATCTCCTCTGCCTCAGATTCAAATCCTTTTGAGTGAAAACGTGCTACAAACTGCGATGATCTGTTAATACCTTACACTTGACACCATAAAGATAGTGTCTCAAGATTTTCAATGCAAAAACCACCGCTGCCAACTTTAAATCATAAGAGGTAATTCCTCTCATGCACTTTCAACTGCCTAGATGCATAGGCTATCACATTCCTATCTTGCATCAACACAGCACCCAAACCAAAATGTGAAGCATCACAGTAAACAACAAAGTCTTTACCTTCAATCGTCAAGGACAAAATAGGGGCTGTGGTCAAAAATGTCCTGAGCTTTTGGAAGCTCTTCTCACACTTGTCGGACCACACCAACGATACCTCCTTCTGTGTCAGCCTGGTCAGGTGAGTAGTAATAGAAGCAAAATTCTTAAAAAACCTCCGGTAGTACCCTGCGAGCCCAACAAAACTCCTCACCTCTATCACAGAGCTAGGCCAAATCCAACTCTTGACTGCCTCAATTTTCTGGGGATCCACCATCACCCTTTTTTCCGATACTACATGCCCCAAGAATGCCACAGAAGTCAACCGAAACTCGCACTTAGAGAATTTTGCATAAAGTTTTTGGTGCCTCAAGATATCCAGCACAATACAAAGATGATTAGCATGCTCCTCCCTACTCTTAGAGTAGATCAAAATATCATCGATGAACACGATAACGAAGGAATCCAAGTAAGACTTAAACACCCCATTCATCAAAATCAAGAATGTTGTCAGTGCATTTGTCAAACTAAACTACATTACTAGAAACTCGTATTGTCCATACCTAGTCCAAAAAGCAGTCTTCAGAATGTCCTCGGGTCTAATCTTTAACTAATGGTACCCCGACCTCAAGTTGATTTTTTGAGAACACTGATGCACCCTGAAGCTGTTCAAACAAATCATCTATACGGGGTAGAGGGTACTTATTCTGGATGGTCACCTTGTTCAGTTCCCTATAATCTATCCACATCCGTATACTACCATCCTTTTTCTTTATAAATAAGACTGGAGCACCCCAAGGTGAAGCACTGGGACGTATAAATCCCTTATCTAGGAGTTCCTGCAGGTGAGTCTTAAGTTCTCTTAACTCTTCCAGATCCATATGATTCGGAGGAATGGAAATGGGACGAGTTCCTGGCTCCAAATCAATACAAAAATCTATGTCCCTGTCCGGAGGCATACCAGGCAAGTCTGCTGGAAACACCTCTAAAAATTCAAAAACCACTGGAACTGACTCAATAGGAGGAGACTCCACACTATCATCCCGGACATGAGCCAAAAAGGCTAGACAACCCCTCCCCACTAGCTTCCTAGCCCAGAAAAATGATATTATCTTAACTGGCTTAGGCCTGTACACACCTTCCCACTCTAGACTATCCTTACCCGAAATCTCTAGAGCCACAGTCTTGGTGTTACAGTTCAACACAATATGATAAGGAGATATCCAGGTCATACCCAAGATAATATCAAAATCATTCATATCCAGAATTACCAAGTCTACCCAAGTATGTAACCCTACAAAAACAACCGAACAATCATGATATACATGAGTCACAACCACCGACTCTCCAACTGGGGTAGAAACATAGATAGGGGAATCAAGGATATCACAAGTCAAACCTAGCCCCAAAGCAAAACTCACAGACACGTAAGAATACATAGAGCCTGGGTCAAATAATACTGAAGCCATTTTATCATAGACAAGAATAGTACTTGTGATCACCGCATCTGAGGGTTCCACCTCTGTTCTCCCTGGAAAAGCATAGCAATGAGCCCGATCATCAATCCGGGTGATTTCCCAGGCCGGCTGCGCCGCACCCCTGCCTGCGCCGCCGTTCCCCCCGTCTCCCTTGCTTCCCTGAAAGTTACCTCGCCCACCTTGTAGACAACCTCTAACATCACCGCCTTTGTCTGCCGGGACCACTGCTCTAGGTTGTTGCTGACCCTGCTTACCTATCTGCCTATGTGGGCACTCCCTTTTAAAGTGGCCCAACTCACCACAATGGAAGCAACCACGGTCCAGAGTAGGTCTGCTAGCTAATGTATAGGACGCTCCTTGGCCTCTAGGAGTTGAAGACTGAGCTCCCTGAAGACCACCTGTAATAGCCGGCAGAGCTGACTGAATAGGACGGGCTGGATAAGCCTGCTGATGCTGGCTCTTGGAGTATGAACCACTATAATTTCCCTTATTTCGGGGCTTCTTGGATAAAGCCTTAGCCTGCCCCGCTTGTCTAACTCCTTCAAGTTTCTTCACATAATCCACCATATCATTAAAGCCTTTACTTGAAGAAATCATATGCACTGACAGTACCTGTAGCTCAGTATTCAGACCCTTGACAAACAACCGGACCCATTTCTCCTCGGAACCCAACATCTGTGTAGAAAAATGAGACAACGCATGGAACTTAGCCTTATAAGCTGAGACTGACATGCTACCTTGCTCAAATTTCAGAAACTCATCCTTCTTATGATCCCTCAAAGTAAGGAGAACGTACTTCTCTAGAAATAATGCGTGGAACTGCTCCCAAGTTAGTGGAGGTAGGATAGAAGACCGACACTCAACATGAGACCTCCACCACTGCTTGGCATCACCCTGCAGTTGAAAAGTGACAAACTCCACCCCATGCTGACGTATAATACCCAATTTGTGCAACCTCTCATGGCAATCTAGGATGAACTCATAGGCATCCTCCTTGTCTGTACCCTGAAACATCGGAGGTTTCATCTTAAGGAACTTAGTTAGCATCTCATGCTCATTACCTGTCATCACTGGGCCTAGCATTGGCCTGAGGAGATCATTTTTGCCCGAAACTGCATCCATCCTTGGTGTAGTAGTAGTCACTGGCTGAGTATCCAAGGCCTAATTTGCATAAGCTGCGGGTATGGTTACAGCACCAACCAACCCACTCAAAATATCCCACACCTTCTTAAAAGCTTCCGGTGTCAAAGTAAGAAGGCCTACACCCCCAACCGGTGCCACCTCCTCTTGAGCCCCTCCATCCTCTACAACCGCTTCTTCTATATCCTCAGCCATATGATCCTGAGGTGGGGAAGGGGTTACCTCACATGCAGCAGCAGCTAGAGCTCTACCCCTCGCGGGTGCGGCTCCTTCTCGTCCCCTGCTCCTTCCCCTACCTCTGCCATGAACTGTCGAGCTCGTTGCTGAGACCACTTGCCTTGCTCCATTATTTCTTGTAGTGACCATCTGCAGACAGAAGAGTGAATGAGGTTAGATACCAATTTGTATCACCAGATACCAATTGGAATCGAGTTATCGCATGAAGGAAAGAAGGAAGAAATAGTTTTTCCTAAAGCCCTATAGCCTCTCGAAGAAAAGTACAGACCTCTCCGCACCATTCTTCAAGACTCTACTATACCTGCCTGGTACTAGGAGATCAACGAACCTAGGCTCTGATACTATCTTTTTCATGACCCAACCCATCGTGAGTGGCACCCACCCAACCCCCGGATGAGCGAACCAATAGAGTTCAACCCTTGTCTAGACTAACAACCTAAAGCCAATAAAAGAAAGTAAATTAACAATCAATCAATTCAAAAACTAATCATAATCACTATCCTGCAGAAAATCCCTCCTAGGAACTGAAAGTCATTGTACCAAATATCTAGAATACGGGGATACAACCCCAAAAGATAAAATGAAATAGTTTTAAGTCCAAAACAAATAGACTGAAACTCCAAGAATAACCCAAGGTAGCTCGAAACAAGCAGCTCACCCTTGAAAGTCAGAATCGCCGGTGCTAAATGCGAGGTCTCATCTCAGTCATTGGTAGATTTCCTGTACTCACCAAAGACAAGAAAGTGCAGTATCAATACACCACCACTGTGTACTGGTAGGATCATTAGCCAGTTTTCAAGTAAACAACATATATAACAGTACAACATATTCAAGTAAATATATGGAAAACATGCAACAAGTATACAGGCCCTAGACTACAAGTCTCTACCTACCTTGTACCAACATGAAATCCATCTCTTACAGTTTTATACCACGAAAATGAGCCATTAAATATACCTTTCCATCTAGCCTGGACCCACCCTGGAATACCCTCAAGACACATACCAAAAGTAATGCTTCAACCCGGCCTAAACTAAGGCCAACACAACAGTTATACAAAGTTCCCGGCCACTCAAGGACCACCAGCAATAGCACCTTTAAAGAGACAACCCGGTCCACTCACGGAACCAATATCAAGTATCACATTCAGTAAAAAACAAATTGGTCCACACACGGAACCAATATCAGCCAATGCAATACAATAATCAATGAAACAATGCAAGATGAAATAAAGTAAACCCATACCAGGCGTGGTACCCGTTCCAACCGAATGTTATATCCGTACCAGGCATAGTACCTGAGCCAACCGAATGTCAACAACCACAGTCAATATATGAACACACACAACTTGTAAAACCAACAAGTAAAAACCATTCAATCACAGACTATAAACAGGAACCTAGACATTCCACACGACTTCCCTAAGCAATATAATGCATACAATCACTTAGATATGAGTACCCGAATATACACATTCACAGAAAATCATAAGCCATCACCTACCTCAAAATGTTCCAAGCTCTATTCGACACAATCTTTCCCGTGTTCTGGATTCCTCTCTCGTTCTTGGTCTAAAAACAACACACAGTACATATAATTAACACACAAGGCCTTTACATTACCCGAATAATACCAAATCCCCAAACCCCAGGCCACCCATGATCATCCCACCCTTTTCCCAGGCTTTTCCACCGTTAATTCTCCTAGTTCTATCAGTTTTTACGGATAAAACAGGGAATTAAACAACCTATGATCATAATAATGTACTTTAATCCATACCCAAGAACACACATGCTTGGAATACCCTTTCTTCCCCGAATTCCACCATCCCTAGGTTATTCTAACCTTTTCCCAAATTCCCTCCTAGCAATTCTACCGCATAGGAAATATAATACAAAGATTGGGGAACGAAAACTTTACCTTAGGGAAGAATTTTGACGGAAAAAGGAAGAAAAACGCCTGGAATCGCCTAGCCCTTCTCCAAAAATAAACTTGTAAAAAACTGAATGTTTTGGGAGTTATTTTTGTATTAAAATCCCGTCGGCCCGCTATAGCGGTAGGCTGCCGCTATAGCGGTCTTTAGTAAGTTGACCGCTCTTTGACCCTGGTATAGTGGTAAATTCTGGTGGCCGCTATCGCGCATGACCGCGCTCATCACGGACAGAATGTTCGAAAACATGCCAGTTTTGGCCATTTCACAACACACCTGTTTGCCCCGACGTCCTGAAATAACCCCTTCACGTCAAACGCGATTCCGGGAGTTCTACTTACCCAAATGCGATTCCAAAAAGTCCCTCGGACTCCTTTATGTCTTGGATACATGGAAAACTAGCTCAATCCAAGATACCTAAACCCATCTTTACTCGAATTTCCCTAGACTCTACCTTGCTTCAAAATTGACCGAGGCTAACCTAGCCCAGAATTTCAAACTCCCAAACCCAGAGTTTTCTAACTCTAAAACTTGGCACGATTGGACTACCCGTAATGATGGACCCAGTCGTTATATTTGGGTATTTCATTCAGCGATAACATGCTTATTTTTCAATTTTTCGATAAAAATTTTTAACTGAAAGAGAAAAAATGAGAAATTATCAAAAAAGGAGAATTCATCATCAATTGTTGATTATATATAATTCAAATATAATCTTTAAAGCTATTAATGAAAAACAAGTTAAGAAAGGTAAAAAGAATGATAATAATGAATGCAAAAAGACGATGTAAATCAAAACCTAAATAAGAAGAAAAGTAGAAGTACGTAGAAGAAGCGTTTTCAATAATGCTTCCACAATGCATATGTTTTTCAACAGATCCACACGTTAACATTCAACTAAAATACACTTCTCAGACCTGTTTATAAAAAGAAAAATTAGAGAAGCAAAATAAAATATTTATGCATAACATAACAATCAATTTATATAGATAGATAGATTATACTCAATTTACAATGAATAACGTACTTGATCCGTCTTCAAATTTAATTAGTAAGCCCCAAATTGAAAGAGAAATAAGAAGAAAAAGTTGAAGTATAAGAAAGTATGTTTCTTGCAAAATTTGATTCAAAATATTACTTAAATAGAACTGTAGAAATTCTTTTCTATGTAAGGTAAAATTCTAATTCACTTGGAAGTGTTAAATATTATACCTAAATTAAATAACCAAAACCTTAAAAAGTTAGAACACAAATTAATTATGAAAATTTTCTTACCAAAAGACACGTTAGTTTAAAATATTTTAATATATAAAGAGTTTAACTTCATTTATTTCTTTTCCACAAAGGCCCCGTACTACTTATTTTTTTAATATTTTTAATTTAAATGTTTTCTTTAGTGATTTGGTTAATCTTTTACATATAATTTAAGTGTAGGATTTCTATAAGGTAAAATTTTAATTAATTCTAAAACTTTATAGTTCAAATAAGGAAAGATTTTAAAAATAAAATTTTGGTCAATTTTAATTATTAACTCTCCTAATATCTCTTACCATATATTTTAGGAAATCTTAATTTTAAATATTATAAATATAATGATATAATAATTAGAGAAAAATAATAAAAAGAAGATTTTGTCTAAATCAGATTCTTTTAATGAAGGGAAAAAGGTTCAAATCACATTATAAGGTCCTTCACATTTTTAATATAATATAGATATAGATAGATAAGTATATAAATAAAATAGAATTTCTTTGTTGAATGATGTTTAGACTTATGTTATTCCCTTTTTTTTTTAATTGTATTTACTTAAGTTATATTGGAACTTATTTTACATTGGAATTTGATATAAGAGTATATGTTAAACTTTTTTTTGGATTTTAAAGGTAAGTCATACGTTCAAATTTAATTTATTTGTTTTAGTATCATTGACTTGTTATTTCACATTGCATATTGCTCATTTTTCACTTACAATTGATAAATGATTATTTTTATTTTAATAATATAATGTTTACAAATATTAGTAATTGTTTTATCAAACATCCAGTGTATCATGTTCTTACAAAATGTGTTGTATTAGTTTTTATAATTAATTATATTAAAATATTATCAACTTGACATATATATACCACAATTAGACAACAACAACAACAACAACAACAACAACATACCCAGTATATTCCCACTAGGTGGGGTCTGGGGAGGGTAAGATGTACGCAGACCATACCTTTACCCCAGAATGAAGTAAAGAGGCTGTTTCCAATAGACCCTCGGCTCAAAGCAATCCAGGAGATAAAACCAATAAACAAAACAGCAGATAAACACAAAACTATACTACAACAAAATAATATAAAAATCTAACTACACAAGGCACTAGCAAGTAGCCGGCGCAGAAGAAACAAAAGCTACAAGCGTAGCCTTTCAACTACTAAAAAGACAACAAAACCCCGCACTCCTCCCTACTAAGAAACCAACCAACCTACTAACCTACAATCCTTATCTGAGCTCTCCACACCTTCCTATCTAAGGTCATGTCCTCGGTAAGCTGCAACTGCACCAAATCCCGCCTAATCACCTCTCTCCAATATTTCTTCGGTCTACCACGACCTCTCGTAAATTCATCCATAGCCAGCCTCTCACACCACCGCACAGGGGCCTCTGCGCCTCTCCTCATCACATGCCCAAACCATCGCAACCTCACTTCCCACATCTTATCTTCCACGGAAGACACTCCCACCTTCTCTCGAATATCCGCATTCCTAAGCCTATCCCTCCTAGTAAACTCACACATCCAGTGCAACATCCTCATCTCAGCCACCTTCATCTTTTGAACGTGAGAGTTCTTGACCGGCCAACACTCCGCCTCATACAACATAGCCGGTCTAACTGCTACTCTGTAGAACTTGCCTTTCAGTTTGAGAGGCACCTTTTTATCACACAAGACCCCGGATGCGAGCCGCCATTTCATCCACCCTGCACCAATCCGATGGGTCACATCCTCGTCAATCTCACCGTTACCCTGGATAATAGACCCAAGGTACTTGAAGCTATCTCTTTTTTGGATGACATGCGCGTCAAGCCTCACTTCCACGTCGGTCACATATGTCACCTCACTGAACTTTCACTCCACATATTCCGTCTTGGTCCTGCTCAACCTAAACCCTTTAGACTCCAGGGTCTTTCTCCAAACCTCCAATTTGTCATTAACTCCTTCGCGTGTCTCCTCAATCAAAACTACGTCATCCGCAAATAACATACACCATGGCACCTCGCCTTGAATTTGCCGCGTTAACACATCCATCACCAAGGCAAATAAAAAGGGGCTAAGGGACGATCCCTGGTGCAATCCCATCCCCACAGGGAAATGTTCGGAATCTCCCCCCGCTGACCTAACTCGAGTCTTTGCGCCATCGTACATGTCCCTAATCACCTTACTGTATGCCATGGGTACCCCCTGACCTCCAAGAACCTCCAAAGAACCTCCCTGGGAACTCTATCGTACGCCTTTTCCAGGTCTATAAACACCATATGCAAATCCTTCTTCCTCTCCCTATACTGCTCCACCAATCTCCTCACGAGATGAATAGCCTCAGTAGTCGACCATCCTGGCATGAAACCGAACTGATTCTCAGAAATAGTCACAATTCCTCTTAACCTCAACTCCACAACTCTCTCACAAACCTTCATGGTGTGACTCAACAACTTGATACCCCTATAGTTGTTGCAATTTTAGATGTCACCCTTACTCTTGTACAATGGAATCATCGTGCTCCATCTCCAAGCTCCGGGAATCTTCGACATCCTGAAAATAACATTGAACAACCCCGTCAGCCATTCCATCCCTACGCTGCCCGTACATTTCCAAAAATCCATCGGAATTTTATCAGGTCCGACCGCTCTACCCCTATGCATCCTACGAATAACACCTCTCACCTCCTCTACCCTAAAACTCCTACAATAGCCATAGTCACAGCGCCTCTCCGAATGCTCTTACTCTCCCAACACAATGCCTCCGTCGCCCTCTTCATTTAGGAGCCGATGAAAGTAAGTCTGCCATCTCTTCCTAATGAGCACATCCTCCACCAACACTTTACCATCCTCATCTTTGATGCACTTCACCTGATCAAGGTCCCGGGCCCTCCTCTCCCTAGCCTTGGCTAGCCTATACAACTTCTTATCTCCACCTATACCTTCTAAAGCAGCGTATAAGCTCTCGAAAGCTGCAGTCTTAGCAGCCGTAACTGCTAACTTAGCCTCTCTCCTAGCTATCTTGTACTCCTCCCTATTCTTTTGCTTCTCCTCCTCATCCTTACTTTCAACCAACTTCGTGTACGCCCTTTTTTTTGCCTCCACCTTCCCTTTTACTTCTCCATTCCACCACCAATCCCCTCGATGCTTGTCAGAGCGGCCTCTCGAGACACCTAAGACCTCACTAGCTGTCTCCCTCATGCAGCTGGAAGTTGCCTCCCACATACTATCTGCATCCCCTCTGCTATCCCATGCCCCCGAAGTCATCAACTTCTCCCCTATTTCTAGGGAACTACCCATAGTCAAGCTACCCCATTTAATTCTCGGCCAATCATCCACCCTCTTCTTCTTTCTCTCCTGCCTAATCTCCAAGTCCATCACCAAGAGCTTATGCTGGGTTGACAGGTTCTCACTCGGTATTACCTTGCAGTCTTTAGACAGACCTCTATCTCCCTTCCTAAGGAGCAAAAAATCAATTTGCGTCTTGGCCACCGAACTACGAAAGGTAACCAAATGCTCCTCTTTTTTCGGGAAGCTCGAGTTTGCTACCCATAACCCAGGGGCTCTAGCAAAATCCAATAGGGACGCCCCTCCTGCATTCCTCTCCCCGAAACCAAAACCTCCATGCACCTCAGCGTAACCCCCAGGGGATGACCCGATGTGCCCATTGAAATCCCCCCCTATGAAAATTTCTCCGAGTTTGGTACCCCTCTCACCACCTCCCAAAAGCCCGCTTTCTCCTCCTCCTCCAAACCCGCATGAGGCGCGTAGGCACTAATAATATTAAGAGTAGAACCACCAACGACTAACTTGATCAACATCATCCTATCGTTGACCCTCGTGACCTCAACCACATGCTCTCGAAGCTCCTCATCAACTAAGATGCCTACGCCATTCCTATTCCTAACGCCTCCCGAGTACCACAACCTATACCCATCCACTACCCGCGCCTTAGTTCCCACCCATTTAGTCTCCTGGACACAAGCTATGCTAATCCTTCTCTTCCTAAGACTCTTGACTAACTCTACGGACTTTTCGGATAAAGTTCCTATATTCAAAGACCCTACTCGCAACCTAGAGGCACCCTTGGCCCATTTACCCCTCCTACCTCCAGCCCCCGGCCCCGACCCCGACCCCGACCCCGACCCTGACCCAAACCCCAACCCCGACCCCCACCCCAAACCCAACCCCGACCCCGACCCCGACCCCGACCCTGACCCAGACCCCGAACCGCTCCGATGACATGACCCTAGCCTCCCATCAACCAACAAAGCCACTAAGTAGAGGAAAACTACACAGGGAAAAGGACCAGACTACTTCTACATAATCCAAAAACAAACAAGGGAAAAAGGCACAATATATCACAACAAATAGCAAACAATCTCAGAACTCCAACAGACGACTAACAACTTCTCAAAATTGAAACTGGTTGCAAAGAGACCGGAGAAGTAAAGGGACTAGGACAAATAGAGATAAAGGTGAAGAGAGCACCGGGATAGATTTTGAACTTAAATTGTAGTATGATTTGTATAATTGAAAGATTATTAGTGTTTCGTGTCAAATAATAAAAATTGTGTTAATTCAAACTTCAAACTTAAGAGACTATTTTGACCCTTATTCTTTCATTTAAAGCAACCACTTCTAGCCATTATTACTTTATAGACAAATGTATAAATTTGAATGACTTTGTTAGAATAAAAAGAAGATAAATGACTTTATTCGATAATTTATTAGTTGAGTGACCATTTGATGCAATAACGATAGCAGAAACAAATCCTAATTCTAAGAATATGAAATAAAAGATTGAAGATAGGCACAAGAAACTAATTGACAACTATAGCTATAAAAAGCTAAATCTTTCAATTAAGAATGCAAAGCAAGCACCAAATTTATAACACAACCCACACGAGATAAGCAAAATTGACAAAAAAAAATTAAGTTATATTGATCAAAGAGAAGTATCACGTACATATATATATATTGTATATGGAGCTTTCCATATATAATATAGTATGAGAACAATAAGAAATACCTTTTTAAGAAAACTAATAATCCTACTAACACAAATTAGTCCGTGTTTTTTGTTCCTTTGATTTCGTTCGATTAAAACAATTATTTTAAATTTAAAAACTTTGCACTTGCGATATTGTCACAATCCAAAATCACTTGGGTTGTGATGACACCTACCTCAACCCAATCATGGTAGGTAAGCCAAACCCAATAAACATAATAATTGAAATAAAAGCAATACTAAAGGATCCAACGCGTAAAATCCAGAAATGATATTGGACAACATAATCTGGAAATTCCCAAGACTCAGAAGTCATAAGTACAAGAGAAACTCTAATACAATATCAAAACTGATCAATCCAACACTTCTCGAAAGTAAAATAGACAGAAAATAAATGATAGAAGAAATTAGGTCGATCTTTTAATACAAGAGCTCACCAAAGCTTCAAATAGAAACGCAAGCACGAACTGAGCCAGGGGGTCTGTGCGTACAAGGATTTTCATCAGAAGGATGCAAAAAGTAGAAGTGAGTACAATCCATTTATACTCAATAGGCATATGCATCATAAGTCGACTGAGCTTAAGCAGATACTATAACGAGTAAAGAATACTAAAATAACTCTATACGCAGAAAAGTGCCAACAGTTCAATACCAATAATCATAAAATATCACTACAAAACACCATGATAATCAAAGAATGATGCAATGCAATAATATACAATGGCCAATGTATATCGATATACACCCCCTCTAGTGATTTATTGTAAATATGGGATCCATGGGAACTCCGAATGAAATCAATCTACCCGAGCCTTCCTTTTTTGAATAGATTCTGAATGCAATCAATCTACCAATGACAAGTTTTACAGATAAAAATGATTCCAACGATAACCATATTGCTAAGGTTCAAATCAGGGTCCAAAGAGTAAACCCCGAGCCCACAAGGGAAAAATGGAATTTTATTGAAAAATTAATTTACCCAAAAATTAAGGAGTTCAAATATGAAATCTCATAAAAAATGGAGTTAAAATCGCCCTTGAAATCATCGAAAAACCATTCTTTAACTTTAGCCGAAAAATCCCAAAATTCTAAGTTGAAAAATCAAGTTTTGAAGGTGAAATCATGAAATAATCATTGAGAAATGTATAAAAATAGCACAAAAAACTCACCAGATGAATAAACCTCGAAAATTCCTTTTTGATTCTCCCCAAAATCTATCTATTTGTCATGACTTGATTTCTCGGTCTTGATAGCACCTACAACCCCCCCAATAGGCGAACAAATTCTCGTAGCCCGAAACGGTTAGTAATGGGCTACCTTCTAACAGTTTAAGCGGAAGAACAAATAAATAAGCGGAAGCAAGGGAACAAGTTGAATAAACTAGGTAACAAGAGTAATATAAATACAAAGAGGAAGATAAACCAAACCCAAAACCTGGTATCATAGCGTATAGAAGCCCGAACTACATAAGGAGTACAAGGGTTCAAAAGAAATATTTACAAAGATGTCTCCGAGTAGTAATAGTGTACAAAATATACAAGATAAACTAAAGCTAATCTCCAGTCGGCAAGAGCTCACCCTCAGTCTAGAGTATCACCAAGACAGCACCTCGCACGAGTCTCCCATGAGCTAACAACGATGGCCCACACTAGGATCTGCACCAGAAGATGCAGTGTGTAGGGTGAGCACCAAATTTAAAGCATAAGGTACCCAGTAGGTACCATAGGCTGACTGGGCATATATAAGGTAAAAGAGCAATAGAAGACAGAATAGAAGTAAACAATCACAGAAATCAATGAAAAGGTACGCAAGAACTAGCCTAGAGGGAAGACAACAGAAAGCAACATACAAGGCTAGCAAGTAAGATATATACACACAGGCGTAGGTGAAAGTAAGGAATAATGCACCTGGGATCCTTGCAATAACAATATATACATGATAAGTTCTAGAAATGGATGGTATACCGGTAACTTCAAGTATAAAGCATGGGAGAAAAGAATAAAGGTAGACATGCCCGAAAAAAAGGAATTAGTAACCAACCAAAGCATACCAATCTCAAATCCATAAGATAACCCCTAGCAATATCCAATTCCAATATTCATATCTGTAATAAAATAACAAGAGTCTACCTACAGTCCCCCGGCCACCCATACAATCGGGGAACTCAAACAAGTGAAAACAAACCCTCCGGCATCCCATACTACCAGAGCGTACAATAACCAACCAGCAAACAAGGGTGGTACCTCAAACAATGAATGATATGATGCCATGCTAAAACGAGAGTGATAGTAGTACCGTATGTCACCTACTTCTGGCAACCTATAAGGCCCAGAAGACAAGATCCATGGAAGGTCGCACCCATATACCCCTACTACGATGTATACCCTCCCTCCGGCACCCGCAACTCGCAGCTTCTAGTCCAGAACGACAAGGTCCATGGAGGCCCCCGACAAACATACTAAATTCCCCACAATCTCCAAACAAATCCTCAAGTAAAGTTTCCTGGAGGGTATCCAGGTCTAAAATAGTAAGCCCAATAGCTCTAGCACTCGGCCCTGCCTTGTCCAGTAACACCCCGGATGCTGTAGTAAATAAGTCTAGCCCTTAACCATGTCGAGTCCATTGTAAGTTGAACTAGTGATAAATATCCTTTAAAACTTCCATACCCCAAGAAGATCCATTAAAATGGTACCAAAACTCTTTTAAATCATTTTTACCAAAACGGGCCCCACGGGCCATGCAAGGTTTAAAAAAAAATAGTTGAAGTAGGCCCGAAGCCAAAAAACCACAGTAAAACGTGGGTAAAACCTCTTTATATGCATGAACATGATATGATCAAACACAGATAGCCACCCGCAACTCACAATCAATCCTACGGCCCTGCACATGCTCCGAAGCTACTCAACAAGCATAACCAGCCTAGAAGGATATCTCTATGTCCCGGACTCACGGACATTCCCAATAATCCCACCATCTGCATTCCAGAGTCAACAAGGCCTCACAGGACCACAAGGGTAATAATATCAAATAATAAGAGTACTACACACAACAGAGGAAAGAAATGGGACAGGTCATGGAAAAACGGTCAAGGTCTTTGGTACCAACTTAATAACCCAACCCAAGGATGCCAGCTAGTACAATTTTACCCGATATATGCTAAGTCTAGGAGTTTAGACCATAACCTACCTATCATCCGAAAACAAGCTGCCCGAACAACAACGACTAAGCCCGAATCACTCTGATAGATCCCGAATGACAATCAAACTATCATAAACATAAATAAAATGTTAAAATGAGTCTAACGATACCCATATTGCATCAATTATAGCTGGGTCAAAATTTGGGTCAAAGGTAGGCTCGCAGGGCCCACACCCGAAACCAAAAATGAAAGAACCACGACGACCCCAATGATGCCAAGAAGGCATGCTCCAAATTTGAGCTCAATTGGCCAAGAGAAGGCGCCAAAATAGCCCGCTCAATTTGGGGTTTGAAGATGGAATTTCAATAATAAGAACGGAAATTGGGCAAGAATTACTTAGCAAAAGGACAGAAAATTAGCACAAGATGGACAATTCTTCGCACCCACGAACATGCACAAGCTACAAGGCAGCCACTACAACAAATTCCCAAGGTTGGAAGAAGAGCAACAATAGAGGAATTTAGAAAATTCAAGGAGGAAGAAGCTTACCAAAAGACGAAGGACTACGGAAAATCAATGAACAATTGAGTCCCCAAAGATTAGAATTGATTTAGAGCAAAATGATGGAGTGAAATTTGAGTTTTAGAGTGAGAAAGTTTGAGAAAGAATGCTGGAAAAACGAAATAACTGAAATTTATAGATGTTGGAAAATGGCAAGCACTATCGGCGCTGAAGGCCTGCCACAGGCCAGCGCGATCGCGCTGCCTGGGGGCCGTTGGCGCTGAAGGCTGGCCTTAAACTATTTTTCTACAATTTCTGAAAACTCTCCAGGGCATTCCGGGCACAGTCGAAACATGATACTCAAAAACCAATAATGCTAATAGAGTGGAAATGACGTTCCGGACTCAACGGAATTGATGAAACTTCCATACAAGGTTGTTTCAGAGAAATATTGACCTAAGTCAACACTAATGAAAAGTAACTCAAAGGCTCAAAATGAGTCCCGCTCACCTGGAACCCGAACCAACCACCTTCCTAGCCCAAACTCAACATTCCAGAGTTGATGGAATCGTCAGATTTTGAATCTGACACTCCGATCATCGAAAGTCACCCAAAGTTACACTTTAAACTACAAATGGCCTGAAAACTGAGAAAATAACACAAAAACCACACCGTAAATTCTCAGGACTCAACTAGACCAAACTCAACGCACTGGAGCTAACAGAACTGTCATAATTCAATTTCGAGCACGTTAGCTAAGAATGTTGACTAAAGTCAATGATATTCTATGTTTATGTTCTAAAACAGGCAAATGGCCAAATCAACCAAATGAACGACCAGGGCACCAAACTACCGGTCCCAGCAAGACATAAATGACTTGGTGCAGCTGTAGAAAAGCTCTAACAGTACAATAAATACGTAAGCGCGAAGATGACCGGAAGGATCATCAGAACATCCACTACTAAAAAGACTTTTATCCTCGAAAGTCAAGAATAAGGGAGTACCTGAAGGCTCGAACAACTGCGGATACTGAGCACGCAACTCACTCTCGGTCTCCCAAGTAGCCTCTTAGACCAAATGGTGCCTCCACTAAACTTTCACAACTGGAATCTCCATAGATCTCAGTCTCCTGATATCTCTGGCCAGAATAGCTATCGGCTCCTCAACAAATGACAAGCTCTCATCTAACTGAACTGAATCCCAATGAAACTCGTGAGACTCATCTGGCATATACCAGTGCAACATAGAGACATGAAAAACTTGATGGACAGCTGAAAACATCGGAGGCAAAGCCAACATGTAGGCAACACTACCAAACCTTTGTAGAATCTCAAACGACCCAATAAACCTGCGGCTAAGCTTGCCCCGTCGACCAAATCTCATCACTCCCTTCACGGGCGATACCCAAAGGAAAACCAAGTCACTAACACTGAACTCCAAGGCACGAAGTCTACGATCAGCGTAGCTCTTTTGCCTACTCTGGGCTGCTTTAAGCCTGTCCTGAATCAAATGAACTCGGTCCAAGGAATCTCTGAGAAAATTTTTACTCTGCGGTCTGGACTCTAACCCATCAAAACATCCAATCGGTGATCTGCAATGCCTACCATACAGAGCCTCGAATGGTGCCATGCTAATGCTCGAATGGAAACTATTATTATATGCAAACTCCGCCAAAGGCACAAACTGATCCCAGGAACCCCAAAGTCAAGTACACAAGCCCGTAGCATGTCCTCTAGGACCTGAATAGTCCTCTCAGACTGGCTATCTGACTGAGGGTGGAAAGCAGTACTAAGTTGAACCTCTGTACCTAAATCCCTCTGTATAGCTCTCCAGAACTTAGATGTGAACTGAGTGCCGCGGTCTGAAATGATTGAAGCATGGACCCCGTGCAATCGAACAACTCACGAATGGAAATCTGAGCTAGCCTATATACCCCATAATAAGCTTGAACTGACAAGAAGTGTGTTACTTAGTCAGCCTATCAACGATCACCCAAATAGAATCAAACCCTCGAGAAGTACGAGGCAAACTGATAATGAAGTCCATAGTAATACCTTCCCACTTCCATGGGGAGTCGCTGCATCAAGCCACCTGGTCTCAGGTGCTCGAACTTAACCTGCTGACACTTCAAGCACCGAGATACGAACTCCACCATGTCCCGCTTCATACCACTCCACCAGTAAAGCTGTCTCAAATCTCTATACATCTTTGCTACGCCAGGATAAATGGAGTATCTAGAACAATGTTCCTCATGGAATATCAACTATATCAAATCACCAACTCTCGGAAAACAAAGTCGACCATCAAACTCAGAATACCATCAGAACCCAAAGTAGCCCGGCTGGCCTCACCTCGAACTACCTGATCACGAAGGTCACGCAAACTCTGATCCTCAAACTGTCGACTCTTAATTTGATCAACTAGAGTAGAGAAAACCTCAATACTGGAAAGAACTCTGCTGGGATCTGATAAGTCAAGCCTAACCAAATGGTTAACCAAGGACTGGATGTCCAAGGCCAACGGTCGCTCAGAAACTGAAAGGGAAGCTAGGCTGCCCATACTCACTGCCTTCCGACTCAAGGCATCCGCTACCATGTTTGCCTTGCCCTGATGGTATTAAATAGTGAAATCATAGTCCTTTATCAACTTAATCCATTTCCTCTACCTCGAGTTCAGCTCGCGCTAACTCGTAATGTACTAAAGACTATAATGGTTGGTGAATATCTCACAATGAACTCCATATAGATAGTGCCTCCAGATCTTGAACGCGAAGACTACTGCCGCCAACTCCAAGTCATGAGTGGGGTAGTTGCGCTCGTGAACTTTCAGCTGCCTCGACGCATATGCTATCACTCGACACTGCTGCATCAACACACAACAAAGACCAACACCTGAAGCATCACAATACACGGAGAAACTCTGACCCTCAACCGGTAAAGTCAACACTGGAGCTGAAGTCAATAAGGCCTTAAGCCTCTGGAAGCTATCCTCGCACTGATCTGACCACTGGAATGGGTTCCTAGTCAGCCTAGTCAAGGGTGCTGCTATGGAAGAAAATCCTTCAAAAAACCATCTGTAGTACTCGGCTAACCCAACAAATATATGGACCTCAGTAAGAGTAATAGGTCTAGGCCAATCATAAACCACATAAATCTTACCCGGATCAACTCTAATCCCATCCTTAGACACCACGTGTCCTAGGAATGCAACTGACTCAAGCCAAAACTCACACTTTGAGAACTTGGCATAAAGCTGATGATCTCTCAATGTCTGAAGTATAGTCCTCAAATACTACTAATGCTCATCCCTACCCCTTGAGTAAATCAGGATGTCATCAATGGAGACTATCACGAACATATCCAAGTACGGGTTAAGCACCCTACGCATCAAATCCATAAAGGTTGTGGAGGCATTAGTCAACCCAAAAGACATCACCAGGAACTCATAGTGGCCATAACATGTACTGAATGCTGTCTTAGGGATATCCTCCGCCCTAATCCTCAACTGATGGTAGCCAGACCTCAAAACAATCTTTGAAAACATGGCTGAACCCTGGAGCTGATCAAATAAGCCATCAATCCTTGGCATCGGATACCTATTCTTCATTGTCACGTTATTCAACTACCGATAGTCAATACGCATCTACATTGACCTATCCTTCTTCTTCACGAAGAGGACAAGAGCACCCCAATGAGACACACTCAGTCTAATAAACCCCTTAACTAAAAAATCCTAGAGCTGCTCCTTAAGCTCTCTCAACTAAGCAGGAGCAATAAGGTAGGGAGGGATAGAAATGGGCCTGGTGCCCGACTCTAACTCAATAGAAAAATCAATATCTCTATCAGGTGGAAGGCCTGGTAGGTCGGCAGGAAACACATCTAGGAAGTCTCCAACCACAGGAACGGACTCAGGAGATGTAGGGTCAGAACTAGCATCTCGAACATATGCTAGATAAGCTAAACACCCACAGAAAATTAACTTCCTAGCTCAAAGACAAGAGATGATCCCAGATGGTGCATAGCTAACAGAGCTCTGCCATACAACTGGGGATACACCAGGAATGACTATGGTAACAGTCTTGGCATAACAATCCAAAACCGCACGGTGAGGGGATAACCAGTCCATGCTTAATATCACATCAGAGTCTAACATATCAAGTATCATCATATCAGCCCAAGTCTCTAAATCACCAACATATATCACAATGATCTCACAATCCGATCCACTACTAAAGAATCTCCTACTTGGATAGAAACAGAAAGAGCAACAAATAATGGCTCACTAGCCAACCCTAAACAAGGCAGAAAGTAGGCAGATATATATTAACAAGTAGATCAAGGATCAAACAAAGCATAAGCTGGCTGATGACATACAAAATCGTACTTGTGATCACGGCATCCGAGGCCTCTGCCTCTAGTCTCCCAGGGACCGCATAGAACTAACGATGACCTCCACCTGCCCGACTACCATCCTTACCACCTGCTCTGCCACGTGGAGCACTACCTCTACTCTGACCACTACCTCCTCAAGCCGGTGGCTGAACGGAGTGAATAGGCTGAACTGTACCCCACTGGGGGAAATCTCTACAAAAATAAGCCACCAACCCCACACTCATAATAGGTTATACCCTGCCGGGAGCAATCTCTGGCAAAAAGGCCGCTAACCCCACACTCATAGCACGACCTTGATGGCCAACCCTATCGAGATAAACCCGTTGAACCGGTGTGGCCACCTCGCCCTGATGCCCCAGAAGTTGTACCCCGTGAAGACTGCCCGCTATAGCCCTGATGGTTGCTCTCACCCTGCTCGAACTGGGTACTACCAGAAGTCTGAAGTGATGACAGAACCGGTCAGCTAGACTGACCCTGATGCTGCTGTGGTTGATAACCCTGGCCCTACTGGCCTGAACCTATACCACCATGCCTGGAACCACTGTAGCCACCCTGATTTCGAGGCTTCTTATCTCTGGCCCAGATGTCATAATGACGCAAATCCTCAACTGTACGGGCATAATTCGCAATGGCCTGGAATGACCTGTCACGACCCAATTTCTCGGTCATGATGGCACCTACAACCCCCGGTAGGTGAACCAATCCCCGTAGCCCAGAACAGTTAGCAATGGGCTACTATCTAACAAATAAGGGAACAAGACGAAGAGAACAGATAAAAGGAATATAAATATATACATATGCGGAAACTAAACTAAACCCCAAGACCTGGTATCATAGTACAGAGCCAAACTACATACATGGAGTGCAAATAAACCAAAACTATATATACAGATGTCTCTGAATGGTAATAGAGTACATGAAGCAAAAGATAAACTAAAGCTAAGCTCCGATCGCCAAGAGCTCACCCTCAGTCTGAAGTAGTCCCCAACAGATCTCCAAGCATGAATCACAGCGATCTAACGGCGATGGCCCACGCTAGGATCTGCACCCAAAGATGCAGGGGGGTAGGGGTGAGCACCAAATGCGAAGCATAAGGTACCCAGTAGGTATCATAGGCCGACTGGGCACATATAAGATAAAAGCTTAGTAATAGACAGAATAGAAGCAAGCAGTCACAGAAATCAACGAAAGGTACACAGGAACTAGCCCAGAGGGAAATCAACAGAACCACATGTGAGGCTAGTAAGCAGAATATACACACCATAGGCACAGGCGAAAGTAAGGAATAACGCACCTGGGATCCTTGCAATAACAGTGTATACAAAATAAGTTTACGAAATGGACGGTATACCGGTAACCTCAAGAGTAGGAAGAAGAGAGAAAGAGTAATAATAGGCATGCTCAGAGACATGGATCAAACTCAACTAATCATAACAATCTCATACTTATCTATAATAGAGAATAATTCTGTAAGTAAATAGCAAAAGTCTACCTACAGTCCCCCGGCCGCCCATACAACCGAGGAACAGAAACAAGTGAAAACAAACCCTCCGGCATCCCATACTACCGGAGCGTACAATCAACAAACAACAAACAAGGGTGGAGCCTCAAACAATGAATGATATGATGCATGAAGATCTCAGTAAATGGTATATCTGTATGTACCTCCTCCGGTGCTGATCCAGCCCAGCAGGTAGGTTCCATGGAAAGACACTGCCCGTATACCTCTACTCCACCGTATACCCCTCCTCCGGCACACGCAGCCCGTAGCCCCTGGCCCGGATGGCAAGGTCCATAGAGGTCCCATACCCCATACTAAAACTCAGTATCAACACATGTCATCCAGAAGCAAGTCCGGTTTCAAGATAGAGACAAAGTCTCGAATATGCAATGCCCAGACCCTGTCCAGGACTAAAGTAGTAGGAAAATGTCTCAAAAACCCCTCCAAGGGTGCCCGGGCGTAACCGGGTCTAAACAGTAAAAAGTCATCTCAGGTGCTCGGTCCGACCGAGACTAAAAATCATCTCAAGTAACAAGAAAACTCAACTAGCACCCCGGCCCTACCGAGTCTAGCGATAATCGTAAAACTGATGATTTTAAACATAATTTTACTTCCTTGCCCAAAAATATTCACAAGTTAAATCAAATCATTTCCAAATTATTTCCATCAAAAAAGGGGCCCCCGGGCCATGCAAGGTTTAGAAAATAGTGTCAGTAGGCCCGAAGCCAAAACCATAGAAAACATGGATAAAACCTCTTTATATGCATGGAAATGGTATGATCACACACAATAGCTGCCCAGCAGCTCGCAATCAACCTATCGACCCTGCACAGGCCCACAGCTATTCAGCAAGCATAACCAGCCTAGAAGGATAATTCTATGCCCGGGACTCGCGTACATTCCCAAAATCCCACCTTCTATGTTCCAGAGTCAACAAGGCCTCACAGGACCACAAGGGTAAATAAAATATATTGTCAAATACTACAAGCAACGGAGGAACAAAAGTAGGCGGACATGAATAAAGCGGTCGAGGTCTGTGGTACCAACCTAATAACCAACCCAAGGATGCCCATTAATACAATTTTATTGTCAAATACTACAAGCAACGGAGTCTAGGGAAAATAAACCGTAACCTACCTGTCGTCCGATGACAAGCTTGAACCTCTCCGAAAAATCCCCAACACGAAATCAAACTCTAACTCGGGCTTGAATAATTTGACGTAGATAATCTATTGCTTTCGGCCGATCACATATAACGTTAAAATATTATGGTGTATAAAAACTTTATAAAATAAATACATATACAATTATAACGTATCAAAAATATTTTCCATAAACCTTTAAAATATTTTAAAAAGTCAATAATAATATAATTTTTATCAAATTCAACTTTTAAATAAAATATTTTCAAATACACGCGCGATGCTAATAAAATTCTTAAGCTTAGGATCGTAACTCACCATCGCACGATTTTGATACTCAAGAACTCTCTCGGAATCCTCCCTTATGTTTTCTCACTGTTTCGGAACTGAAATGGCGTTTTAAAACGTGAAGTTGAGGCTTAAATCGAGTTTAACCCGACCCGGTTCGCGACCGGTACGTAACCCATTTTCTGCCAGACAGTCCGCGGTAAAACAGTCATAACTTTTTACTCCGAGATCAGTTGGACGTAAGGTTTTGTGCGTTGGAAACTAGACTCGTAGACCTTCGATTTGGTATTTCGGGGGACTTCTAACTCTTTATATATTGAGAGAAAAGCTCCGAGACATTTTACCCAAAGTTCAGGAAATTTGTTAAAGATCTTCCGATTACTTTTGCCGACTTGCTTGGCTTCAAAACTTATAATGCGACCAAACAAATGGACCCAACACCGAAATACCGGTCCTGACGAGCCTTAAGTGACTTGGGGCCACTACAAACAATCTCTAACGGTTCAAGGAAAACGTATATGTGGAAATAACCGAAAGGGTCATTACATCATCCACTACTAAAAAGGACTTTCGTCCTCGAAAGTCAAGGTCAAGGGGGTACCTGAAGGCTAAAATAGCTGCGAATACTGATCTCGCATATCTCTCTCAGTCTCCCAGGTAGCCTCCTCGACTGGACGGTGCCTCCACTTAAACTTAACAACCGGGATCTCTCGAGACCTCAATCTCCTGACATCTCTGGCCAAAATAGCTGTCGGTTCCTCAAAAAAGGCTAAACCCTCATCCAACTGAACTGAATCCCACTGCAATACATGAGACTCATCTGGGACATACCGACGCAATATCGAAACATGAAATACAGGATGTATGGCTGAAAACATAGGAGGCAAGGCTAGCTGATAGGCAACGCCACCAACCCTCTGAAGAATCTCAAACGGCCCAATGTACCTCGGGCTAAGCTTGCCCCGCCTACCAAATCTCATCACGCCCTTCATGGGCGATACACGGAGAAACACCAAGTCACCGACACTAAACTCCAAGGCACGAAGCCTACGATCAACATAACTCTTCTGCCTGCTCTGAGCTGCCCGAAGTCTGTCCTGAATCACTCGGACTCGGTCTAAGGAATCTCGAAGCAAATCTGTGCTCTGTGGCCCAGCACTAAAACCATCAAACCAACCTACCGGTGATCTGCAACGCCTGCCATACAAAGCCTCAAAAGGTGCCATGCCGATACTCGAATGGAAGCTGTCATTATAAGCAAACTCTGCCAAGGGAACAAACTGATCCCAAGAACCTCCAAAGTCAAGAACACAGGCTCGAAGCATGTCCTCCAAAATCTGAATGGTCCTCTCGGCCTGGCCATCTGTCTGAGGGTGGAAAGCGGTACTAAGATGAACCTCTGTACCCAAATCTCGCTGAATAGCCCTCCAGAACTGAGATGTGAAACTGAGTGCCGCGGTCTGAAATGATAGAAGCTGGGACCCCATGCAACCGAACAATCTCACGAAGGTAGATCTGAGCTAACCTCTTTGCGCCATAAGAAGTCTGAACTGGCAAGAAATGTGCTGACTTAGTCAGCCTATCAACAATCACCCATATGGAATCAAACCCATGAGAAGTACGGGGCAAACCAACAACAAAGTCCATAGTAATCCCTTCCCACTTCCACTCAGGAATGGGAAGTCGCTGCATCAAGCCACCAGGTCTCATGTGCTCGAACTTAACCTGCTGGCAGTTCAAGCACCAAGATACAAAATCCGCTATATCCCGCTTCATACCACTCCACCAGTAAAGCTGCCTCAAATCTCTATACATCTTTGTTGTGCCAGGGTGAATGGAGTATCTAGTACAATGTGCCTCATGAAGTATCAACTGAATCAAATCACTAATCCTCGGAACACAAAGGCGACTATCAAACCGTCAGAACCCCATCTGAATCTAGAGTAGCCCGACTGGTCTCACCCTGAACAACCCGATCACGAAGGTCACACAACTGCTGATCCTCAAACTGACGGCTCTGAATCTGATCAATCAAAGTAGAACGAACCTCAACACTGGCGAGAACTCTGCTAGGATCCGACAAGTCAAGCCTAACCAAATGGTTAGCCAAGGACCGGATGTCCCAGGCCAACGGTCGCTCTGAAACTGAAAGAGAAGCTAGGCTACCCATACTCACTGCCTTCCGGCTCAAGGCATCCGCTACCACGTTTGCCTTGCCCGGATGATACAGAATAGTGAAGTCATAGTCCTTCAGTAACTCGACCCATCTCCTCTGTCTCGAGTTCAACTCCCGCTGACTCGTGATATACTGAAGACTACGGTGATCAGTGAAGATCTCACAGTGAACTCCATATAGGTAATGCCTCCAGATCTTGAGCGCGAAAACTACCGCCGCCAACTCTAAGTCATGAGTGGGGTAGTTGCGCTCGTGAACCTTCAGCTGCCTCGACGCATATGCTACTACTCGACCCTGCTGCATCAACACACAACCAAGACCAACCCCAGAAGCATCACAATACACGGAGAAGCTCTGACCCTCAACCGGCAAAGTCAAAACTGGAGCTGAAGTCAATAAGGCCTTAAGCCTCTGGAAGCTATCCTCACACTGATCCGACCACTGAAATGGGACATCCTTCCTAGTCAGCATAGTCAAGGGTGCTGCTATGGAAGAAAATCCCTCAACGAACCGTCTGTAGTAACCTGCTAACCCAATAAAGCTGTGAACCTCAGTAACAGTAGTAGGTCTAGGCCACTCACAAACCACTGAAATCTTTCCCGGATCAACCCTAATCCCATCCTTAGACACCACGTGCCCTAGGAATGCAACTGACTCAAGCCAAAACTCGCACTTTGAGAACTTGGCATAAAGCCGATGATCTCTCAAAGTCTGGAGTATAACCCTCAAGTGTTGCTCATGCTCATCTCTACTACGCGAGTATACTAAGATATCGTCTATAAAAACTATCACAAATGAGTCCAAATACGGGCCAAGAACCCTGTGCATCAAGTTCATAAAGGATGCGGGGGCATTAGTCAACCCAAAAGACATCACCAGGAACTCATAATGGCCATAACGTGTCCTGAATGCTGTCTTAGGGATGTCCTCCGCCCTAATCCTCAACTGATGATAGCCGGACCTCAAATCAATCTTCGAAAAAATGACTGAACCCTGAAGCTGGTCAAACAAATCATCAATCCTCGGCATCGGATACCTATTCTTCACTGTCACCCTATTCAGTTGCCGATAATCAATACACATGCGCATAGACCCATCCTTCTTCTTCACGAAGAGAACAGGAGCACCCCACGGTGACACACTAGGTCTAATAAACCCCTTAGCTAACAGATCCTGGAGCTGCTCCTTAAGCTCCCTCAACTCAGCAGGAGCCATACGGTAAGGAGAAATAGAAATGGCCTAGTGCCCGGCTCTAGCTCAATAGCGAAATCAATATCTCTCTTAGGTGGAAGGCCTGGCAGGTCGGTAGGAAACACATCGAGGAAGTCTCTAACCACATGAACGGACTCAGGAGAAGTAGGGTCAGCACTAACATCTCGGACATATGCTAGATAAGCTAAACACCCACGAGAAATCAACTTCCTAGCTCCAAGACAAGAGATGATCCCAGATGGTGCATGGCTAACAGAACCCTGCCACACAACCGGGGATACACCGGGCACAGCTATGGTAATGGTCTTGGCATAACAATCCAAAACCACACGGTGAGGGGATAACCAGTCCATGCCCAGTATCACATCAAAATCTAGCATATCAAGAAGCATCAAATCACCCCAAGTCTCTGAATCACCAATAGATAACATACAGGATCTCACAATCCGATCCACTACTAAAGAATCTCCTACTGGGGTCGAAACAGAAACAGGAACAGATAATGGCTCATTAGCCAACCCCAAACAAGGCACAAAGTAGGCAGATACATATGATAAAGTGGATCCAGGATCAAATAAAGCCATAGCAGACTGATGGCACACAGAAATCGTACCTGTAATCACAGCATATGAGGCCTCTACCTCTGGTCTCCTAGGGACCGCGTAAAACTGACGACGACCTCCACCTGCCCGACCGCCATCCCTACTACCTGCTCTGCCGCATGGAGCACCACCTCTACTCTGACGACCACCCCCTCTAGCTGGGGGCTGAACTACTCGTAAAGGCTTGGCCAACTGAACTGTACTCTGCTGAGGGCAATCTCTAGCAAAATGACCGATCACACCACAAGTAAAACAAGCCCCTGGCGGCCTACTCGGTCGATATGAACTAGCAGATCCCGCATAACCACCACGGCCTAATGCCCCAGAAACTGTACCCCTCGAAGATTGGCCGTCATAGCCCTGATGGCTGCTCTGACCCTGCTCGAACTGGGTACTACCGAAAGTATGAAGGGACGCCTGGACCGGTCGGCTGGACTGACCCTGGTACTGCTGTGGCTGATAACTCCGGCTCCACTGGCCAGGACCTCTACCACTATATCTGGAACCACTATAGACACCCTGATGTCGGGGCCTCTTATCCCTGGACCCCTGATCATGTCGCTGTAGGTCCTTCACAGTGCGGGCATAGTCTATAATAGCCTGGAATGACCGACCACTGGCAATCAATATCTCAGCTGGCTGCCTAATCTCTGGCCTCAAACCCCATACAAATCTGCGAATCCTATCAGCCTCGGTAGGAATGATCATAGCTCCGAACGGTGCTAGCTGATGAAAGCGGGTCTCATACTCCGAGATAGTCATAGACCCCTGCACAAGGTGAGTAAACTGCTCCCTGCGATGCTCCCGATCACTCTGGGGTAGTAACTTGGCCATAAAGGCCTCATAAAACTCAGACCAGGTCAAAGGAGGTGACGACGGTGGTCTACAAGTAACCTGGGCCCTCCACCATAACTTCGCTGGGCCCTCCAACTGATAGGTAGTATAACCAACCCCGTGAGTCTCCAACAAACCCAAATGATGCAACATCTCCTCACAGGTAGTAATAAAGTCATGTGGATCCTGTCCAGAAGTACAAGCAAACCTCGGAGGTGCTAACCTAAAAAACCTACCCAATGCCTTCTGCTCTGACTCTGTCATAACTGGGCGAGGAGCAAGAGGCTGTGCAACAGATGGAACCAGAATGACCTCCACACGGGGAGCCATAGTAGCCGGCTGCGCTCCTAAGCTCTGTGCACCCAGGGCTGCCCCCTGAGCGGATGTCTGCGCTACCTCGGAAAGCCGCTCTCCAATCACACCCAAAAGCTGTAATAGTAATCCCCGAATATCTGGAGACTGAGCTGCGGCTGGAGCTGGCACAGAAGTGGGCACTGGAGCTGGTGCTGGAACGGGAGGCTCACCCCCGCGTGATGCCGATGATCTCGTACGAACCATCTGCGGAAGGATGAAGTAGAACAAATGAGATTTCCAGAAACTTCAAGGGTTCTACGCACCACACAGAAGCAAGGAAAGAGTCAAATTTCCTAAAATGCAGTTGTAGCTTCCCAAAGATTGAGTACGGACGTCTCTGCCCCGATCCGCAGGACTCTACTAGACATTGGCTCCTATACCGATGACACCGGTGAACCTAAAGCTCTGATACCAAGTTGTCACGACCCAATTTCTCGGTCATGATGGCACCTACAACCCCGGTAGGTGAACCAATCCCCGTAGCCCAGAACAGTTAGTAATGGGCTACTATCTAACAAATAAGAGAACAAGACGAAGAGAACAGATAAAAGGACTATAAATATATACATATGCGGAAACTAAACTAAACCCCAAGACCTGGTATCATAGTATAGAGCCCAAACTACATACATGGAGTGCAAATAATCCAAAACAATATATACAGATGTCTCTGAATGGTAATAGAGTACATGAAGCAAAAGATAAACTAAAGCTAAGCTCCGATCGCCAAGAGCTCACCCTCAGCCTGAAGTAGTCCCCGACAGATCTCCAAGCACGAATCACAACGATCTAATGGCGATGGCCCACGCTAGGATCTGCACCCAAAGATGCAGGGGGTAGGGGTGAGCACCAAATGCCGAGCATAAGGTACCCAGTAGGTATCATAGGCCGACTGGGCACATATAAGATAAAAGCGTAGTAATAGACAGAATAGAAGCAAGTAGTCACAAAAATCAACGAAAGGTACACAGGAACTAGCCCAGAGGGAAATCAACAGAACCACATATGAGGCTAGTAAGCAGAACATACACACCATAGGCATAGGCGAAAGTAAGGAATAACGCACCTGGGATCCTTGCAATAACAGTGTATACAAAATAAGTTTAGGAAATGGACGGTATACTGGTAACCTCAAGAGTAGGAAGCAGAGAGAAAGAGTAATAATAGGCATGCTCAGAGAAATGGATCAAACTCAACTAATCATACCAATCTCATACTTATCTATAATAGAGAACAATTCTGTAAGTAAATAGCAAAAGTCTACCTACAGTCCCCCGGCCGCCCATACAACCGAGGAACAGAAACAAGTGAAAACAAACCCTCTGGCATCCCATACTACCGGAGCGTACAATCAACAAACAACAAACAAGGGTGGAGCCTCAAACAATGAATGATATGATGCATGAAGATCTCAGTAAATGGTATCTCTCTATGTACCTCCTCCGGCGCCGATCCGGCCCAGCAGGTAGGTTCCATGGAAGGACATTGCCCGTATACCTCTACTCCACCGTATACCCCTCCTCCGGCACACGCAGCCCATAGCCCCTGGCCCAGATGGCAAGGTCCATGGAGGTCCCAGACCCCATACTAAAACTCAGTATCAACACATGTCGTCCGGAAGCAAGTCCGGTATCAAGATAGAGACACAGTCTAGAATATGCAATGCCCAGACTCTGTCCAGGACTAAAGTAGTAGGAAAATGTCTCAAAAACCCCTTCAAGGGTGCCCGGGCGTAACCGGGTCTAAACAGTAAAAAGTCATCTCAGGTGCTCGGTCCGACCGAGACTAAAAATCATCTCAAGTAACAAGAAAACTCAACTAGCACCCCGGCCCTGCCGAGTCTAGCGATAATCGTAAAACTGATGATTTTAAACATAATTTTACTTCCTTGCCCAAAAATATTCACAAGTTAAATCAAATCATTTCCAAATTATTTCCATCAAAAAAGGGCCCCCCGGGCCATGCAAGGTTTAGAAAATAGTGCCAGTAGGCCCGAAGCCAAAACCATAGTAAAACATGGATAAAACCTCTTTATATGCATGGAAATGGTATGATCACACACAATAGCTGCCCAGCAGCTCGCAATCAACCTATCGACCCTGCACAGGCCCACAGCTACTCAGCAAGCATAACCAACCTAGAAGGATAATTCTATGCCCGGGACTCGCGGACATTCCCAAAATCCCACCTTCTATGTTCCAGAGTCAACAAGGCCTCACAGGACTACAAGGGTAAATAAAATATATCATCAAATACTACAAGCAACGGAGGAACAAAAGTAGGCGGACATGAATAAAGCGGCCGAGGTCTGTGGTACCAACCTACTAACCAACCCAAGGATGCCCATTAATACAATTTTATTCTATATATGCGGAGTCTAGGGAAAATAAACCGTAACCTACCTGTCGTCCGATGACAAGCTTGAACCTCTCCGAAAAATCCCCAACACGAAATCAAACTCGAACTCGGGCTTGAATAATTTGACGTAGATAATCTATTGCTTTCGGCCGATCACATATAACGTTAAAAATACATAAGAACTTGCTATATGTTATACTGCAATATTGTTTAAAAATACAAAAGGGAAGGTGAAGCAAGAATGGCATAATCCATGCTTGCTGGGGTATATACACTAATTTGGCCAATATGCCATTAATTACATATACTACCTCATTAATATATTAAACAACCATACTAAGTGGCAGCATATTGAAAGGATTAGTGGCTACCTAGGTGTCATAATTTAGTGCAAATAAATGTTGTGCACTTCTCCACCACTTCCACGTGGAAGTGGTGGTGCCACCATAATAATATTTATCTCGTTATATATATATTTGAGTATTGCATAAATTCGTGGTAAAATAAATATAATATTTTAAATATACCATAATTCATAGAAAATTGTTTCAAACAAAACCTACTATATTATAATAATAAATTTTAACATAACTAAATTTACTATCTCCGTTAAAATATTACGGTGTATAAAAACCTTATAAAATAAATACATATACAATTATAAAGTATCAAAAATATTTTCCATAAACCTTTAAAATATTTTAAAAAGGCAATAATAATATAATTTTTATCAAATTCAACTTTTAAATAAAATATTTTCAAATACACGCGCGATGCTAATAAAATTCTTAAGCTTAGGCTCGTAACTCACCATCGCACGATTTTGATACTCAAGAACTCTCTCGGAATCCTCCCTTATGTTTTCTCACTATTTCGGAACTGAAATGGCGTTTTAAAACGTGAAGTTAAGGCTTAAATCGAGTTTAACCCAACCCGGTTCGCGACCCAGTACGTAACCCATTTTCTGCCAGACAGTCCGCGATAAAACAGTCATAACTTTTTACTCCGAGATCCGTTGGACATGAGGTTTTATGAGTTGGAAACTAGACTCGTAGACCTTCGATTTGGTATTTTGGGGGACTTCTAACTCTTTATATATTGAGAGAAAAGCACAGAGACATTTTACCCAAAGTTCAGGAAATTTGTTAAATATCTTCCGATTACCTTTGCCGACTTGCTTGGCTTCAAAACTTATATTGCGGCCAAACAAATGGACCCAACACCGAAATACCGATCCTGACGAGCCTTAAGTGACTTGGGGCCGCTACAAACAAGCTCTAACGGTTCAAGGAAAACGTATACGTGGAAATAACCGGAAGGGTCATTACATGACCGACCGCTAGCAACCAGTATCTCTGTAGGCTCTCTGAACTCTCTCCATAGCCCCCAAATAAATTGACGGACCCTGTCCGCCTCATTAGGGATAATCATGTCTCCAAACAGAGTGATCTGATGCAAATGAGTCTTGTATTCTAAGATGGTCATGGAATCCTTAGAAAGCCTAGTGAACTCCTCTCTTCGATGCTCCCTGTCGTTCTGTGGCAAGAACTTAGCCATAAAGGCCTCATAAAAGTCAGACCAGGCCAAGGGAGGTGATGTAGAAGGCCTTCAAGCAACCTGCGTCCTCCACCATAATTTTGCTGGACCCTCTAGCTGATATGAAGTATAGCCAACTCTGTGAGTCTCTAACAGCCCCAAGTGATGCAATATATCCTCACAGGTAGTAATGAAGTCATGGGGGTCCTGACCCAGTGAACTAGAAAACCTAGGCGGTGCCAATCTCAGAAATTTGGTCAAAGCCTTCTGCTCCCCATCTGACATAGTTGGGCGAGGAGCAAGAGGTTGTGCAACCGATGGAACTCGAATGACCTCAGCACGAGGAGCCACAGTAGCAGGCTATTCTCTTGAACTATGAACACCCAGGGCTTCCCCCTGAGTGGATGTCTGAACTATCTCAAAAGAACGCTCCCCAATCATCCCCAGAAGCTAAACAAGTAAACCCCGAATATCCGACGACTGAGTTGGGGCTGAAGCCGGCACAAAAACTGGTGTAGGAACTGGTACTACAGTTGGTGGTACCTGGGATGCCCCCAGGCCTATATGCTGCTTCTCTGGAGTGAACTCTGGCTCGTAGTTATACTCGGGCTCTACCTCAACCCTAGCAACCCTAGCAGCCCTAGCTGGTGCCGCTGCTCTGGGGTGTCCATGACCCCTACCTCTACCCTTGCGACCACCCTGACCCCTAGCTGGAGTCGGAGGTGTTGGGGAAGGAGGCTCTCCTCCGCTAGAAGCTGAATATCTCGTACAAACTATTTGAGGAAGAGTGAACCAGAATAAGTGCAATTTACAGAAACTTTCAAGTATACTACGCATGAGACAGAAACAAGAAAAGTTCAATTCTTCCTAAGATGTCACTATAGCCTCCCGAAGATTGAGTACGGATGTCTCCTTCCTGATCTGCATGACTCTATTAGACTTTGGCTCCTATACCGATGACACTGGTGAACCTAGGGCTCTGATACCAAGATATTATGACCTGATTTCTCGGTCATGATGGCACCTACAACCCCCCAGTAGGCGAACCAATTCCCGTAGTCCAGAACAGTTAGTAATGGGCTACCTTCTAATAGTTTAAGTGAAAGAACAAATAAATAAGCGGAAGCAAGGGAACAAGTTGAATAAACTGGATAACAGGAGTAATATAAATACAAAGCGGAAGCTAAACCAAACCCAAAACCTGGTATCATAGCATATAAAAGCCCGAACTGCATAAGGAGTACAAGGGGCCAAAACAAATATATACAAAGCTTTCTCCGAGTAGTAATAGAGTAGAAAATATACAAGATAAACTAAAGCTAAACTCTGGTCAGCAAGAGCTCACCCTCAGTCCAGAGTATCACTAAGACAGCACCTCGCACGAGTCTCCCACGAGCTAATGGTGATGGCCCACACTAGGATCTGCACAATAAGATGTAGTGTGTAGGGTGAGCACCAAATTCGAAGCATAAGGTACCTATTAGGTATAGAAGTAAAAGAGCAATAGCAGACAGAAGAGAAGTAAACAGTCACAAAAATCAATGAAATGGTACGCAAGAACTAGCCCAGAGGGAAGATAACAGAAAGCAACATACAAGGCTAGCAAGTAAGATATATACACACAGGCACAGGTGAAAGTAAGATATAACGCAACTGCGATCCTTGCAATAACAGTATATACATGATAAGTTCAATAAATGGACGGTATACTGGTAACCTCAAGTATAAAGTATGGGAGAGAAGAATAAAGGTAGACATTCCTGGAAAATATGAATTAGTAATCAACCAAAGCATACTAATCTCAAATCCATAAGGTAACCCCTTTGAGTATCCAATTCTAATACTCATATTCGTAATTAAATAACAAGAGTCTACCTACAGTCCCCCGGCCACCCATACAACCGGTGAACTCAAACAAGTAAAAACAAACCCTCCGGCAGCCCATACTACCGGAGCGTACAATCAACAACCAGCAAACAAAGTTGGTACCTCAAACAATGAATGATATGATTCTATGCTAAAACGAGAGTGATAGTAGTAGCGTATGTCACCTGCTTCTGGCAACCTGTAAGGCACAGAAGACAGGATACATGAAAGGTCACACCCGTATACCCCTACTACGCCGTATACCCTCCCTCCGACACCCGCAACTCGCAGCTTCTGGTCCAGAATGGAAAGGTCCATGGAGGCCCCCAACCAACATACTAAATGCCCCGCAATCTCAAAACAAATCCTCAAGGAAATCTGCCTGGAGAGTATCCAGGTCTAAAATAGTAAGCCCAATAGCTCTAGCACTCGACTCTGCCTAGTCCAGCAATACCCCAGATGCTTAGTAAATAAATCTAGCCCTCGACCCCGTCGAGTCCAGTGTAAGTGGAACTAGTGATAAAATATCCTTTAAAACATCCTTACCCCAAGAAGATCCATTAAAATGGTACCAAAACTCTTTTAAATCATTTTTACCAAAACGGGCCCCAGGGCCATGCAAGGTTTACAAAACAAAATAGTCCAAATAGGCCCAAAGCCAAAAACCATATTAAAACATGGATAAAACCTCTTTATATGCATGGACATGATATGATCAAACACAGATAGCTTCCCCGCAGCTCACAATCAATCCTACGGCCCTGCACAGACTCCGAAGCTACTTAGCAAGCATAACCAGCCTAGAAGGATATCTCTATGTCCTGGACTCGCGGACATTCCCAATAATACACCATCTACGTTCCAGAGTCAAAAAGGCCTCACAGGACCACAAGGTTAATAATATCAAGTAATAAGAGTACTACACATAACGGAGGAAAGAAATGGGAGGGGTCACGAAAAGGGGGTCAAGGTCTGTGGTACCAACTTAATAACCCAACCCAAGGATTCCAGCTAGTACAATTTTACCCGATATATGCTAAGTCTAGGAGTTTAGACCGTAACCTACCTATCGTCCAACGATAAGCTGCTCGAACAACAACGTCTAAGCCCGAATCACTCTGAGAGATCCTGAATGACAATCAAACTATCATAAACATAAATAAAATCTTAAAATGAGTCTAATGATACCCATATTGCATCAATTGTAGCCGGGTCAAGATCTGGGTCAAAGGCAGGCTCGCGGGGCCCATACCCGAAACCAAAAATGAAAGAACCACGATGACCCCAACGATGCCAAGAAGGCATGCTCTAAATTTGAGCTCAATTGGCCAAGAGATGGCACCAAAATAGTCCGCTCAATTTGGGGTTTGAAGATGGAATTTCAATAATAAGAACGGAAATTGGGCAAGAATTACTTAGCAAATTGACGGAAAATTAGCCCAAGATGGACAATTCTTCGCACCCACGAACATGCACAAGCTACAAGGCAGCCACTACAACAAATTCCCAAGGTTGGAAGAAGAGCAACAATGGAGGAATTTAGAAAATTCAAGGAGGAAGAAGCTTACCAAAAGACGAAGGACTATGGAAAATCCAGGAACAATTAAGTCCCCAAAGCTTAGAATTGATTTAGAGCAAAATGGTAAAGAGAAATTTGAGTTTTAGAATGAGAAAGTTTTAGAAAGAATGCTGGAAAAATGAAATAACTAAAATTTATAGCTGATGAAAAATGGCCAGCGCCATCGGCTCTGAAGGCCTGCCACAGGACAGCACGATCGCGCTGCCTGGGCTCCGTTGGCGCTAAAGGCTGGCCTGCAACTATTTTTCTACAATTTTTGAAAACTCTCCAAGGAATTTTGGGCAGAATCGGAACCCGATATTCAAAAACCAATTATGCTAATAGTGTGGAAACGATGTTTCAAACTCAACTCCAAAATTTCCATACTAGGTCATTTTGGAAAAATGTTGACCCAAGTCAACACTAACGAAAAGGAACTCAAAGGCTCGAAATGAGTTTGGCTCACTCAAAACCCTAACCAACCACCTTCCTAGACCAAACTAAACATTTCAGAGCTGATGGAATTGTCAGATTGAGAATCCGACACTCCGATCATATAAAGTCACCCAAAGTTACACTTTCAACTCCAAATGGACTAAAAACTGATAAAACAACAGCAAACCCACACCATAAGCTCTCAGGACTCAACTAAAGGTCCAACTAGATGAAACTCAATGCTCCAGAGCTAACGGAATTGTAAGAATTCAATTCCGAGCAAGTTAGCAAAGAATTTTGACTAAAGTCAACAATATTCTTAGTTTAAGCTCTAAAACAGGCAAACGGCCAAAATGACCAAATGAACGACCAAAGCACCGTACTACCAGTCCCAACAAGCCATAAATTACTTGGGTCAACTACAAAAAAGCTCTAACAGTACAATAAATGCATAAGCGCGAAGATGACCGGAAGAATCATCACACTATTGTTGTAAAATCAAGAACAAAAGAACAATAATATAAACAAGAAATATATAGAAGATATGTGAGATCAAGAGAAGCGAGTTTTTCTTATTCTTCCAAGTATCAAGTGTATACAGTATAAATCATTATGCCTCTATTTATAGTTTTCATAGAGGCATCCTAAAGGTTGTCATAAACATGACATTAACTATGGAGGTTATGGGGAGAGGGAGTTACACTCATAATGGTGTGTGGAGTAGAGGAGGATTAACTATATATTATAAAGAAGATTAGTGGGCTTAACTTCTTAGAAATTATGGACATCCACATAATTTTATTATTTACAACATCTATATCTATCTATATTATTATAAAAGCATGAATATAAATGTTGATTGACAAAAATAGACTTATAATATTGAATTGCTTTTATACCCTTAAAAATTTGAGTTTAATAAGGATAAAATTATAATCACACCTTTTTCTAAATGTCCTAAAATATATTTACTTTGATTTTAGATAGTTTGAATGAAAATAGGGCACAAAAAGATGCTTAAAATTTTTGGCAAAGGGCTGGGATATCCTACCGCCATAAAAATTCGGCAAAAAGAGGACCTAATTTGTTGAAGGTTAGGTTTGGGTTATATAGTCTAAATCTATAATGACTGAATCCATTGTTATGGGTAAACCATTCGTGCCAATTTTTAGAGTTAGAAAACTCTTAGTTGAGGAGTTTGAAATTCAGGGCTAGGTTAGTCTCGACCGATTTTGAAGTGAGGTATGGTCTAGGAAAATCTGGGTAAGGATTAGGTTAAGTGTTTTGATTTATGCTAGTTTTCCATTTAGCTAAGACATAAAAGAGTCCGGGGGACTTTTCAGAAATTAATTCGGGTAAGTAGAACTCCCGGTATCGAGGTTGACGTGAAGGGGTTGTTCCGGGATGTCAGGAAAATAAGTGTGTTGTAAAATGGGGCAATTTGAGGAACTTTACGACTTTCTGTCCCATGTAAACTACTACGGCGGTTGACACACCGCCAAAGCGACCTCCACCATAGTGGAGAAAATATCGCTATAGCGTAAGTCAACGTCGGTCAGCCTCTGACATGGTAGTTGACTCCGCTATGGTGGTACCTCTATAGCAGAGTGGACCGCTATAGCAGAGCGTGATGGGATTTAATGTATAAACTTCCCCAAAATAGTCAGTTTTCAACAATGACATTTTGGAAAAAGAAGAGGGTGATTTTGGGCGATTTCCATCAGTTTTACATTGTATTTAATCCTAAAGGTAAGGTTTATACTCCCCAACCTTCGTACTATCTTTCCTATGCTTTAGAATTTCTAGGGATGGACTTGGGGGAAGGTTTGGAATGACCTAGGAATGGAAGAATCCGGGAAAAAGGGGATTCTAGGGTGCTAGAGTTCTTGGGTCTTGATTATTGATGATGGGTGATGATCACTTAGCCATAATTCTCTAAAGGTATCCGTAAAAATGATGATGATCATGATTTGTCCTGGGGATTGGGATTTTGCATAATATGGGTAATTTAGGCTAGTTAATTGACTATAGTTCTTATGTGTTACTTTCTAGACCAAGAACAAGCAAGGGATCCTGAAAAAGGGAAAGCTCCAGTTCAATTTAGCTTGGAATATTTCGAGGTAGGTGATGGTTATTGATTCCTGTATGCATTGTATATTTGTGTATTTTTGTATAAGTGTTGTATGAGTTGCATGCTTAGGGAATGATTTAGGAATGTCTAAGGGTCCTGTTTTCAGTCTTGTGTAATGAACTAGGTGTTATTGCTTATTGGTTTACAACTTTGATTGTTCATTGTTTGTGACTGTGGATTTTGTGTGACGTTCGGTTGGCTCGGGTACCATGCCTGGTATGGGATAGCAAATGGTTGGCTCGGGTACCACGCCTGATATGGGATACTAATTGGTTAGCTCGGGTACCACGCCTGGTACGGGCTTACTTATTTACATTGTGAATTTGATTTTGGTTCCATGAGTGGACCGGGAGGTGTTCATGATTTGTGATATTGCATATGGTCCTTGAGAGGCTGGGTTATTATTATTGATCTGTGAGTTTGGTCTTGGTGTAAATCGGGTTGCATGTTTAACAATTACGTGTTGTTAAGGGGAATCCCAGGGTGGGTCCGAGATATGTAAAATGGTATATTTATTAATTATTATTGATTGTTGATCATGGTTATAAGGGTGGGTTACATGTGGGAATAATCTAGGAAGAGACTTGTAATCTAGGGATACCTGTTGGCTTGTTTATATGTTTCATGTACTTTTACTTGGCTTTTATACCGTTCATATATTGCTTATCTGGAACTAGCTAATGATCCTACCAGTACACGGTAGTTGTGTACTGATTCTGCACTTGTGTTTGTTTTTGTGAGTACAGACAATCTTCCAGCGGCTGACACGCAACCTCACTTGTAGTCCCACTGCTTCCAGACATCAAGGGTGAGCTATTTCGGTCGAGCTACCTTGGTCACTTTCGTTTCCAGTATAGCCCACTTGTTTTTAGGCTTAGACTCTTGCTTATTTGGGGTTGCATCCCCACATTATTGATTTTTGGTAGTATTTTGGTATGATGACTTTCAGGTTCTAGGGAGGGATTTCCGCAAGTTTATTTATATTGGTGTTCATTTGGTTTATTATTGCTAGTTTTACTTATTGCACACTGGTTTTGAGCTGTTAGAACGGTTATATTCTTGGTCGTTGATGGTTTTCTCGCCTGGGGGTTGGGGTGGTGCCACTCATGGTAGTCTGGGTTGTGACAAATATGGTATCAGAGCCCTAGGTTTGTTGATCTCGTCATACTAAAACAGGTCTAGTAGAGTCTTGTAAAATGGTGCGGAGACGTTCGTACTTTTCTTCTGGAGACTGTAGGACTTTAGGAAAACTATATCTTCTTTCTTCCTTCATGCTATAACTTGATTCCAATTGGTATCTGGCGATACAAATTGGTATCTGACTTTTTCACTCTTCTGTCCGCAGATGGTTAACACAAGGAACAATGGAGCAAGACTAACAGTCCTAGCCGCGGGTTGGTACGCCGTGTTCTAGACATTGGTAGATTATTTTGGCACGATGACCTTAAGGTTCTAGGGAAGATTGTTTCCATAGGCTTTTATTTTATAATAGTATCTCTTTTGACTTGAATGTTAGTTTACTTATGCACTGGTTTGAAGCTGCTAGATTATGCTAAGTGTGGGTCTTATTGGTTCGCTTTCCCGGGGGGTTGGGTGGGTGCCACTCACGATGGCCTAGGTTGTGACAAAGATGGTATCAGAGCCCTAATTTCATTGATATCGTCATACCAAAATGGATCTAGTAGAGTCTTGCAGAACGGTACAGAGATGTCTGTACTTTCCTTCGAGAAGCTATAGGACTTTAGGAAAACTATCTCTTCTTTCTTATTTCGTGCTATAACTTGATTCCAATTGGTATCTGGTGATACAAATTAGTATCTGACATATTTCACTCTTCTGTCCGCAAATGGTTAATATGAGGCAAAATAGAGCGAGGGCAGTAGTCCGAGTAGCAAGCCCAACTGTCAGAGGTAGAAGAAGGGGCAAGGGCAGAGGCCGAGGTAGAGCAACACCCACCAGGGGTAGATCTCAGGAAGCTATAGGAGCATATATGGCGACCCATCCCCCACCCTAAGAGCATGTGGAAGACGAGGTTGAGGTGGTTCTTGAGGAAGGCATTGATCAGGTGGAGGCAACATTGGCTGGAGGTGCTGGCCTTCCCCCTATCTCGCCTGAGGAATTTCACCATGTGTATTCGTCCTGTCCTATTTAGTCAGCTTTGACAACTGCTATAGGTGGTCGTCCAGGAGCTAATCAGTAGTTTTTAGCTCCTAGAGGCGAGGGAGCTTCTTACACATCTACAAGATGGCCTACACTTGATCGCGGTTGTTTTTATTGTGGTAATCTGGGCTATTTTAAGAGGGAGTGCCCTCACAGACAGAGAGGTAATCATAATCAACAGTAGTCTAAGGCTATGGTCCCAGTAGGTAGAAATGGTCATGCTAGAGGTCATCCACAGGATGGGCAAGGTAACTTTCAGGGAGGTCGGAGAGACTCGGGTAATGGTGGTGCGGGCAAGGTAACTTTTGTCATTGAATGTTATCAATGGTTGTGAAGTGGATTACATGTGAGGATAAGCTAGGAAGAGACTTGTAGTCTAGGGATATTTGTTGGCTTGTTCACATGTTTCCTCTGCTTTACATAACTTTAGCTACTGTTCATATACTGCTTATTTGGAGCTGGCTGATGATCCTACCAGTACACAATGGTTGTGTACTGATTCTTCACTTGTGTTTCATTTTGTAAGTACAAGCAATCTTCCGACGGCTGGCGGGCGACCTCATTTGTAGTCTCGGTATTTCTAGATCTCAAGAGTGAGCTGCTTTGGTCGAGCTACCTTGATTTCCTCTTTTAGTTGTAGCCCACTTGTTTCAGGCTTAGACTCTCATTTATTTGAGGTTGCATCCCAGTGTTCTCGACATTGGCAGATTATTTTGGTACGATGATCTTCAGGTTCTAGGGAAGATTTTTTCTGCAGGATTTTATTTTATAATAGTATCTCTTTTGACTTGAATATTAGTTTACTTATGTACTAGTTTTAAGCTGCTAGATTATGCTAAGTGTGGGCCTTATTGGTTCAATCGCCCGGGGGGTTGGGTGGGTGCCACTCACGATGGCCTGGGTTGTGACAAAGATGGTATCAGTGCCCTAGGTTCATTGATCTCGTCATACCAAAATGGTTCTAGTAGAGTCTTGCAGAATGGTACGGAGACGTCTGTACTTTTATTTGAGAGGCTACAGGACTTTAGAAAAACTATCTCTTCTTTCTTCCTTCGTTATATAACTTGATTCAAATTGGTATTTGGTGATACAAATTTGTATCTGACATCTTTCACTCTTCTGTTCGCAGATGGTTAATATGAGGAACAACAACGAGAGGGCAGCGGTCCCAGCAGCAGGCCCGACTATCAGAGGTAGAGGAAGGGGCAGGGGCGGGGGCGAGGTAGAGCAAAACCTACTAGGGCTGGAGCTCAGGAAGCTACAGGAGCACGTGAGATGACCCCTCCCCCACCCCAGGAGCATCTGGAAGAAGAGGTTGAGGTGGTTGTTGAGGAAGGTGCTGATCAGGTGGTGGCGGCACCAGTTGGAGGTGCTGGCCTACCCCGTATCTTGCCTGAGGCATTTCAGCATGTCTACTCGGCCCGTCCTATTCAGTCAGCTCTGCCAGCTGCTATAGGTGGTCTTCCGGGAGCTAATCAGCTTTTTTCAGCTCCTAGAGGCCAGAGAGCTTCTTACACATCTACCAGCTGGCCTACACTTGATCGCGGTTGTTTTTATTATGGCGATCTGGGCTATTTTAAGAGGGATTTCCCTTACAGACAGAGTGGTAGTCAGACTCAGCAGCAGTCTAAGGTTGTGGTCTCAGCAGGTAGAAATGGTCATGCTAGAGGTCATCCACAGAGTGGGAGAGGTAACTTTCAGGGAGGTCGGGAGACCCAGGTAATGGCGGCGCGGGTAGGGGAGTGGCGCAACTAGCTAGGGAAGTTGCTTGGATTAATGACTGGGCTCACTGTTATGCTTTTTTGGGGAAGTTAGAGGCTGAGGCGTCAGATGCAGTGATCACAGGTACAATTCTTGTGTGTGATAGGATGGCTTCTGTTCTTTTTAACCCAGGTTCTACATACTCTTATGTTTCTGTGAAATTTGCTATGGGTCTATACTTGAATTGTGATATCCTTGATTCCCCTATCCATGCTTCAACGCTGGTTGGAGAGTCCATGATTGTGACTCATGTGTATCGTGCTTGTTCGGTGGTATTTATGCGATTGCAGACTTGGGTAGACTTGGTGATTTTGAATATTCTAGACTTTGATGTTTTTTTTGGGAATGACTTGGTTGTCTCCTTATCATGTTGTACTGAATTGTACCACTAAGACTGTGGCTCTAGAGATTTTGGGTAAGGATAGGCTAGAGTGGAATGTGTTTACAGGCCTAAGCAAGTTAAAATCATATCATTTCTTCGGGCTAGAAAGCTAGTGGGGAGAGGGTGTATGGCTTTCTTGGTTCATCACCGGGATGATAGTGTGGAGTCCCCGTATATTGACTCAATTTTGGTTGTAGGAGGTGTTTTTAGTGGATTTGCTTGGTATGCCTCCGGACAGGGATATTGATTTTTGTATTGACTTGGAGTTGGGAACTTGACCAATTTCCATTCCTTCATACTGTATGGCTCCGGCAGAGTTAAGGGAACTTAAGACTCAGCTTTAGGAGCTCCTAGATAAGGGGTTTATCCATCCCAGTGCTTCATGTTGGGGTGATTCCATTTTGTTTGTGAAAAATAAGGATGGTATTATGCGAATGTGCATAGACTACAAACAGTTGAACAAGGTTACCATCCAAAATAAGTACCCTTTACCCCGCATTGATGATATTTTTGCCCAATTGCAAGGTGCGTCTGTGTTTTTTAAAATTGAAGGTATCACCAGTTGAAGAATAGGCCAAGGACGTCCCTAAGTCTGCTTTTCAGACTCTGTATGGGCACTATGAGTTTCTAGTAATGTCATTTGGGTTGATAAATGCACCAGCGACCTTCATGAGTTTGATGAATGGAGTGTTTTAGTCCTATTTGGATTCTTTCATCATTGTATTTATTGATGACATTTTGATCTACTCTAAGAAAAGGGAGGAGCATACTAGATATCTCCGTATTGTGTTTGAATTATTGAGGTGCCAGAAACTTTATGCGAAGTTCTCCAAGTGTGAATTTTGGTTGACTTCAGTCGCATTCTTAGGGCATGTGGTGTCAGAAAAGGGGGTGATGGTAGATCCCCAGAAGATTGAGGCAGTCAAGAATTGGGTCCGGCCTAGCTCTGTGACTGAAATAAAGAGTTTTGTGGGACTTGCAGGTTACTATCGTAGATTGGTCAAGGATTTTGCATCCATCTCTACTCACTTGACAAGGTTAACTCAGAAGGAGGTACCGTTCGTATGGTCCGACAAATGTGAAGAGAGCTTCAAAAATCTCAAGACACTTTTGACCACGACTCCCATCCTATCTCTGCCGGTTGAAGGTAAGGACTTCATTGTTCATTTTGAAGCTTCACATTCGGGTTTGGGTGATGTGTTAATGCAGGTTAGGAATGAGATCGCCTATGCATCTAGGCAGTTGAAGGTTCATGAGAGGGATTATCTTACTTACGACTTGGAGTTAGCAGCAGTGGTGTTTGCACTCATGATTTGTAAACATTATCTCTATGGTGTCAAGTGTGAGGTATTTACTAATCATCGCAGTCTGCAACACGTTTTTATGCAAAAGGACTTGAATCTGAGGCAGAGGAGGTGGATGAAGTTATTGAAGGATTATGATATAACCATTCATTACTATCTGGGTAAGGCCAATGTGGTGGAAAACGCATTGAACTTGAAGACAGTCAACATGGGCAATTTGGCTTTCTTGGGGTTGTCCAAGTGACCATTGGCAAGGGAGCTTCAGGCTTTGAAAGCTAAGTTCATGCACTTGGGTATCTCGGAATAGGGTGGGATGCTGGACTGTATTGAGGTCAAATCCACATTTATAGAAGAGATAAAGACCAAGCAGTTTCAGGATTCATAGTTGAGCAAGGTTTGAAGCAAGGCAATATTCGGAGAATCTAGGGATGCCACATTAGATTCTGGTGGCGTGTTAAATTTCAGAGGAAAGATTTGTGTTCCTCGAGTTGATGATATAATTAATAATATATTGGTAGAGGCTCATGGTTGACAGTACTAAATTCATCCAGGCGTAACCAAGATGTACATGAATTTGAGGCAACTTTACTTGTGGCCCGGGATGAAAATGGACATAGCTGATTTCATTCTTTCATGCGGTTGTTTACTTGCTTGTATGGGTGGAGTCCAATTGGTATCTCTCGATTCCAATTGGTATCTTGACAAAGTGAAGGAGGTCTTTGTACTTCAGTTGTGATAAGACAAGCAAGAGAAATTGGAACCGAGAAGGTTCCAATTGGTATCTGGCCTGAGAGGATGCGGTAAGACATGGATGATCGGCTAATGGCCATCCATGGGACGAGTAGAAGGTGAATTTATGTGACTTTATTATTGATGTGACCTGAAGTGAAATGTTCTGTATTGCTGAGTTGTAGAACCTACTTAAAATTTTGTGTATTTGGTTACCTTGATGTAAATTGTTATCTGCCGTGCATGCAGAGTCTGTAGAGGGTCAGTAAGTGGAAAAATTTGTGTACCTAAGGCTGTGGTAAGCTATTAAATGTTTTGATTTAAAAGAGTAGTACTGCATGTTCAAAATGGCTTATCATTGGTTAAGATGATAAGGGATTGGGAATTGTGATTGTAAGGAAGCTTCGGTTTCAAGATAGTCAGGACTTGGTTGGGAACCATGGGAAAAAAGAAATCATTAGTGTAATGGCGGGAAGGTATTGTCGGAAAACAATTGTAGTTGTGATTTCTTGTAATTGATAGTGTGTTATGCCTGATTGTGATACGTTTGATGCCAGGAATGGTCTTGAGGATGATTTAAGACTATGGCGGTATTTACAGGTTTGGGCAGCGGTAACCGGGAAGGGGGATGAGTGCATTTAGCTGAAAATCAAATTTTTGTACTGTCTACCGTCGGGACCACCATAGCGGATGGCACTGCTACGGCGCTCTCGCTATAGCGGATTTTTCTCCGCTATAGCGAAGTGGAATCCGCCATAGCGGAGATATGTGAGGCAGAAAGCCTGCTCTGTTTTCCCCTGTTTACATTCCTTCCTGGGGGCAATATAAAAGCAAGTATTAAGTTACAAATCACGGTATGAATCAAGGAAAGCATGTATAACTAACATAGTTTGCATAAGAGGGAAATTGTCTAAAACAAGCATCCATGTGTGATAATAGAAAGGGGGAAAGGGAAAGGGGAAATATTGTCTAACAAGCCCCAAACGGGGGCAACCAAAGGCAATAAGGAGTATCTAGTAAAATGGGGAGGAGGAGGTCCTAAGCCTCATCATCGCTCAGGAAGGAAAACTCATGCCTATCCTCAGGCTCGAATGTGAGCATCTCCTGACCCGGGGCAACACATGAGAACATGACCTTGATGGTCTTCCACATCCGGGCAAATATACGGTCCCGGGAGCACCTCTTCTTCTCCTCCTCTTCTAACTCCATTCGGAGTGCAACAAAGTCCTGAGCAGTGGGAGGCAGGGCTGCACCTTCAGCAGAAGTAGTTCCTTCCATGAACCTCCTGACAGCAGCCAAGTTCTCCTCTAGCTGGGTGCTAGTAACAGCGAGCTGAGGCTGGGAAGGGGCTGGGGCATCATCATCATTATCAGCATCGTCGGCCTCCTCAACCGGCTGACTGCTCCCGGCTTTATCCATCTTCCTCTTTTTCTTGGAGACCACCTTCATCTAGACAGGGTCAAAGGGTTCGTCCATAGCCACCTCTAAGTCAGTATAGTCCTCAGGCACTCCAACTCGCCAGCATAACTCGGATACCAAACCCGAAAGATAGGGCCCCTTCCTATGACCCCTGTAGAAGTCTTTCCATTCGGAGATGATCTGCTCCCTCACATTCATGATAGTTCCTTGCATGGCACAAGCAACCACCAGGACTCGGGCATAGGTCACATCAATCTTTTTACCCGATGGGCGGATTCTCCAGGATACCAAGTTTAACCACATCCTAGCCTCCGCAGAAAAGTAGGTGCTACTGACGCCCTTGGGGCTGACCCATTAGACCTGGGTTATGAACTCTGCATCTACAAAAGTATCTCTCAACCAAGTCATGTCCCAAAACCTTGCCTTGACCTCGTATGCAGCATTGGAGACGTGAGGCACTCCAAGCACCTCATTGAAAGTCTGAGCATCCACTGGAACGTCCATTCCTCAGATGCGGATGGTGGGGTTGGGCTCATCCCAACAGACTGTAGAGAGAACGGCATAGAACTCCCATACCCAGCCCATTTGTGAGGGAGAAGGAGCTACTAGCAAGGACTCCCAAATAAACTCTCGAACCTTGCGGTGGAAAGTGGCTGCCTTCCCATCCACCCCGATCATCTTGCAACCTCTCTCGTAACAAATGCCCAGTCTCTGGTAATCTAGGAACTGCTCCCGACTAGCTTCATCAGGAAAATGGTCATAATCGTACACGGGCAATTATCCTCCTTCAGCCATCATGGGTATAACCTATAATATAGCAAGAAAACTGGATTAGAACTTGATATGGCATAAGAGATTTAGAAAAATGGGGAAATTTTTTCTAAGTGTCAGCTTAGGAAGCTACTGGTTCGCGGCCTTTCGCTATAGCAGACGATCATCCGCCATAGCGGAAAAAATATCCGTTGTAGCGAAACCGCTATAGTGGAGCCCAACCGCCATAACAATATTCTTAGTCCCCGAAGATTCAAGGGGTGAAACAATGGCGCCCCTTGGCCCTAAATTATGTTTTTGACATCCCAAGTTCAGATCTACCTACCCAAAGTCCCCCATTACTGTTTTCTACGAAAATATGGGCAATATAACCCCTATAAATCGTCCAAATCACAACTCTTGTTCAAGAATAACCCTTCACATTCCACTCATTTTTGACCCATTTTTGGCTAATAATAGCGTAATCCTTACGCCCAGAATGCCTTGGGGGCATTGTAAACGTAAGAGGAGCATCCATGCTTCAGAAATTAAACAAAATCCAATCAAAGGTTCAAGTTCAAAAACCCACTTGCAATATACTACAAGTTCCTAGTTTTCTACCATATTTATGAGCAAAATCATGCAAGGAAGTAAGGAAACATGTAGAAATGAGTCTTACCTTAAAATTTCGTCATCGAAAGTGGGGTGATCAGGAGAGAAAGTGGTATATTCGGAGGGAATATGGGGAGAATGAGGGGTGAAATCCATTTTCCCCTATTTCAAAACTACTGCCAACCGCTATAGCGATTGATAGACCGCTGTAGAAGAAGCACTATGGCGAAATAAAATCTGCTATAGCGGACGAGAATTCAATTTGGGAAAGGAAAAGTTCTACTAAATATTTCAAATTTGTTTGCTCCAATATTATTCGAGACCCCAGATTTTTCTTGGGTGCTCGGGAAAGTCACATGTAATTTTCTTAAAGGAAATTTTCTCTGAGGGAGCGGGAACATCTAATTTCTTTCAAATCGATGCGGCTAATTTAGGAAAGGCTGGTAATTTGCATAGGTCCGTAAGTTACGCGGTCGATTGAGGTAGTAAAATTCCCGGGCTAGTCTCCCTCATCTTTTCATTATTCTGGGATTGTTTGGGGATGAACAATAGGTAAATTGGTATTTGGTGTAACGATCGGACCTGTCGTTACTGTAAGAATCACAAAGTCAAATTATTTAGGGAACTAATTTAAAGTACGTTTGTTTAAGTAGGGTGACGTAGTGGAAAATTTCTGATTTTAGAAATAATCTAGGATGATGTCACCCTACTCTAGAGGTAATTATTCCGCTATAGCGGGATAGCCATAGCGGAGGGTTAACTGCCATAGAGGAGTGATAGGAGGCAGAAGCCTCCGAATGGGATTTAATAAAAGATGCCCTCCTTCTCAATTGGGAAACACATGAGGGTTTCTCCAAAAACCCTTTCAAGCTGCTCCAAGTCTAGGGAATCATGAGAAGGAGGGGTCATGGCTAGAAAGACGCAGAACAGCTGATTCCAGGACCATCATTCAGCCGGGAACGCCTTCATGAAGACAGAAATGCACGGTTGCAGCTGCTTGATTTCTAGGTAGGCTAGGTTTTCATGAGTATTTAGACCTGTTTACATTCTGTATTCATCGTATAGCGGAATTGAGATTTCACATTTTAGGCCTCCGGGCACGAAGTCTGGTGGATTTGGTAATAGTTATGAGTGAGCTAAGGATTGGTTGGATTGAACTGTTTATTGATTGTAGTTATTTTGGGCTGTTTATGTTATCTTGGCATGCTAAAATGATAGGACTAAGGGACTGGGATGTCAGGAAGGTTCGGGGAACCGGGAATTGCAAGGACAACTAAAAGGGTATGAAAGTGGGAATCTCCTAGGTGAGGTTTCAGGAATGCGGAAGGCATGATAAGTAGTCGTTGTTTTGCTAAGGTTTAAGGGGTGGTAACTCGTGTTGTTATTACCTATGTAACTTTCGAAATCAATGGGGCTGTTAAATTATGCTAAAAAGGGGAAACTGTTCTTTATATATAAATAAAGGGTGAGTGTGTTTAGTTTTCGGACGGAGGTCGAGATTAAGTTATATACCCGAGAGAGAGGGTAGGTGATGGCTTAGTATACATGTGAATGTTGTATATTTGGTACTCTTATCTAAGTGTTTGTATAAATTGCATGGCTTAGAGGAATTGTGTAGAATGTCTAAGGGTGCTATTTTACAGTCTGTGAATTGAAAGGTGTGTTGCTTGTTGGTTTACAAGTTGTTTGTTCATTATTTAACGGTGGATTGTTGACATTCGATTGTCTCGGGCACCAAGCCTGGTACGAAATATTAACGGTTGGCTCGGGTACCACGCCTGGTATAGGTTTATTTTACTGCATCATTGCATTGATATTATTGTATTGCATTGACAATTACTGGTTCCGTGAGTGGACCGGGCTGTTTTAATGAATTATGGTATTCGTTGGTGGTCCTTGAGTGATCGGGAATCCTGTTATATCTGTTGAGTTGGTCTTTAATTAGGTCGGGTTGTCTGTTTAACACTTAGGTGTTGTTTAGAGGGGATCCTAGGGGGTCCGGGCTATACGACAAGGGTTGTGGTTGGTTATGTTGTTGATTGTTGATCATAATTATAAAGGTGGTTTACATGTGGTTGATAAACTAGGGGAATGGCTGGGAGTCTTACATGGTGTGACTAGTGGGTGATATCCAGAGAGGAATTGTCTAGGGACCCGGGACGAGTCCGAGTATTTGTGTGTAGTGCCCTAGGTGCAGTGGGTCTGGAATGACAGGGTCGGGGTTGTTCTGGATGTATAATCATGGGAGTTGACTAGGTTAATGGTGAGGCAGTCAGAGTTGGATTTATCAATTGGTCTAAGGTTGTGTTACATGGGAAGTCTAAGGTTAGTGCGACTTGGGAATTCTAAGGTTAGTGCGACTTGGGAAGTCTAAGGTTAGTGTGACTTAGGAAGTCTAAGGTTAGTGCGACTTGGGAAGTCTAAGGTTGTGTGACTCGGGAAGTCTAAGGTTATGTAACTTGGGAAGTCTAAGGTTGTGTGACTTTGAAAGTCTAAGGTTAGTGTGACTTGGGAAGTCTAATCTTAGCGTGACTCGGAAGACCTGAGAGAGAGGGAGTCGGCAGTGGAAGGAATAGAAAGGGTTGAGGTAAGGGGTACGAGTAGATGATCGGTTGAGATCGGGTCCGGTAAGGGAAAGTGGTGAATGATGGAGTTATATTGTTTATTTTCATGTTTTTCCCTATTCTTCGTATATGATGGTAGGAGTGAATTCGGGTCGACCGATGATGCCTACCAGTACGTGTGGTTGTACTGACTCTACTCTTGCTATACCTTTTTGGTATAGTCTGGTTGCAGGGCTGGTGATGTTTCATAGGTACATGGCGATGGTGATCTACAACAGCTTCTGTCCTTCCACCATGATGGAAGTTGTGTCTCATTGACTTTTCCTTCTTGTATAAATCTTGTAGTAGCTCTTGTACATGTTTAGACTAGGTCCTAGGGAGGGTAATTTGTATTTCAGAACTGCTTTATGTTTTCAAATGTTGTAATAACAAGGTTTTTATAATAAAAGGAAGGTTATTTTGCTACTTTCTATTTTCCGCATGTCACATGTTAGACGGGGTGGTGAGGGTTCGTCTATCTAGGTGGTTAGAGTAGGTGCTCACACGGCCCAGTGGGTTGGGTTGTGAAATCACATGTTTCCTGTGCTTTACTTAACTTTAGCTACTGTTCATATACTGCTTATTTGGAACTGGTTGATGATCCTACCAGTACACGGTGATTGTGTACTGATTCTGCACTTACATTTCTTTTTGTGAGTACAGGCAATCTTTTGACGGCTGGCGCGCGACCTCATTTGTAGTCCTGGCATTTCCTGATCTCAAGGGTGAGCTGCTTCGGTTGAGCTACCTTGATTTCCTCTTTTTGTTGTAGCCCACTTATTTCGGGCATAGACTCTCATTTATTTGGGGTTGCATCCCCGTGTTCTATACATTGGTAGATTATTTTGGTACGATGACTTTCAGGTTCTAGGGAAGATTGTTTTTGCAGGTTTTTTTTAATAATAGTATCTCTTTTGACTTGAATGTTAGTTTACTTATGCACTGGTTTTAAGCTACTAGATTATGCTAAGTGTGGGTCTTATTGGTTCGCTCGCCCGGGAGGGTTGGGTGGGTGCCACTCACGACGGCATGGGTCGTGATAGATATATTCGTGCAAAGCACGGACATAGAAACTAGTGAGTTTAAAAGTTTAGAAAATTGAGATATGGGGTCTATATTTGAAAAATAGAATTTAAATCTGTTACAAGTGGTTTCTTCTTCGCGAACGCGGAAGGCCTGTTGTGAATGCAACCGACCCGACCTACTACCCATCGCGAACGTGAGCCTATCATCGTGAATGAGATAACTAACATCTCGACCCGGACTCAAACAAGGTCTACCCATCACATTCCCGATGAAAAAAAAATCCTTTTTTCGCTAAAACAGTCAAGTGTCGTGAACGCGAAAGGTAAATTTCAGCTGCACCAGCAATTATCAAGTGATAAAATTCCTCCGAACGGAACCTCAAAATTCATTTGGAACCCCATAAATACAAACAAACTATGCTACTAAACTAAAATTATATTTATGACTCAATAAAATCATCAGATTCACCAACGGAGGTCGTTATTAAAGAATATTGACCGAAGTCAACTCTAGGCTAAATTTTCCAGCGAATGACTCAAAATGCATCTGAATGCCTCAAAACCCGAACAAACAGTGCTAGTAGTTCAAAAATGGCATTACAGAACTAATAAAACTGACAGAATTCTCATACGATGTCTAAATCTCTAAATGTTGACCAAAGTCAACCATATCAACTTCCAAACATTCCAAAAATGAAAAACTCACATAGAATCCAACCAAACACCTCGGGAACCATACCACCCACTCTCACAAACTAAGATTACCATAATACAACTAAGGGGAGGGGTTAATAGTCAAAACGCATAAAACTTCAAAAAATTACTATGAGGATAGTTGCAGATATACAAGAATCAAAACTTTCTATATTTTTAGCATGTAATTTGCTAGAATATGTTACCTATCCACCGGGTAAATTCCATAGATGGTCACGTTACTATCAATTGTTTTTTACAAAAGTCACTTAAATATCATTTCTAACACAAAAGTCACTAAACTTTGAGTAAACGAACATGAAAATCACACAACCTAAAAATACTAATTTTTCGATAGATAATTCATTTTTATTTTATTTTTAAAAATCTAATAAATAAAAAATCATTTTAAAAAACTTTGACTCGACCGTACCCAAAACCAAAAACTCATATGAAGAAAGTAAATGATCTTCATGGTCTTTCCTTTTTCCCAATCATTTTAACATGTATGGTTTGAAATAGGCTTAAGTCATCGACGGCCTCCTAAACCTGTTCGGATTATTCACTTGAATACCTCAACCCACACTTGTACCTATTGAACACTTTAATCTTACAAAATTTGTACCTATTTGACACAATTGAAAATCTGTTGAAAATTGAAAGTGAGTGTTACTCACACGCCAAATTTATAACAGATTGACCAATAAAGTAATGCCATGTGGCAATTGGATTCAACAATTTTTTTTAAGAAAATAGCTTTATTTGAATAATTAAAAAAGAAAAGAAAAACATCGCACCCCCACCCCCACCCCCACCCCCACTTTCTTCTTCTTCTCCATCGAACACATTTACTTTTCTGTCGGTACCGGTGTTGGGCCGCTGGCGGTACGCCATACGGCCCTACACCAATGCTAACCCCTCATTTTTTCTTTCATTTTGATAGAATCACAAACTTTTATTTGCTACCGTCACCTTTTTCTCGATTAGTAATCATTTACCACAGTTACAAGAACCAATAACAAACTTTCATTGAAAAAAAATTAATGCTTATCTCTTACCGAAAAAAATGGAACTTTACCGGAATTTTTTTTAAGACTTACATCTACTTTTTTCGATGAAGATGAGGGAATGGGGATGGGAAAAGTTTCAGGGAGGGATAGATTAGGAGGAGGAGGATGGTGGTCCTCCTTTTTTTTAATTACTTAATCTTTTTTAAAATTAATTTAGGTGTAAAATTTGATTAAAAAATGAAAAATTATTATTTAAATTTGTTTTACGCACTTAAAGAGTGTTACACACACGCTTTTAGCCATGTCAGCATTTGTATCTAATAGAAATGGTTATTGAATAGATAAAGTGCTCAATAGGTACAAGTGTGAGTTAAGATATCCAAGTGAATAATCTGGACAACTTTAGGGGTCCGTCAATGACTTAAGCCTTTGAAATAATACTAAGTAATTATTTAGGCACGCAAGTCAACTAAATAATTGACAGAGTATGTCGGTTTTTCATAATAGCACCTCTTCCAGATCATGTTCAGTCCCTACAGAAAGAAGAAAAAGCCTACTCTTGTTGTAGATTCCTATCCACGCTCGATGTCTTCCATGTCGTAGCTTTCATATCCGAAGAAACTCATGCTTATGAGTGCTTTAGTAAATAGCTTGACCTTTGAGTTGATCCATCGTAGTCCACATTAGTGTTAGTATTTCCAGCCAAAGAAAATGGGAATGGCTCGATTCGTTCATTCATCTTAGCGTTAATCATCATTCGGGGATGAATGATCCCAAGAGGGGGGGGGGGAGGGGATAATGTAACGCCCCATAATTTTTGACATTCTTTGTGGGGCCTATAGAGCAAAAAATGAGTTATTTGGGGTATAGAACCTTTTGGAATGTTATAAGATTGAACCGAGAAATTTTATAGAGTAAGAAACGTGAGAAAAATATTTTTCGAAGTTTGAAACAGTGTGCCACCATGTTATACCCGTGCCATAGAGCACGGGGCCAAGAAAAATCAAATTTTGGCACAAAATAGTGGAGGTCCGATACTATCATTTCCCAGAGCTGGACCTCCGCGATAGAAATGTGTCACGGAGGCCAGCCTCCGTGATATCCCCATGGCATGGAGGTGGTACCCAGCGGCGCCTCTATTGATTTTCTCACGCGTTTTAAAAGAGTCTCTTGGTCCTTTCCTTACCCAAAAGCATGCCTCACCTATGCTTAATATTCCTAAGTCCCTAAGGCAAGATTCACTCAGTCAACAACACTCTACATTCTTCTCCAAACTCCCAGGAAACCTAAGGAACGAGAAACTCAAAGCTTAAGAACTTCTTCAAGGTTCTTCCTCAAACTCCAAGATCAAGGTATGTAAAGCTAATTTTTTCATGTGGTAACCCCGTTCTCCCAACAACCAAGTTATATCTTTAGGTTAAGCCATGAATCATGTTAAGTTTTTTAAGAGTTGAAATCCTTGAGTTTAATTCTTGGTCTCTTGATGGTATTCTTTGAATGTCCTATGATTTTTAGTAAGGATTCTATGAGCATGGAGTCTTTCTTCTTGATGTGATTTCTAATACATGTCTTATGATTTTTCAGGCAAAGTTTACAAATTTCCTTACTGTTATTGAGAAGTTTATTTCATGATTTACTAGATTATTCATGATTTTTATGAAATCTGATTTAAAATTTTTAAAGTGTATATTCATGAATAGTTTGCAAAGAATCTTTATGGTATTATCATGTCTTGAAAACAGAAAAAGGTTATCGTATCTTTAAAGTTAAAGTAAAGTTATAAAGAGATTAAGGGTCAAGGCTCACAAAGATAGATATGTTCCTGAATATTTTGAGTCAAGCATGACTTTTAAAAAGTGTTTTAAGACTTATGTTATGAGCATATAGTATATTTCGGGAGGACTATTTAGCACCGAGACATGTATGGGTTTAGACAACACATGCTCTAAAACTACGTTGCCACCATAGAATAAGATCGACCGCAAATAAGGTGACTCCTCTATTATTTATAGCCTTCAGGCTCAGCTTTGGGATCCCCAGATTATGTTTTATCTTATACCCTGACAAGGTATAGGATGGCTCTGCCAACAGGGGCAAGTCATTGGGTTCTGGCAATATGGACAAGACGTTGTACTCCATGTTGCTCACATAGTTTATGTAGGTTAAGAGACATTCCCTAAAAAGAAAACTTACTTATTTTTAGATAACATATGATTGGTCGAGGCCACTAGTTTAAAGAGAGCTTTTATGAAGCATTGTTTTCAAGTTTTGTCCGGACTTTAGTTATTCAGTTTTCAGTTTTAGTTTTAATTTCAAGAAAAATGTTTTAAGAAAGATTTACTTATATTACTTTTATAAGTTTCAACATTCAGGTCAGTCATTCTTCTTCTTATTTATTCAGCTCCATCTATGGTTATATTATTCATGTCTCAGTTTTTCAGCTTTATCAGTTCAGATATTTGTAGTGTTTCATTTTACTGCTTACATGCCAGTACATTCAAACTACTGACGCCTCTTTTTGGCGCTACATCATTGGACGATGTAGCTCCCAACTTTCAGATATGTAGGTTTCTGAGTAGACTCTTCAGTAGGATATGCCATCATCTTAAGTGAGTTTTCATTACTCCCAAGGACTTAGAAGTATTCAAGTCATCAGTTCATTTTGTTACATAAAGGTAGTTGTACTCAGAATGTAGTAGAGGATTCATAGACATAGTCAAGTCAAGTCAGTTGTAGCAGTTTATAACATTTTTTTGTTTCAGTTAATGAAAGTTTAAGTTAATTTATTTCATCTTGTTTACAAAGGTTAGCCCTTGTTTCCAGCTTCCGCATTTTTAATTAATAGTTCAGCTTTATTAGTTGTATGCCAGACCAAGTGGTTCTCTCGCGCCACTCGTCGTTCTAAGTGTCATATCACGTCTAGGGTGTAGGCTCGGGGCGTGATAATTCGATTCATATTTCCTTTTAATTCTGACTTCACCGAAATTGAATCCACCTTCTTTGCTAGAGCATCACAAAGAATTCTTACCGGCTATGCTCCCTGGGCCGTATACAGTTTGAAACTCTTCCTTCGACTCCCGCCAAATGGCCTTGGACCAAATATGGTACCTATATCTACTCCCATTTCTTTTATAACTATTTCAGCCCACTCTAAGAATTAGCAAAATCTAGGATTTATTCTTTCACTCTGTAAAAAAAAAATCCAAAAATATGGACTTTTTTGTGCTTTGGAGGGAGATATTTGTATAGAAAGTGAAAAAATATTGATCTTTTAAAGGAAGTCAGAGAAGTAAGATGAGCATGTAAAAATTCAGTTATGTGTCATTACATGGTTGTATACATATTGCACTATGGTTTAATTTCATGGAGGGAGTTTATAGAAATAAAGAGAGAAAGCTCCTATTTGTAGTTTTTTTGCGTCTATTCTTTAGGGGCGGAATTAATGGAGAAGATACTTTATTCAGATCATAAGTATGAATAGATAAATCTTGGGCAATATGAAATTTGTACAAGAAAAGAAATTGATACGCAAGTATTTTGAGGATATCAGTTAGGACACCGGGAAGTATGTTTTTGGGGTTGATGCTATTGAGACCCTTATTGTGTGAGGAAATCTAGACATTATGTGCTGAAAAATAATACTTCCGGAGAAACAATCATCAAGCACTTCAACAAAGAGCAAGACACTGGCCAAAGTGACTTCTGTGATCCAAATACAAATGTTGAATTAGAGATTCAGGATAAATGGCCACTACTTGACTGATTCATTACAAACTAATCACAATAAGGATCTCGATTTAGCTGTTATCTTGATGGCATTGGAGGGATTCTCTGTTACCAGCTTGATGTTAGAGCTTTTAATAACCTTTCTGATGATGGTGACGTTTATGAAGATTTTGAATAACAATTAAGTAACTTCACAAATACCAGTGCAGGAGTTGATTAGGAAGTCTGCACAGGTGCGCGAGGGCTCTCGCCTGACTTGGCTGCTCATTTGCTTAGTGAAAAGTTATTCAGAGCTCTTCAAGTCAATGAGCAGAGATGTCCTTTTTGTTTTTGAATGTGAAGCTTAATAGTAGAGATAAACTTTGATGATCTTCTTTTATGTACAGAATATCTCTGGGTGATTAGAATTTTTTTGCCTTATTTCATTTCTAATTTGCTTTTCCTTTTCGTGTTTTACTAGATGGATGCCTGCATAAAGAAATAGAGTTGCAAGTCACTTCTAATGTGCTTTTCCTTTTCCTTTTCCTTTTTTGCCTTATTTCATTTCTAATGAACATCAATAAATCATATTTAAATAGCATAGCATGGTAATTCAGCCTTTGCAGGACAAGTGTCGGACTCAACTTATAAAAAAATTACATTTTAATATTCAGAATTTCACAAAATGTATAGTGGCATCTTAAACATGATTATCACCCCCAACCCCAACCCCTTTTTTCCTAATTTTTTAAATAACATATACTATTTGGGGAGTCACACAACGTTACCTTCAATTAGAAATTATTCAAACATTTCATGGTGAATTTTCAGTTTTAAAGTTTGTAACTTATTATACTTTTTGTAGCCCCTAAATATCACATTTTATTTTCAAATATCTAGGAATTTATGTCCAATGTCACACAAAAACAAGATGATTCCATCCCCGTATACCAAGCTCATCAGACATTTCAGTATTTCGGGAGTACAAAATGTCCTGCAGCAACTTCCCAAATCTATCCCCCATTCTCCTCTAACCACAATAAATTCCCTCTATGTTACCAATTAAAGACTTGATTTGTCTTCCATCATTTAATAGTTTTTTTAAACGTAAAACAAAGTATTTCTTCATCCACTAGTGAGCAATGTTCACATATCTAAGAGGAGTTGAGCACTTTGTACACGAAGTAGAAACAGAAGAAAAGAAATTAAATAATCCTCCATGTTCACTAATTTTAAGACAGTTATAGCATGTTTCATTTTCGAAAAAGGACACAAGTGTAACTTTTTTTTTTGACGACTATGGTGCCCCAACTTGCGTGCATCTCGACTAATTCCACGAGATAGCAGGTACCTCTATCTATCAAAGGCGTGGACATATAGAAAGAAATCACCTAGTATTTTTTGCCTCCGCTGGAATTTGAAAATGAGACTTCATGATTCTTAACAGACTCCATTGATTTACTAGACCATATTGTTGGGTGCAAAAACAAAAGTAATTTTGTTTGATAAAGCAAGAGTAATTTTACTTTTAGATATTATGCAGTAATTGTGCAGTGAAATGGATGGATCAACATTACAGTGCGATATATTTTTGTTTATAGTCTAAAACGTTCCTTTTGTTATGATGAAGATGTTCGCGTGAATTTGCACGCACCTTGACTATTCCACCGGATACCTTTTACCTCCCACCAACACAAATACCGGGTAATTCTATCCACCAAATACTTAGGCATATGGGAAGCATATTTTCCCCCTAGAAATGAATTTGAACCTAAGACCTTCTGACCACAACGCCACACCCACGAGTTCTCTGAAACATTCCATTTTTAATTTCACCTTATATGTCGCAGTGTTGAAATGAAAAAAACATTTAGAAAACACATGATAAAAACAACATAAACCTTCTCGACTGCCTTCAAATTCTTCCGCCATTTTCTTCCCTTACCCCCGCTCCTTTCTTGTTGATGAAGTGCATCAGCTGCTTTCTTCAATTCTTTTGCTTTTTTACCTAGCTCGGTAGCTTCCTACAGAATTAAAATGAAGCATCATGACACCAGCATGTATACAACAACAACAACATATCCAATATAGTCCCACAGGTGGGGTCTGTGGAGGGTGTGGTGTACACAGACATTATCAACATGTATACCTTTCTTAATTTATTTTAAGCTTCCAATTAGAAATATAAGAAAAGAGCTTCTAACAGAAGAAAATACCTTGATATACTATGACCGTGTAATAACAGCCTTTGGACACCTGATGAACGAAAATATAAGTCTCAACGGGAGACAGGCAATGCCAACACCACCAAAAATCTGGAGATAAAATGTGAAGCAGATAAGTCAGTACCAAATATGCATATCAGGGTAACGGGTTCTCTTCTTTGTCCTCCAATGCTGTTCCTCAACCTCACAAGAACTGATCATCCTAACCCCCTCCACTATAATCACAAGACACGACAAGACATTCATGGTCAAGTAGCCAGCCTTATATAAAATTTATTTATATTCAATCGCAAACAACAGCACAACTACTCTAACCGATTCTGAGTTCTACACTCCAAAACCAGTAAAGTAATATCAGAGTAGTTCCACATATTAATATGCATTCTACCAAGACAGAAATGACGAAGAACTGGACACTCAGTCTCCTCATCACAACAATAACAATATTCAAGTGTCTAAAAACACAGCATTGGTATATCGTGAAAAGTACAGATCCAACAATTGTAGCCTGAGCAACAACATATTCAGGAAAAGTAGCACGTATAGTCTAGGTTGTCTCAGAGGAAGCATTAGCAGAATATGCTGAACACTGGTAACAATTGAAGGCAAGGATTAGAATGGAAGCTTTGGAATCAGACAGTAAACTTCTTGCTGATGCTGACATAAGCTCAACTAACAAATAGAAACATTTATTGCACCAACCTGACGGGCACCGTTTCCAATACATTGTTGACCAATGGTAAAATCAAATGAATTTGGAAAGGAAGTGGTGGCTGATGACAGTTGTCTTACAATGAAGTCTGCCATTCCAGCGAGCCCTTAAATACTCAAAAGAGGGGTAGATAAATATCAGAAAAGAAGTGTGATGAACAACAAAACAAATGCAAATTACCAGACTTTAAGCAATTAAATATAACTAGACACTTTAGTATTCTTATCAGGGAAAAAATAAGTGGTAAATGCACAAAGAGAATCCACAAAGTTAGAAGCAACGAAGGTACCAAATTGCAATAGAAAACTATATAAACCCTAAGGTGATGTAATATGGTCTTTTAAGTTTTGATGATCGACAAACACTCTAAGGGACCTGGTACCCCTAGCGGCTTGAAAGTATAGTCAACATGGTACAACTATAATGTGTACTTTCTGCAGCTTTAGGACTGTGTTTCTGTAGTCTTTGAAGTCCGCTGGACCAATAGCAATGTGTTAAGGTTTTGGCTCTCTCATTGATAAGAAATGAGACACTTTAGCCAAAACCTAGTTTTTGCAAATCTAAGTTTCATCCTCTTAAAGCAAAGGCTGCTCAAGTTCTTCGAAGAAACAAAATCTCTCTCAACAAGGGACCTGATCGTGATCAAGATGATATCAACAGTTCCTTGTTTTTAGTAGAGTCTTTTGTAGTTATGTTCTCGTATTGTAAATCATCGGCTAGAGCTAGTTGATTGTTTGAAGTTGTATTAGCTAGAGTTCGTTAATACTGTGGTGATGCATTAGAATTATTGCATCTAACATTGTAATAGAGTTATTACAGTGTAGTGGATTAAGAGTTTAATCTGTAGGGTTACTGAAGTCTGTAATCCGAAGTTTCTCAATTGTTTAGTGAAGATTGGTTGGTGAAATCTTACTGGGGTAGGTCGTGATTTTGCTCCCTTGAGGAAGGAGGTTTCCACGTTAAAGTATTGTGTTCTTTACTTTCTGTCATTTCACTTTCTCAGTCTTCATTGCAACTCTAGTCCAGGGACCTGGTCCCTTGACCCTCGGTGGACCCATACAAGACATCAATTGGTATCAGAGTGGGGACTTTCTAAAAGGGTAACACCTAGCAAGAACTTACTCAAAATGGAATCTCCACGATATCTCAAAGAAGGTCAGTCAACTACAAGGCCACCCAAGTTTAATGGACAGTTCTATGGGTGGTGGAAGACGAGAATGCACGATTTCATTATGGCTGAGGACAATGAACTGTGGGATGTTATCTGTGATGGTCCCTATGTTTCCGTGAATACCATAACAGTTGGAGAAGAAACAAAATTTGTTCCCAAAACAAGAAAGGAATGTGTCGACACTTACAGCATGTGAAAGTATCAAGGCGAAGAAGTTGTTGGTGTGTAGTATTTGTGCTGAAGAATACAATTGAATCTCAGTATGTGAAACAGCACAAGAGATATGGCATGCATTGCAAACTTCTCATGAAGGGACCAACCAGGTTAAGCAGTCTAAGATAGACATGCTTACGACTCAATATGAGTTGTTTAGAATGAATGAAGGAGAATCTATTCAAGAAATGCATACTAGATTCACTTTAATCATCAATGAACTCCACTGCCTTGGAGATGGCATTAAACCCAACAAACTAGTCAGAAAGATTCTGAGTGTTCTACCCTCCTCTTGGGAAAGCAAGGTGAATGCCATCACTGAAGCCAAAGACCTTCAAAATCTAACTATGGACGAGGTAATAGTAAACTTAAAAACCTATGAGCTCAAGAAACAACAGGATCATGAACGACAACAACAAAAGAAGGAGAAGAGCTTGTCTCTCAAAGCAGTTAAAAGAGACTCAAGTTGTGATGAATCAAATATGGCATACATCACTAGACGTTTTTAAAATATGATAAGAAGAAATTATGGCTTTTCTTCCAAAGGAAACTCAAGCAAGTAATTCAAAGGGAATGACTGTTTCCATAAGTGTGGAAAGCCAGGACACTACAACAAGGATTGTCCTCTTCACAAACAAGAGTACAAAGACTATGCTAAAAACAACTATGAAAAGGGACGAAAAAGGTACCCGGTCCCTGACAAACTCAATAGAAAGGACATGGATGACATTGTGGTAAAGCAGGATTTAGCTGCATGAGGGGACTCCTACAGTGAATTCTCCCACGAGGAAGCTCCAGAGTATGCATCCATGCTAGTCATTGAAGATCGGTCATCCAGTTTTGACTCTTTGTTTGCCCTGATGGCAAAATATGAAGATGAAGAAGAGCCAGAGGTAAGCTTTCATGATGTTCAAAAAAATCTCAAAGATTACTATAAGATTGAGCTACGTTCCTTAGCTAATTTTTTGATTGATGAGTACTATAACCTCACAAAATAAACAGATTTTCAAAACAACAGTGTGAGTGTCTTCGAAGTGGAAAAAACTACCTGGTCTTGCAAAGTCTCTGATTTAGAAGAAAGAATTTCAACTGTCATATCTGAAAATGATTCATTGGTTGAAAAAATGAAAGACATCTCTCAAAACAGATTTAAAGGAAAGGGAAATGGTAGTGAGATCTAATTTGAACTTGAAGCTAAATTGAACAACTTCAAACTAGCTCTCACAGTCTCCCTTGAAAGGAATAATGAACTTGAGAGGGACATGGTACGTATTAAGGCTGATTAAGAAAAGGCCCTTAAATGGACTGTCTCCTCCAATGTCTTGAAACAATTTACAAACATGAGATCTAATGCTGGTGAGAACCTTGGATTTCAGAAGAAAAATCCTCCTTATGATCCTCATAGAAAGTATGTGTCAAACCCAGACAATTAGTTGTGTACTCACTGTGGTAGAAATGGTCACTACAAGGACACCTGCCCTATAAGATCAACTGTTGTAAGAAGAGGCAGAACCATTATCGAAAGAAAGGAAAACACCAGGAAACCTGGTCCCCCATCCAGGAGAATCAGGTTGCCAAGCTGGCTTACAAAGAGCCTCATTCATCCTCTATCTCATTACCGTGGACTCAATCTAAAATGGGTTTCCAAGGCTAACAAATAACTCTTTGTGTAGGGGAGAGTGAGAGGTAGCAGCCAGAGTTGGTTCATGGATAGTGGCTGCTCCAAGCATATGAAAAAGAATGGAAGAATTCCTCTCACTCAAGGCATTCCAATGTGGAAGTGTCTCCTTTGGAGATGGTAAGAAAGGACACATCCTTGGTGTTGGAAGCGTTGAAAAGTCTCTAACACATGCCATTGAAAATGTGTATTATGTAAATGGGTTGAAGTATAGTCTACTTAGTATGTCTTAAATTTGTGACAAGGGAAATGAAGTCAAGTTCCTATCTGCTTGCTGCACTGTCACAAATCTCTCATCTGGAGAAATCATGTTGGTGGCAAAAAGACATAAAATATGTACATTGCTGATCTTGATTCTCTGTCTGGAGAAGACCTCACCTGTATGAAAGTCCAAGATGACGATGTTGATCTGTGGCACAGGAGATTGGGACATGTCAGTTGCTCTCTTCTTAACAAGTTTATCACAAGGGACCTGGTACGTGGTGTACCCAAGATCAAATTCCCAGAAGTAAACGTGTGTGATGCATGTGCTAAAGGCAAGCATGCCAGGTCCTCATTCAAAACCAAGAAGGAAGTAAGCACGTCAAATCCTCTCAAACTTCTTCATATGTACTTGTGTGGTCTACTAAAAATTCCAAGTCAAGGTGGAAAGAGGTATATCTTTATGATCGTGGATGACTTCTCAAGGTTCACCTGGACCATGTTTCTAAAAGGCAAGGACTAGACATTCCTAATATTTGCTGTGTTTGCCAAGCAGATTCAGGTCAAGCTGAACCTCAAAATAGTCTGTCTTCGAATAGACCATGGTATTGAGTTTTAAAATGCAAGTTTTGTTGACTTCTGTTTGGAACATAGAATTGGATTCTGCTCCAAGAACACCTCAGCAAAATGGTGTAGTTGAAAGAAAGAATAGAACCCTGGTCAATATTTCTTGAACCATGCTGATTTATGGAGATGTTCCCAAAAAATTCTGGGTAGAGGCTATCAACACAACATGCTATGTCACTAACAAATGCATGATCAGGTCCCTATTGGAGAAAACCCCAAATGAACTCCTCTTTCAGAAAAAACCGAAGCTAAGTTATCTTTGTGCCTTTGGGTGTAAGTGTTTTGTTCTGAACAATGGAAAAGAGCCTCTTGGAAAGTTTGACCCCAAGAGTGATGAGGGAATCTTCGTGGGATACTCTTAAACCAGCAAGGCCTATAGGATTTTCAACAACGGACTCAATATGTGGAGGAAAGTGTCCATGTTATCTTCAATGAGTCCGGGGAACTAGATGAAAAGGGAGCACTAAATGATGATAAGCTTGATGAACTCTTTCAAATTCAAAGAGACTCTCTCAATGAGTTTGAGAGACCTCGTGAAACCATAGATGAGGCAAAAGAAAGACCTGATGCTGACTCCCAAAAGGTTAATGCTTCTGAGATCTCAGCAGATGTAAGAAGTCTTGACAAAGCATCCAACCTAGTCCCTTCTTCCCCTGCTCAACAAATCACAGAGGGAGCAGGTATGAGTTCTGAACTATCCTCTACTCAAGTTCCCCACTGGAAGCACAGAGCCTCTCATCCTTTGGACAATCTTATCTCTCGCTTGGACTGTGGTATACACACTAGGTCTAAGTCTAGAGCTATGGTCGTCTTCTCAGCTTTCATATCTCAGATCGATCTCAAATATATCAAGGAAGCACTGAAGGATGCTGAATGTGTAAATTCCATACAAGAAGAGCTTCATTAATTCAAGAGAAATAAAGTGTGGCACCTGGTCCCACAACCTGTTGACAGAACTGTTATAGGGACAAGGTGGGTTTTCAGGAATAAGCTTGATGAACAAGGGAACACTACAAGAAATAAGGCTAGGCTGGTAGTTCAAGGGTATAATCAAGAGAAAGGCATTGCCTATGAAAAAACATTAGCTCCTATTGCAAGGAGGGAAGCTATAAGAATTCTCATTGCCTTTTCCTCTTACATGGAGTTCAAGCTATTTCAAACGGTTGTCAAGAGTGTCTTTCTAAATGGATATTTGAAGGAAGAAGTCTATGTTAAGTAGCCTCCTGGCTTTGAAGATCTTGATCACCAATATCATGTGTTCAATCTAGATAAAGCTCTCTATGGTCTGAAATAGGCTCCTAGGGCCTGGTATGAGAGATTGTCAAAATTCCTTCTTCAAAATGGGTTTTCTAGAGGGAAAATTGACAACACACTCTTTCTGAAAACCAGGGGCAAGAATATTCTCATTGTCCAAGTGTATGTTGATGATATCATTTTTGGGTACACTCCTGACTCACTTTGTGATGACTTTGCCAAGCTTATGGGAAGTGTTTTTGAAATGAGCATGATGGGTGAATTGAACTTCTTTCTGGGGATACAAATAAATCAAGTGCCAAATGGAATCATGATCAGCCAACAGAAGTACATCAAGGAATTGCTCAAGAAGTTTAACATGGAGAATGCCAAGCCTATTGATACTCCCATTGGAACCTCCTCAAAACTGGACACTGATGAATCTGGTCCCCCTGTGAATGAAATCATATACAGAGGAATCATTGGTTCTCTTTTGTACCTAACAGCTAGCAGGCCAGATATAGTATTCAGTGTGGAATGTGTTCTAGATTTCAAGTTTGTCCTAAGGAGTCTCATCTTAAGGTTGCTAAAAGGATTCTCAGATATCTTAAAGGAACTCCTGATCTCGTGCTCTTCTATCCCTCAAGAGATAACTTTGAACTGGTTGGGTATGCAGATGCTGATTACGCAAGGCACTTGGTTGAAAAAAAAAGCACCTCAGGAATGACTCACTTTCTTGGAGCCTCTTTGATATCCTGGGGGACCAAAAAGCAGAACTCAGTTGCTCTCTCTACTGCTGAAGCAGAGTATCTAGCTGCTGCAACATGGTATGCCTCATTGCTATGGATCAAACAACAACTTGAAAACTTTGGAATATTCACTGAGTGTGTCCCTTTCACGTGTGACAACACCAGTGCTGTTAATATGGCCAAGAATTTGGTCCATCACAAGAGGACAAAGAACATTGACATTCGGCATCACTTTCTCAAAGACAATGTTGAAAAAAAAACTGATCAGTATGAACTTTTGCAAGACGAAGAACAAGATTGCTGATATTTTTACAAAAGCCTTGGGAAGAGACCAGTTTGAGAAAAATCATCTGAAGCTCGGATTAATGCAGGGGACCTGATCCCCCAGTCAACAAAACCCCCATCATGTGGCTATGATTAGAAGACAGGTATCCTAGAGTATGATGTGTCTAACTTATCTAACTCAATACTATATCTTTGTAGGTATGCATGCATGGTGGAAGGAGCAACATCAAGAGGAGAGAAGATGCAGGATAAACATCAAGACATGATTCAGAAAATTCAAAAAAAAAGGGGGACTCGGTCCCTCTTACAGGTCAGTATTACAAACTGTACTCTTTAAAAAATAAGGGCATTCATTGTGTAATAGCACCACTGACACCTTTCCAATCAACGATGTCATATCAGTTTGAACCTGAACCATCATCTCCATTCTCTGATGTGACATGTTGCTTCACCCTCCTTTTAACTTATCCCATTCGTTCCTTTTTCAAATAAATTCTCTCCTAAAACCCCCTCTCCTCTCTCTAACCAGATCACTTGTTTTCTCAATCTTCCTTTTTCTCTAAGCAAAACAACGATAGTTCCCTCTCCATTTCCCTGTCTCCTTAAAGTCTTATCCACTATGTCTCAACTAAGCTCTCCAACCAAAGGTTCCTCTGAGGGTGCCTCTCTATTGCCCTCCTCAGAAAGCACTCCAACGATGGTTGAACTGATAAACCCCTTCTTTGTCCCCTCTCCTACTACTGTACCAAATCTCTCTATTAAACAAGACAAATCTCCTTCCATTGGTTCTTTTCCCATTTATAAAGCGAGTGATGGAGACACTTCTGTCTCACAAACTGAGCCCTCTAGCATGGTGATTTCTGAGTATAATCGAGTGCCAGTCACTGAATCTGCACAGGTGGGGGGACAAGATATAATCTCTATGGTTATGTTCGCTATGAGAGAAGAACCTATCTTGGGTGGGTCTGAATGCTCCGGGGGAAAGGATGGTTGGTAGAAATATTCCTGAAACTAAAGGAAACTCTTCAAATATCTTGGAAATGGGAATACAAGGAACTGATGAACTAGTGGCAAGTTATCTCACATCCTTGGCTAAGGGAGATGTTGGGATCGAGAATTCAAAAGTAGGATCAGAGGTTGCAACTCCATCTCAAGAGGCTCTCACCCCAGTCACTCTTCCTACTCCCAAGTGGGATAGAACTCCTGCATCTCAGGCTCCTTTGGCATTGGTGAGTAATGTTGAAGAAGAATATGACATTGATAAGGATGAGGTGCCACTGCATTGGGTAGTTCAAAAAAGGATGGTCATCACTCTGACTGTTGAGTCATCCTCTCAGGGACCACGTAAGGTACCTGATACTTAAAGTATGACTGAACAACGTATGGTAACAGCCATGAAGGAAACTAAGAAAAGCACTAAGAAAGGGAGGAAGTTGAGGAAGACAGTTGTATCTGATGATCCTGAACTAGAAAAGTTGGTGGATTTGGAAGAGGAAAGGAAATTTGATGAGGAAATTGAAGATGATGCGATCAAAGGTGTACAAAATATGAGGAAGAAAGCTCTCTCCAAAGGGTAGGCCTCTAAGAAAAGGGTTGAAGCATCTGCTCCAAAAGAAAAGGAAAAAGACCCTATTAAGAGCCCTAAGAAAAGAATTTCTAGCGAAAAGAAGGATTCAGCCCCTAGCCAAAAGAAGGATGTGCCCTCTGGCTCGAAGAGAAAAAAAGATGATCTAGAAGAGAAAACAGAGGAACTTGGTCCCTCCTCTAAGACTAAAAGGAAGAAGTGCACTCAAGCAGAAAGAATCTCTCTCTTGAAGTAACAAAAGGTGCTTAACGGTCGAGTTTTTGACCCACAAATCAGTGACCACAGAGGAATGGTAGAGATGATTTACATGGTCAAAGGGAAAAAATGGGATCACTTGTTTAAACCCTATATTCATGTACTATTCGAGAAAGAAGTCACTGAGTTCTATGTGAACATGGTTTTCAACAAGGCTGAAGGATCACTAACCACCACATTTGATGGAGTGGAGATCTTCTTGGTTGAATCCGTACTTGGTCAAATTCTGGAGGTACCAATAGAGGGATTAAAATCCCTGAAGGATCAGTCAGCCTCCATCAATTTTTTGAATGAGATCAGCAAGTTGAAGAATCTGAACAGGAAGAGACTTAGGAAGAAGCAGAAGAAAGGAGAGTATCAGCTTGTGTTTGAACTTATTAACAAAGTTCTTCTTTCTCGCACTGAGTAAATGACTATTGTTGGCCTTACAGATCTCTTTCACATGGAATCATTGGTGACCCTGCAACCCATAAGTCTCCCAGCAATCATACTTACTCACATGAAGAAAATCATCACCATGAAGGATGGGAAATATGGTTTGGGATATGGATATATGTTGAAAAAAGTTTTCATGCACTTTGGTGTTCGTCCTAGCAAGGGTGTTCAAGGGACCAGGAAGCATATGTTCACCAAAGTAACACTTGAGGAGTGTGAGTGTATAGAAAGAGAAGGAGGAATTGGTTCTAAGTTGTTTATGTCTGATCTGATCGCCTCTCAGAAGTGATCATCTGTTGAGTTGGAACGATTAACTGCACTCATTGCTCAGCTAGATGCTGAGATTGTAAATCTCAAGGCACAAATGCAAACCACTTCTGAGGGACCAGGTGATAGTTCAGATACCGTTGCCAAGCTGCAAGAAGAAAATACTCATCTGAACTCTGAAGTAACCACTCTGAGGGACCAGGTTGGGTTTCTCACTCAGAAGCTGTTGGATGCTCATGAAGAGGCCAACACTCACATGACTCTCTTGCTTCAAAAGTTGGCATGATTCACCTTAACTCTTCCCTTTCTTGCTTCCTCCCCAGTCCTAGCTTTCTAATTCTCTCATGTTCTTAGTCTTCTTCAGTGGTGTCCTGCTAATGATGTTTTTATTTTTTGTGTGAACCTTTTGTAATGCTGCCCTAATGAATGAAATGAAGTTGGGACAAGGTAACATTGGTAGGGGGAACTTGTGAATGGGACCAGGTAAGTACGACAGGGGGAACTCAGTTTGTCATCATCAAAAAGGGGGAAACTGATGTAATATGGTCTTTTAAGTTTTGATGATCGACAAACACTCCGAGGGACCTGGTACTCCTAGCGGCCTGAAAGTACAGTCAATATGGTACAACTGTAATGTGTCCTTTCTGCAGCTTTAGGACTGTGTTTCTGCAGTTCTTGAACTCCGCTGGACCAATAGCAATGTGTTAAGGTTTGGGCTCTCTCATTTATAAGCAATGAGACACTTAATCCAAAACCTAGTTTTAGAAAATCTAAGTTTCATCCTCTCAAAGCAAAGGTTGCTCAAGTTCTTCGAAGAAACAAAATCTCTCTGAACAAGGGACCTGATCGTGATCAAGATGATATCAACAGTTCCTTGTTTTTGGTTGAATCTTTTGTAGTTATGTTCTCGTATTGTAAATCTTCAGTTAGAGTTAGTTGATTGTTTGAAGTTGTATTAGCTAGAGTTAGCTAATATTGTGGTGATGCAGTAGAGTTATTCATCTAACATTGTAATAGAGTTATTGCAGTGTAGTGGATTAAGAGTTTAATCTGTAGGGTTACTGGAGTTTGTAATCCGAAGTTGCTCAGTTGTTTAGTGAAGATTGATTGGTGAAATCCTACTGGGGTAGGTCGTGGTTTTACTCTCTTGAGCAAGGAGGTTTCCACGTAAAAGTATTGTGTTCTTTACTTTCTATCATTTCACTTTCTCACTCTTCATTGCAACTCTAGTCCAGGGACCTGGTCCCTTGACCCTCGGCGGACCCATACAAGCCATCATAAGGAAAGGGACGAATGTAACTATGTAAGTAAAGTATGTTCGCCATTGCATAATTTAGCGAAGACCAAGGTGCTAGATTAGCAGCAGTTTTGGGGTCCCGAGAATTTTTAATTAGTATTCAGATGCTTGCAGTGGCAGTAAAATTCTCATATAACATGTGGAAGACATGATCAGCTCGCCCTCTTTGGTTCTTCAGTATCCAAAAGTAAAAATACATACAGTTGCATAATCTGGCAAAAAAATCACACTTCTGTATCTGATCAAAAGTAGACCCGAGAAGCACTGCAGCAACTAGAGTCGCAAAGATGGCAAAACCAGATGACACATTCTTGACACCATCTTAATGTTTTCATATAATCAAATTTAAGAGCATTTAACTTGTAAAAAAGAAAACTAGAATAGAAAAGTACAACTCCTAACTCTTGGCATATAATTCCCACAAACAGCATCCAAATATTCTTCTTTTTGTATTTGTCCCATCATCTTTAGGGGACAAACTCATGAGAAAACCCTAATAACTGAAGAACCTATAATAACTTCCAAATAAGAAACACGACAACTACCCTCAGTAAACTGGTAATTTGAACCATTAGACAACCAAAGTACGTATGTGACCCTTATATGTTTTTCCATATCCAAGACTTAGGTTTTAACTCTGCCTATGAGAGTTTCACAATGCAATAGTTAGTTTGATCAAGTGACTCAAGAACATCTAATTAGGGCATGGCATTGCCGTTTGTTCAGAATTGCCCTGCATCGAATGCACTGAATGGCTCCACTAGTATCAATATTGGATCATCAGTAGTACTATATGATTCTACAACCTCATGTAATTCTTGAAAATCAATTATCCGTATATTGCAAAAATAAAGAAAATGACATGACCCATTTTATATTAATCTAAACAGAAAATAATATTTGAAACTCCAATAATTTTTATGTTATATATAAACAATTTTTGAATATGTGATACAGTTAGTGACAACATTTACATAAGTAGACAAAAGAAGCTCAGTTTCATTGCACAGACAACAAAAGTTCACCAACCCTCCAATTGTTTGGATTAAATAAAAGGGCAGAATCCTCCTCCTCTTGTTGCATCGGATTAAATGATGCATCATAGGTCCAATTAAAATATATAGGGACATGCTCTTCTTCTTGTGTGGTAGTTTCAGGCACTTGTTGTTGGTTTTTCATCTCTGTCAATACACCGGTGCTCCAAATAGCGCTAGAATCTTCTTCTACAGCTAGTTGATGGTTGTTCATCTCTGTCAATGCATCGGTGCTCCAAATAGCGCAAGAATTTTATTTTACAGCTTGTTGTTGGTTGTTCATCTCTGTCAATGCATCGGTGCTCCAAATAGCACAAGAATCTTCTTCTACAGCTTATTGTTGGTTGTTCATCTCTGTGAATGCATCGGTGCTCCAAATAGAAATCTTCTGCTTAATTTGATCAGGTCTCATCCCACTCTCATCAGTATTGGACATCAAGAATTCTTCCAGTTGATACATACTCTGCTCCTCCTCTGATTTTTTTTTCAACATTCTCTCATCAATCACCGTTGGTGGCTTCTTCTTGATGGCACAAAGAACCCAATGTCTACGTTTCTCATCGTTAAACTTGTTACAGATAGCATCAATAGTAACATCAGAGAGTTGATACTCCTTCATCAACCAATGCCCATCGATTTCAAGATCACATTTCTTGTTCTCGAAAATTATGTTCTTCTTGTAGCCAATCAACGGTCCTCCGCCATTCTTTCAAACTGGTTTGCGGTCTTGCTGTTTCCAACTCCCTTTGTTTCCCACAGTGCGATTATACTTGGACTTGTTTTTCTTCTTAAGTTTGGTGATGAAGAAACGATATTGAATGCAGTCGTCGTCATGGTCGCAGGGTACTCCATGATTGTAAGTCTCCCATGGTTCTTATTTGCTGTACACATCAACATTAGTGCTTATGAATCTAGAATCATTCATATCTTGTCCAACAATGAATCTCAGCAAGAAACTAAGTGCTTGTGCATCTGTGGGTCAAAAACGGAAACCCTCTTTGAAATACTCCATGCCTCAATTTCTTTTCTTTTCTCAACTACAATGAAAACAAGGCCTAAGAAGGAGAGAATTTAAAGAACAAGTGTGTCTTAGGAATGTATAGACTAGGTTTTTTGGAGTTAGTCTTGTGAATTTATAGACCGTCTGTCTTAGGAATTTATACACCAAGTGTGTGTGCAAACTTCTTCTTTTTTTGGAAACTTTTGACTTAAACAAGAACTTATTAAGCATAAAAATCCATTTTCTTGTGTGTTAATTCTTAAAAGTAATTTAACCCAGCTTAGCAATATTGGAGTTAGTTAATTATTTCTTGGTAATTGGAATTAGTTATTTCTTGCTAACAAAGTAACTAAAATCACTATGCGTTAATTAGATTATTTTTTTTTATTGTTTGAGCAATTAAAAACTATAATAAAGGAAATAGTAAAAAAAAAATCTCCTCCAATTAATTTATTTTTTTGACTATGCATTCGGATGTATAATCTTTAAGGTTTTTGAAAATAATTTACATATTTAGAAACTACATAAAAACTACTATAAGTCACAAGAATTAACAATTTAAAATATTTAAAGGACATAAATAAATTGCAATCAATGACTTTCTTGTTTAACTCGATCTCAAAATTCAAACTATATCATATAAATTGAGACAGAAGGATTATCATTTAGAAAATAAAACATATTGTATTTCTTCATAACTTTCTTCAATATTCTTCTTAAACTCTTATTTTTGAAATTTAAAATGTACAATTTTCATACATTTATAGTGTACTTCTTTTCCTAGGGTTTGTAGTGGAGTAAATGATCTCTCATATGGTGATTCAACTTCACGAAATTATCGAATAAAATCACTTATTTCATTTTGTTTCAATAAAGTCCTTCAATTTTGCACATTTAACTTGCAAAGTAACAATGACTAAAAGTCACTTGGAAAATGAAAGAAAAAGGGTCAAAATAGTTCCTTTAGTTTGAACGTTGAGTTAGAACATTCTTTTTTTTTAAGGTAAATATTTAGAAACTACATAAAAAGTACTATAGGTCACAAGAAGTAAATTATTTCTTACTTTTTTTACTTCATAAATTGCATTTTTTTCTTGTTCTATAGGTATGTTCATAATATAAATTAAAAAAGACGTAAATCATCATACAATCAAACCTTAGCTGGTGTGATGACCCTTCCGGTCATCTTCACGTTTACGCATTTGTTGCACTGTTAGAGCCTTTCTGTAGTGGCCCCAAGTCATTTATGGCTTGTTGGGACCGGTGGTTCGGTGCCCTGGCCGTTCGTTTGGTCGTTTTGACCATTTTCCTGTTTTAGAGCTTAAACTTAGAATATCGTTGACTTTAGTCAACTTTCTGAGCTAACGTGCTCGGAATTGAAATTCTGACAGTTACGTTACCTCCAGAGCGATGAGTTTGGTCTAGTTGGACCTTTAGTTGAGGTCAGAGAATGTCCCGTGTGGGTTTTGTGCTATTTTCTCAATTTTCAGGCCATTTGGTGTTGAAAGTGTAACTTTGGGTGACTTTCGATGATCGGAGTGTCGGATTCGAATACCGACAATTCCATCAGCTCTAGAATGGTGAGTTTGGGTTAGGAAGGTGGTTGGTTCAGGTTCTGGGTGATCCAGACTCATTTCGATCCCTTGGGTTCCTTTTCGTTAGTGTTGACTTGGGTCAACATTTCTCCGAAATGACCTCGTATGGAAGTTTCAATAATTCTGTTGGGTTCAGCACATCGTTTCCACTCTGTTAGCATTATTGGTTTTTGAATATCGATTTTTGATTGTACCTGGAATACCCCATAGAGTTTTCAAAAATTTGTAGGTCAGCCTTCAGCGCAATCGCGCCAAGGCCAGTGCTATCGTGCCTCAGCGCCTGCCGACCTTCAACACTATCGTGACCTCCCAGTGCGATATTTCCGAGGCACCTTTCTCCCTTTAGCGATGTTGGCGCTGGCCTAGTGTCGATGGCGCTGGCTCTTTTCCAACAGCTATAAATAGCTGAAAGTTCACTTTTCCAGCATTGTTTCTCTCACTTTCTCACTCTAAAACTCTTATTTCTCTCCAACAAGTTGATCTAAATTGATTAAAACCCTTGGGGAGTCATTTGTTCATGGATTCTCCATCATCCTTTGTCACTTGGTAAGCTTCTTCTCCACCTAGACTCTCTCTATTTCCACCATTGATGCTCTCATCCCAAGCTTGGGATTTTGTTGTAGTGGCCGCCTTACGGCTTGTGCATGCTTGTAGGGGTGGTGAATACTTCGTGTTGGCTGGAATTCCGTCATTGTGGTAAGTATTTTTTGCCCAATTTCCTTTTTAATTTTCGAAATTCCATTCTTTAAACCCCAACCTTTGCGGGCTATTTTGATGCCCTTTTCCTTGGCCATTTGTGCTCAAATTTGGAGCATGCCTCCTTGGCATCGTTGGGGTCGTCGTAGTTCTTTTCATTTTTGGTTTCGGGTTGTGGGCCCCGCAGGCCCCTTTTGACCCAGATATCGACTCGGCTACAATTGTAGCAATATGGGTATCGTTAGACTCGTCTTAACTTTTTATTCGTGAATTTGATAGTTTGATTCTCATTCAGAGCTTCTCAGAGCAGCTCGGCCTCGGATATCATCATTCTTGCAGCTTGTCATCGGATGACAGGTAGGTTACGGCTTAACTCCCTAGACTTCACATATATCGGGTAAAATTGTACTAGTTGGCATCCTTGGGTTGGGTTATTAGGTTGGTACCACAGACCTTGACCGCTCCTTCATGATCCGTCCCGTTTCTTTCCTCCGTTGTGTGTAGAATTCTTGTTAATTGACTTTATTACCCTTGTGTTCCTGTGAGGCCTTGTTGACTCTGGAACATAGACGGTGCGATCATTAGGAGTGTCTGCGAGTCCCGGACATAGAATTATCTTTCTAGGCTAGTTATGCTTGCTGAGTAGCTTCAGAGCTTGTACAGGGCCGATAGGTTTATTGTGAGTTTCGGGGCGGCTATTGTGTGTTTGATCATGCTATTTCCATGCATATAGAGGGGTTTCTCGTGATTTACTACGATTTTTGCTTTGGGCCTTCTGGAACTGTTTTATAAAACTTGCATGGCCCGGGGGGGGGGGGGGGATTTTCGACGGAAATGATTTGGAAAGGGTTTTGACTTGTCTTGTGGATGTTCTTGGGGTAAGGAAAGTTTTAAAATACATTTTATCAATAGTTCCACTTTTCTTGGGCTCGACGGGGTCGAGTGCCCTACTTTTATACTACAGCATCCGGGGTGTTGCTGGACTAGGAAGGGCCGAGTGCTATAGCTTTTGGGCTTACTATATTAGACCTAGATATCCTCCAGGAAGCTTTACTTAGGGATTGTCTTGAGGATGTGGGGCATCTAGTATGTTGATCGGGGGCCTCCGTGGACCTTGTTGTTCCAGACCAGAAGTTGCGAGCTGCGGATGCTGAAGGGAGGGTATACAGTGTAGTAGTGGTATACGGGTGGGACCTTCCACGGATCTCATCTTCTGGGACTTATAGGTCACCGGAAGAGCATGACATACGGTACTTTGATCACTTTTACTTAGCATGGCATCATATCATTCATCTGCGTGAGATACCACCCTTGTCTATAGATTGTTGATTGTACGCACCGGTAGTATGGGATGCCGGAGGGTTTGTTTTCACTTGTTTGCGTTCCTCGATTGTTTGGGTGGCTGAGGGAATGTAGGTAGAATCTTATCATTATTACTTCTGTCTTAAGTGTGAGGCTGGTTATAACGGGGTTGTCGGTTTCTGGACTGAGATTGTCGTGATTAGTGTGGTTAAAAATTGGTTACATCGGATTACAGCGGGGATGTTGGTTTCTGGAATGAGATTGTCGTGATATATGTGGTTATTGTTTACTGTTTTCTAGCATGAAGTTACGGGTATACCGTCCATTTCTAGACTTACGCATATATACTATTGTTGCAAGGATCTCAGGTGCGTCGTTACTACTTTCACTTGTGTTTGCCATGTATATATTCGATTTGCTAGCCTTGCTTGTTGCTTTTTGTTGTCTTCCCTCTGGGCTAGTTCCTGTGTACTTTACCGTTGATTGTTGTGACTGTTTACTTCTATTCTGTCTGCTATTGCTCTTTTACTTTATATGTGCCCAGTCGGCCTATGATACCTACTGGTTACCTTATGCTTCACATTTGGTGCTCACCCTACCCTATGCATCTTGTGGTGCAGATCCTAGTGTGGGCCATCGTCGTTAGAGCACCGGAGACTCGTGTGGGGTGCTATTTTTGTCACACCCCGAGGTTACACCCTAGACGTAACACGGGACTTGGGACCACAAGGATCCCAAGCTAACCCTTGGTCATATCATTCTCAAGCATAACGAAAGATAAGCGGAAGCATAATAGATAAATCTGGAATCATATACATAGGTAATCAAGTCAAATGGAAATATGAAATCCAGAAAGAGACTCGAACACTGTCTATGTATGAAAAGCCTCTACATGACATAAGCAGTTGATAGGACAAGACCCTAGCTTACTCGAAGTACGGAAATGAAAAAGCTAACATAAACTAAGAACATAACTAGCCCTTGACCTAAGAAGACTCACCAACAGCTGACTGGGAAAGTGGCCTAGGGGCTATAGCCACGAATCTGAGGAGGAACACCTGAATCTGCATCATCAAAGGATGCAGCGCAAAATATGCGTCAGTACTATGGAATGTACTGAGTGCGAGAGCGATGCATGAATCATGATAAAAGAATTTAAAAACATGCTTAAAGTGATTTATTACATAAAGAAAAGGACATGAATAAATAATAAGATAAGAAGCATAAGTCATGAAGAAGGCTTAAGTTTCAAATATAAGATCATATAACTTCATAGCGTAAAATAAGCATGTGGGAGTTTCTCTTAACTAACATTAAACCATGCTGAGCAACATAGAGTCCGGTGTCTTGCCCCACACCGAAAAATGTCGTCCTAACCTGCCAAAGTTAGAACCATTTCATTTCATACCAGGATCCTGTCATCATAAGCCTTAACATGGGCAACCTACGGTGGCACGTAGTTCTGGGACTAAGGGTACTCTCACCCGGTCTAACTCGGTGCTAAATACTACTCCCAAAATATATATATACATATAACATGAGCTCACATACATGTGGCACATTAAAGCCAAACTTGTTTATACTTGTTCATAAAATTTTCATACCCCGGATCGTCATACTACTCATGAATTAGGGTTTTGAAATCGATTCATGAGCATTGATGGAACATCGGGTGTCTTATCTTGCATCATACTTCATAACATGGGAAAACTTGCATACTTCATGACTTGTAAAATTTACATGACTCTAGTTCAATTTCATAAAACATATACTTTCATAGAACATAGGAACTAGGCATGCATATGCTTGAAAATCCATAAAATGAACATGCTATAAAAATCCAATTTTCTTAAATCAACTTCATGCATGTAGAAATTTCCATGATTAAACATCAATTCATGAAATAAGATTCAACATGTAAAAACCCATGTGAAATCATGCAATTTAATAGTAATTTCATAATCAAATCATGAGAGGATCATATTTAGCAAAACCCTTAAGAATTGGATAAGAACCCTAATTTGAAGATCATGCAGCCTTCAGAACTAACTTCTATGAGTCACATGCGATCCGTAGTTTCAATTACAGACCGTAGACATCAATCGTCATTCCTGTCTAGGAATTAAGTTGCAGAAGTCATTCTACGAGTCAACAGGACGGACTCGTAGAATAAAACACGGGTCGTAGACTCACTCGTGGAATTTGGGGATGAAACGCTGAATTTTGACAAACCACGGGTCACTCTACGGACCATAATTTTGGTCTACGGGTCATGAACCAACCAGTGATTTTGAAGATGAATATTTTAAGGTTCAGTACATCAACTACAAGTCGAAGTACGGACTGTCGTTCAAAATGACGGTTCGTCATTCCCATCCGTCATCACTGGCAGTACTGCAGTAAACTGCCCATAACCTTTTACTCCGGACTCGGATTAATATGAGGTCTGTGGCGTTGGAAAGAAGACTCAAAAACCGTTAATTTGGTGGGTACTAGGCCACCTAACTCTTTATATTTTAAAAGTAATAATCGATTGAATTTGACCCTAGTTTAGACTTATATGAAAACTTACTTTGGTGAGGTGCTTGCGACTTAACTTGATAATAGAAGTTTCTTATGAACATGATTCGCATCCAAAGCACTCACCACACTAGTATTATGAACATTACACTCATGGAAAAGGTTTGGGTATTAGTTTAGTACTTTTGGGGTGTTACAATATCCCCCCCTTGGGATCATTCGTCCTCGAATGAAGACTAAGCAAGGGAACTCTAGAGAGGAAATAGCCCAACCAAAAACAAAATGTGAAAACCGAAGAATAAAAATGAAACTGAACTTTTGAACTTAAAACATGGCTTAATCAACTTCAAAAATGTGAATATATGCTAGGATCGTGAGGGAAACTGACGGAATAGATTCGAAAGGACATACTAAGGATGGAACTACTACCTCAAGTAGGAACCGGATCGGAAGGGGAAGGGTGAGGATACTTGGCCTTCATGGATGATTTTTCTTCCCAAGTAGCTCCTTCAACTGAGTTGTAAAAGCTAAAGTACTTTCGCGGTAACTGACTTCCGATTGAAATAAGAACTGAGCTGGTTTCATGGGACACGTATGCATGCTGAAAATGTAAGAACGACCAACAGGACAGGAACTGGATATCCAACATGATAACTGGTCTAAGATAAGAGTAGAAACTCAGCTAAAACTCATAAAGAACGAACATACTTTAGAAATCGCAGTTAACCAAAAGGGACACCAAACTAAGAGAAGTAGATATACGGGAAAACTATTCTCTTTTAATTACCACTCCTACCATTTGCAACTACCAACCTCAACAGCGTACATAAGGGTACTAAGGTCTGAGTCTAACTACTCGATTCTCCATGTTCAAACCTATCTTAACCAGGTCTTTTTCTTCAGGAACGCCTTCTAAGGATAGCATCCCCTCCTATCACAATAGCCAACTAACCTAGGGCTTCCAACCGAAGGGTCACTAGGTGCGCAAAACAGATATCCATATGTATCCCATCACGATATTCAAGCTTATAACTATGGTCACCTTATGGTTTCGTAGCTTACCCTATTTAAGGGTTCTCCCTCTTCCTTATCATAACTAGGATTCGTAGATTAAAGAACTTTTATAGAGGGACATCCTAAAATTCCTTATCTAACTATTTTGCACGAATAATCCTTGCCTCATAATTCACCCACACCTAAAAGTCAAGGTGGAACAAGTACACTAACAAGGAAAAGAAATTTTCTACCTCCCAGCTAGGCTACTACAAGGCCTCCTCCCCTAACACTTATAACAACACAAACCAGAATCATTGAAAGAAATGAGCAGGAGCAGGAGCGTCACGAATGAAGGATTAAAGATTGTTCTTGGCTTACACTTAGCGTGATCAATCCACTCAAGGTGAGGCTTGGGGATTTGAGCACAATAGGCATGAGTATTTTTACATACTAGGCACATAAGGCTCGAATGGTAGGGATCACTACCCCTCGTCATCAAAGGCAAAGGTCAAGGTCTTTTATTATAAAGAAATCATAAGCGCAAACCATTTCGAGAATCAGGTCGAAGAATATACATAACGTAACATGATATGATTAGTCATAGAGTCATGCCTAAAGAATAGACGGAGCAAATAGGACCGAGCATACTGAGAGACATGAGTTTACTTAGATAACAAACCTCAGGGCATAAAGCTGGAATTATAGAATCACAGGATAAGAGTAGAATCGTTGTCTGAAGCAATCACTTGCCATTCTAGAATTTGAACATGAGCAAGAGTCTGAAATAGGACCATGGTGCTGACACACAAGGCATGCAAAAGGTATCATAATGGCAGAAGTATACTTAGGATGCTAGGATGGAAATAAGCTTCTGCCTCCCCTCCCTACTTTATTCTAACACCCAAAAGCATCACTACTTGAGCCTCCAAAATCTGACTGATTCTACATTCCACCATCTCCCCCTTAGGTTCATGCTACCCTCCTAAGTCTATGGACCTCTCACCAACCTGTCAAAGAAACTATGATCATTTTACCCTAACAGAACATACACTACTCCAGAATCTAGCACGAATACCCATTTCCTTCTATAGACTAAGACTCTCCTCCGCCTAAAAGTCCAGGCCTCAACCCTTTTACCTCCACTTTGTTCTAGGTTAAGACAACTCACAACCAAACAAGAATAGGGGTTCAGGGACTATGGATGCATAAAGGAAGAAAATCTAGTGACGCACCTGATTCAACTCCTGGAGGAATACTCTGATCCGACTGGCTAAACAATGAAAGGAATTGGTTTTGGAGATGAACATCATAGTTGCTCCGCTTAGATGAGGGGCGATTCCTGATCCTAAGACCACACCTAAAACACCTCCCTTTGCCAGCAAGACACTCACCTAGTTGGAGCTTACCGCAACTATTACAACGAGGGTACCTCAAGGTCTCTGGAGCCCTATGGTGATAAGACTGAGAATCGAGGGTAGGTGTGCTAACTGAAGATGGGGTTGGTCCGAATGACCTCTGCTGAGAAGATGATTGGTTCCATGATACGGTCTTCTTGTTTTTCCTCTTCCTCTTCTTTAGTTTCTCTTTCTCATTCAACTGAGTTGTTATGGCTTGAGCCAACATATATATGGCTTCACGAAATTCCGCATTGGTAACCTCATGATCTGGAGTGGTCAGATTAGCATTTCTTGTGGGTTTTTTTGCGGAGACATTATCTGAAATGCTTATGGAACGGATTAAAAGGTTCAGTAGAGTCAAACTCTACCGCACGATATTAAACACAAGAAAGTGAAGTTATTTCTAAAACACCTCATAGCCTCTCTCTCATAAGTGTGGCACACTTCACACCCATGAAAGAGATACTACTTGATGCGTCTTTCAGACACCCTAGGACTCTTAAATGTTAGGCTCTGATACCAAGTTGTCACACTCCAAGGTTACCCCCTAGATGTAACATGGGACTTAGGACCACAAGGATCCCAAGCTAACCCTTGGTCATAGCATAACAAAAGATAAGAAGAAGCATAATAGATAAATCTGGAATCATATACATAGGTAATCAAGTCAAATGGAAATATGAAATCCAGAAAGAGACTCGAACACTGTCTATGCCTGAAAAGCCTCTACATGACATAAGAGTTGCTAGGACAAGACCCTAGCTAACTCGAATTACGGAAATGAAAAAGCTAACATAAACTAAGAACATAACTAGCCCTCAACCTAAGAGGACTCACCAACAGCTAACTGGGAAAGTGGCATAGGGACTCTAGCCACAAATCTGAGGAGGAACACCTAAATCTGCATCATCAAAGGATGCAGCGCAAAATATGTGTCAGTACTATGGAATGTACTGAGTATGAGAGTGATGCATGATTCATGATAAAACAGTTTAAAAATATGCTTAAAGTGATTTATTACATAAAGAAAAGGATATGAACAAATAATAAGATAAGAAGCATAAGTCATGAAGAAGGCTTAAGTTTCAAATATAAGATCATATAACTTCATAGCGTAAAATAAGCATGTGGGAGTTTCTCTTAACCGACATTAAACCACGATGAGCTACATGGAGTCAGGTTTCATTGCCCCACACTGAAAAAGGTTATCCTAACCTGCCAAAGTTATAACCATTTCATTTCATACCAGGATCCTGTCATCATAAGCCTCAACACGGGCAACCTACGGTGGCACATAGTTTTGCGACTAAGGGTACTCTCACCCAGTCCAAATCGGTGCTAAATACTACTCCCAAAACATATATATACATATAACATGAGCTCATATACATGTGGCACATCAATGCCAAACTTGTTCATACTTGTTCATAACATTTCCATACCCCTGATCGGCATACTACTCATGAATTAGGGTTTTGAAATCGATTCATGAGCATTGATGGAACATCGAGTGTATTATCTTGCATCATACTTCATAACATGGGAAAACTTGAATACTTCATGACTTGTAAAATTAGCATGACTCTACTTCAATTTCATAAATCATATACTTTCGTAAAACATAGGAACTAGGCATGCATATGCTTGAAAATCCATAATGAACATGCTATAAAAATTCAATTTGCTTAAATCAACTTCATGCATGTAGAAATTTCCATGGATAAACTTCAATTCATGAAATAAGAGTCAACATGTAAAAACCTATGTGAAATCATGTAATTTAATAGTAATTTCATAATCAAATCATGAGAGGATCATATTTAGCAAAACCCTTAAGAATTTGATAAGAACCCTAATTTGAAGATCATGAAATCAAAATTTGAATTAGGGGTTTTGGGCACAAGGGTGAAAGGAACCCATTGTTGATTACCCACATTGCTTGATTGAAGCTAACCCACTTAAACTGAAAAGACTTAGGAGACTTGAACTTGTTTGAGTCTTGGAGCTTGAAACCCTAACTTGAATCTTGAGAAGATGGAACTCATTTTCTTCTTTTGGAAGTTGATTGAAAGAATGAGGGAGAACTTAGGTCAAGTGGAAATAAAAACCCTCTTAAATAGGCTTAAAATGACTTAGTATAGGAGTTAAAAGAGTGGAAAATTACAAAAATACCCCTGAACTTAAGCTTGGAAAAAGCTGGAAAATGTTGACTTTAAGGAACCACGGATGGGTTCCACGGGCCGTAGATCAAACCGTGGCTCGTGGTTTCCACCCGTCATTCCAGGCCCAAGAGTCAGGATGCAGAAGCAAAACCACGACTCAACAGGACAGACCCGTCATCCAAATGATGAGTCGTCGACCTGGCCTTAGTTCCTGGGGATAATGCAGCCCTCAGAACCAACTTCTACTAGTCACAGATGGTCCGTAGTTTGAATTACGGACCATAGACATCATTCGTCATTCCTGTCTAGGAATTAAGTTGCAGAAGTCATTCTACGAGTCAACAGGATAGCCTCGTAGAATGAAACACGGGTCGTAGACTCACTGGTGGAATTTAGGGAAGAAAATCTGAATTTTGACAAACCACGGGTCACTCTACAGACCGTGGTTTTGGTCTACAGGTCATGAACCAACCAGTGGTTTTGAGAATGAAAATTTTAAGGTTCAGTATAGCAACGACGAGTCGAAGTACGGACCGTCGTTCAAAATGATGGTTCGTCATTCCCATCCGTCATCACTGGCAGTACTGCAGTAAACTATCCATAACCTTTTACTCCGGACTCAGATTAATACGCGGTCAGTGGCATTGGAAAGAAGACTCAAAAATCTTTAATTTTTTTGGTACTAGGCCACCTAACTCTTTATATTTTGGGAGGAATGATTGATTGAATTTGACCCTAGTTTAGACTAACATGAAAATTTACTTTGGTGAGGTGCTTGCGACTTAACTTGATAATAGTAGTTTCTTATGAACATGATTCGCATTCAAAGCACTCACTACACTAGGAAAATGATTATTATACTCATGGAAAAGGTTTGGGTATTAGTTTAGGATTTTTGGGGTGTTACAGTTTTGGGATCATCCAGGCTGAGGGTGAGCTCTTGGCTTTCAGAGCTTGACTTTAGTTTATCCTTGATGTATTTTGTACTCTTGTAGTTTCATAGACATCATGTATATATTACTTTTGGACCTTTGTACTCCTGATGTAGTTCGGCTCTTATACACTATGATACCAGGTTTTGGGTTGGTTTAGCTACCGCTTTGTATTTATGTTACTCCGAGTATCCAGTTTATTCATCTTGTTCCCTTGCTTCCGCTTATTTGTTGTTCTTCCGCTTAAATTGTTAGAAGGTATCCCATTACTAACCATTCCGGGCTACGGGAATTGGTTCGCCTACTGGGGGGTTGTAGGTGCCATCATGACCGAGAAATCGGGTCGTGACAGCTTGTTATAATAGTCATTCGTTATAACAATATTTCACTATAACGGCCTAATTTTCTGCAGATCTGATTTTTCATGTTATATTCTACTTCTCTATAATAACATTAATTCTTGCTAAGACAATAATGACATTCATTATTGCGGTACACGCTTTGTAAAACTACCAAACTATAACAGTCATACTCAAATATTGTGTAATAATATTTTGTAAGAAAAATATTATGTATAAAATAAAATATTAAAATATTTATGATAATCATCACTAATGTCACGCACATAGTAAATTTTATGTACAAATATCTAAAAGAAAAAATATATATTTAAATTGTACCCATAAGTTATTTTCATAACTTCATAAGAAAAAATTAATGGTGTTTGCCTTTTTCACATTCATGGTCTTCTATTTATTTATTTTTTGGTTAAATTGATATGGGACCCCTCTCTCTCTCTTTTTTTGGAAAATGTTGACTTCAATAAGAAGTTATTGAGCATAAAAATCTATTTTTTGTGTGTTAATTCTTAAAATTGGAGTTAGTTATTTGTGCTACTTGGTAATTGAAGTTAGTTATTTCTTGACTCCCATTTCTTAATGTGATTCGTTATTTATATACTAACTAGTTTAGAGTATGTGCTTTGTATGAGTGTGTCATGTCAATATAAAAAAATAAAGTATATAATGTTGCAATTGAATTTTACAATATATGCAACATTATATTGACACACGTAGGATGTACACGGATCTTACCGCTGTATTTATGAGGTAGAGAGGTGATTTCAATAAACTCTTGACTTAAAAGAAAAGTGTGTGACATATGATTGTAATAAAAGAGGCAACAAAATAGCAAAATACAAACAAATATAGCAACAAATAGTAATACACATCAAAGAATTTAACGTTAACGTGAAGATCTCTATTTTTGATCGACTCGCCGTTGACTTTTGTAGCGAAATGAGAGATTTTCTAATTTAGTCATTTTCTTCATCAGTACTCTAAAATCTAAGTGAACAATTTTGCAAAAAGTATTGAATGCATGAATATTAGGAGTTCTTACGTCTTATAAATGAGTAAAAAATTTAATAGCTATAATGAAGACCTAAACCTAATGAAATTCCAAATGCATGAACTTTTTTCTTTATTTAATTAGATCTAATTATCAGGTGTAATTTTCAAATATTATTAAAAATATAAAGGATAGAAACAAGGTCTTTTTACATAGATAATGTATCAACCTATGTCATCTACTGCTATAGTGGATAAAATCAATTATTTTATAACGTTACTATTATAATGAATAAAATGCAGTGAATAGAGTTGAAATGAACTAGTCAAATAATGTTTACAATATGACATGGATATCGTTTACGACTTTATTATTATGGAGGTTTAACCAATACACTACAAAAAAAGGAATTAACTATGAAAGTTATAGCTAAATAGCCTTTAGCTAACATGATTTTATGATAATATGTTGTTAAGTAGGATTACTTATAGGTTTTCAATGTATAGCGGCAGAAGCTATCCGTCGCTAATACTTTTTTCGTGGCAGTGATATGATTAAACAATTTTTTTTGTAACATTACTATTATAGTAGATGAAATTAGTAACTATATGTGAAATTAACTCTTCATATAATGTTTACAGTATAATTTAGTTCTAATGCTATCTCTTAAAAAAAATTACCCAGTTACATGTGATAAACACAATGAACACTTAGTAATGAAAGCTTTAAACATTGGAACCTATCTTTACCTCAAAAAAACACTTGGCAAAAATATTCTGAATTATTTATGGCAATTTGTATTGACGGCAAGAATCAAAAAGGAAAAGGTTAGAGAAGGATTAGAATAAAATGGAGATCATATGAACATTGATGATATTGGTAACATTATTATTGTTGGAGATAATGAAGAACATACTGGAGAGAAGAATAATGTGCCTAATACCAAAGACCAGAGCAACAATATTCATGAGGCTGAAAATGACGTTGCATCGAATGAAAAATACAAGCGGAGGAAAAAGAGAGCTAGAGAAAGCATACAAGAGACGAATAAAGGAGAAAGACAGAGTCGTGTTATTAATAAGACCCTTAGGCGAAAGGACTTCATAACATGGACCCTTAGCCAGAGTCTTTTCGCCTAAGAGTCTTATTAATAGCACGACTCTGGCTTTCTCCTTCATTAGTTTCTTGTATGCTTTCTCTAGCTCTCTTTTTCCTCCGCTTGTATTTTCATTCGATACAATATCGTTTTCAGCCTCATGAATATTGTTGCTTCGGTATTTGGTATTAGGCACATTATTCTTCTCTCCAGTTTGTTCTTCATTATCTCTAATGATAATATTGTTACCAATATCATCAACGTTCATTTGATCTCTATTTTCTTCTAATTATTCTCTAACTTTTTTCATTTTTGATTCTTGACGTCAATACAAATTGCCATAAGTAATTCAGAATATCCCCGCCAAGTGGTTTTTTAAGGTAAAGATAGGCTCCAATGTTTAAAGCATTCATTACTAAGTGTTCATTGTGTTCATCACATGTAACTGGGTAATTATTTTGAAAATCTAGCATTAGAATTAAATTTTATTGTAAACATTATGTGAAGAGTTAATTTCACGTATAGTTACTGAATTTTATCTACTATAATATTAATGTTATCAAACAAATGTTTAATCATATCACTGCCAAGAAAAAAGTATTAGCGACGGATAACTTCTGCCGCTATACATTAAAAAGCCATAAGTAATCCAACTTAACAACATATTATCATAAAATCATGTTAGCTAAAGGCTATTTAGCCATTACTTTCATAGTTAATTCCTCTTTTTATGCAGTGTATATTGGTTAAACCTCTATAATAATAAAGTTGTAAATAATATCCATGTCATATTGTAAACATTATTTGACTAGTTCATTTCAACTCTATTCACTGCATTTTATTGTCATGACCCGATTTCTCGGTCATGATGGCACCTACAACCCCCCCAGTAGGCAAACCAATCTCCGCAGCCCGTAATGATTAGTAATGGGCTACTAGCTAACAATTAAGTAGAAGAAAGTATATAATTAAGTGGAAGTAAAGGAACAAAATGAATAGATGGATAACAAAAATATATATACATATGCGGAAGCTAAAACAAACCCCAAAATCTGGTATCATAGCATAGAACCAGAACTACATATAAGGAGTACAAATGATCCAAAATAATATATACAGATGTCTCCGAATTGTAATAGAGTACATAAAGCAAAAGATAAACTAAATCTAAGCTCTGGCCGCCAATAGCTCACCCTCAGTCTGAATTAGTCCCCAAAAGGTCTCCAAGCACGAATCACAATGATCTAGTGATGATATCCCACACTAGAATCTGCACCAGAAGATGCAGAGTGTAGTATGCGCACCAATTGCAAAGCAACCGGTACCCAGTAGGTATCATAGGCCGACTGGGCACATATAAGATAAAAGAGCAGTAATAAGCAGAATAGAAGCAAATAGTCACTGAAACAATGAAGGAGCACACGGAAACTAGAACGGAAGGAATACAAACAAGATAACACACATGGCTAGCTACTAGAATACTAATCACAAGAGAAAGAAAGAAATACGTACCCGAGATCCTCGCAATAAGAAATAAATAAAGAAGGCTCTAAAGAGTAGGCGGTATACAGGTAACCTCAATGAAAAGAGAAGGAGCAGGCGAATCACGGAAGTCATGCTCGGATACAGAATACTATCATCCAAATAAGCATACCAATCTCTATCAAGATATAGCAAATGGAAGACAAAGTACAACCTTATCAAGTCCAACGCTGAGTCACCATAATAGGGACAATATTACGAGTTCATAACAATAAGCTTACCTACAGTCCCACGGGAGCCCATACACCCGAGGAACACAAGCAAGTAAAGACAAACCCTCCGGCATCCCATACTACCAGAGGGTACATTCAGCAAATAGCAAACAAGGGTGGAACCTCAAACAATATGATAATATGATGAACTAGGTGTAATAATAGTAACGTATGCTACCCGCTTCCCGCATCCTATAAGGATCAGAATACAAGATCCATGCAAGGTTACACCCGTATACCTCTACTACACCGTATACCCTCCTTCCGGCACTCTCAACACGTAGCCCCTGGTCCAGAACGGTGAGCTCCATGGAGTCCCCCGACAAACATACTAGATGCCCCGCAATCTCAAAAATCCCCAAGTAAAGCTGCCCGGAGGGTATTCGGATCTAAATCAATAAATCAAATTGTTCTAGTGCACGGCCCCACAGAGCCTAGAATTATCACAAAAGCTGTAGTGAAATAGGTCTAGCCCTAGGCCCTGCCGAGCCTAGTATTAATAGAAATAGTGATAAAACATCTTTTTTATTTTCTCTTACCCCAAGAAGATCCGTCAAAACGATACCAAACCTCTTTGCAATCATTTTTTTTAACCAAAAATGGGCCCCATGGGCCATGCAGGTTTTAAAAATCCTCCAATAGAAGGTTCGAAGCCAAGACCATAGTAAAATTATGCATAAACCCTCTATATGCATGATAAATGGTGTACACAATCACAATAGTGGCCCACGGCCCACAATCAACCTATCGGCCCAGCACAGGCTCCAATCATTCTACAGCACAGATAGCCAGCTCTATAACAATAAATACAATGTCCGGGACTCGCAGACATTTCCAATTTCCCACCATCTATGTTCCAGAGTCAATATAAGTCCTCACAGGGCCACAAGGGTGATAATATCATCTATTGCGAATACTAAAATCATTGGGGGAAGAAAGGAAATCAAACATGAATAAAACGGTCAAGGTCTATGGTACCAACTAGTAAACTCCACCCAAGGATGCCCGTTACTACAATTTTATTCTATATATGCGAAGTCTAAAGAGTTTAAACCTTAACCTACCTGTCGTCCGATGACAAGCTGCTAGAACGATGATGTCCAAGCCCGAACCACTCCGAAACAAAGTATAACTAGAATTCGGGCTTGAATAACTTGACGTAGATAATTGATTTTCTTTCGGTGATCAAATATATCAAATAATTCTCCCGCATAATCCTCTTTAACGTAAATTAAATAAGTATTTGCAGCACCCAAAAGTAATTTGCACCATCTATATTTGAAACGAAATTGAGTGAAAGGGTTGTTAGAAGCCGTGTATAAGTATGAAGATATGTAGTAATTAAGTAACTGAATGATTAGGAGGAAGAAATGAAAAAATAAGTCGGCCATCTTTATACCTAACTATTAGAACAACACCCATTTTTTTTTATAATAAAGGCATACAATAAATAATATATATATATATATATATATATTAATAATAAGGGGTCATTTGAAATACGATATTGCCACATCTCTCTATTGTGTAACCTCCCTTCACTTCCACGTGTGAATGGGAGGTCTTAAACACCTCGCTTTTTGTATCCCACTCATAGGCACTCAAATAATGCGTAGGTTCGTGATAAAATAAATATAACTTTTTGAATATACCACAATTAATAGAAAATTATTTTGAATAAAACCTACTATATTATAATAATAATTTTCAATATAACTAGACTCACTATCTCCATTAAAATATTACTAACTTATAAATCTCTTGTCAAATAAATACGTACACAAAGATATCACAACAAAAGTATTTTTCATAAACATTTAAAATATTTTAGGAAGGCAAAAAAATAAAAAAAATTATATAAAACGGGGACACCCTATCCTCGAAAATATTACCACACCTCGAATCAGGATCGACTTTCCCACAAGGACAGTTGAGGTCATACGATCGCAAATTACTATCGCATGATTCGGTAACATAACTCTTAATAAGACTCATCTCTAAAATAGGGAAACAACCATAAAGACCAAATGAACGGCCAGGGCACCGAACCAGCGATCTCAGCAAGCCATAAATGACTTGGTACCGCTACAGACAAGCTCTAACAGGACAAGGAAAGCGTAAATATGGAAATTACCGGAAGGGTCATTACATCATCCACTACTAAAAAGGACTTTTGTACTCGAAATTCAAGGACAAGGAAGTACCTGAAGGCTCAAACAGCTGTGGATACTGAGCCCGCATATCTCTCTCGGTCTCCCAGGTAGCCTCGTCGACTGGACGATGCCTCCACTGAACTTCCACAACCGGAATCTCCCTAGATCTCAACCTCCTAACATCTCTGGCTAGTATAGCAACCGGCTCCTCAACAAATGACCAACTCTCATCCAACTGAACTAAATCCCAATGCAACACATAAGACTCATATGGAACATATCGGTGCAACATCGAAACATGAAATAGAGGATGTATAGCTGAAAACATCAAAGGCAAGGCTAACTGATAGGCAACACTACCAACCCTTTAGAGAATCTCAAACAGACCAATGTACCTGGGGCTAAGCTTGCCCTGCCGATCATATCTCATCACGCCTTTCATGGGAGACACACGGAGGAAGAACAAATCACCAACACTGAACTCCAAGGCACAAAGTCTACGATCAGCGTAGCTCTTCTGCCTACTCTGAGCTGCTCGAAGTCTATCCTGGATCACTCTGACTCGGTCTAAGGAATCCCGAAGTAAATCTATACTTTGTGGCCTAGATTCCAACCCATCGAACTAACCAACCAGCGATCTGCAATGCCTACCATATAATGCCTCGAAAGGTGCCATGCCAATGCTCGAATGGAAGCTATTATTATATGCAAACTTGGCCAAAGGCACAAACTGATCCGAAGAACCTCCAAAGTCAAGAACACAGTCCCGAAGCATGTCCTCTAGGATATGAATGGTCCTCTCGGACTAGCCATCTGTCTGAGGGTGAAAATTATTACTAAGCTGAACCTCTATACCCAAATCTCGCTGAATAGCCCTCCAGAACTGAGATGTGAATTGAGTGTTATGGTCTGAAATGATAGAAGTTGGGACCCCGTGCAATCGAATAATCTCACGAAGGTAGATCTAAGCTAATATGTTTGCACCGTAAGAAGTCTGAACCGGTAAGAAATGCACTGACTTAGTCAGCCTATCAACAATCACCGAGATGGAATCAAACCTCTGTGAAGTACAAGGCAAACCAACAACGAAGTCCATAGTAATCCCTTCCCACTTCCACTCAGGAATGGGAAGTCGCTGCATCAAGACACTCGGTCTCATATGCTCGAACTTAACCTTTTGATAGTTCAAGCACCGAGATACGAACTCCGCTATATCCCACTTCATACCATTCCACCACTAAAGCTATCTCTAGTCTCTATACAACTTTTTTGCGCCAGGATGAATGGAGTATCTAAAATAATACGCCTCACAAAGTACCAACTGAATCAAATCCCCAACTCTCGAAACACAAAGGTGACTATCGAACCTCACAATACCATCAGAACTTAACATAGACTGATTGGCCTCACCCAAAACTACCTGATCACGAAGGTCACACAAACACTGATGCTCAAGCTGCCGGCTCTGAATCTGATCAACTAGAGTGGAACGAACCTCAATACTGGCGAGAACTCTGCTAGGATCCGACAAGTCAAGCCTAACCAAACGGTTAGCCAAGGACTGGATGTCCAAGGCCAATGGTCGCTTAGAAACTGAAAGAGAAGATAGGCTGCCCATACTCACCATCTTCCTACTCAAGGCATCCTCTATCACGTTTGCCTTGTCCAGATGATAAAGTATGGTGAAATCATAGTCCTTCAGTAGCTCAACCCATCTCCTCTGCCTTGAGTTCAGCTCTCGCTGACTCATAATGTACTGACGACTATGTTGATCAGTGAATATCTCACAATGAACTCCATATAAATAGTGCCTCCAGATCTTGAGCGCGAAGACTACCGCCGCCAACTCTAAGTCATGAGTGGGGTAGTTGTGCTCATGAACCTTCATCTACCTCAACGCATATGCTATCACTCAACCATGCTGCATCAACATCCAACCAAGACCATCCCCGGAAGCTTCACAATACACGGAGAAGATCTGACCCTACACCAGCAAAGTCAAAACTGGAGCTAAAGTCAATAAGGCCTCAAACCTCTAAAAGCTATCCTCACACAGATACGACCACTAAAATGGGACATCCTTCCTAGTTAGCCTAGTCAAAGGTGCTACTATAGAAGAAAACCCCTTGATGAACCTCCGGTAGTACCCTGATAACCCAATAAAGCTGCAAACCTCGATAGGAGTAATAGGTCTCGGCCAATCACGGACAACTGAAATCTTACCCGGGTCAACTCTAATCCTATCCTTAGACACCATGTGTCCTAGGAATGCAACTAACTCAAGTCAAAACTCGCACTTTGAGAACTTGGCATAAAACCTATGATCTCTCAAAGTCTGAAGTATAATCCTTAAGTGTTGCTCATGCTCATCTCTACTCCGCGAGTATACCAAGATGTCATCTATGGAAACTATCACAAATGAGTCCAAATACGGGCCAAGCACCTCATGCATCAAGTTCATAAAAGCTGCTGGGGCATAGTCAACCCAAAAGACATCACCGGGAACTCATCGTGGCCATAACGTGTCCTGAATGCTTTCTTAGGGATGTCCTTTGCCCTAACCCTCAACTGGTGATAGCCTGACCCCAAATCTATCTTCAAAAACACGACCGAACCCTAAAGATGATCAAACAAATCATCCATGCGTGACATCGGATACCCATTCCTCACAGTCACCCTATTCAGCTGTCGATGATCAATACACATCCGCATCGACCCATCCTTCTTCTTCACAAAAAGAACAGGAGTACCCCAAGGCAATACACTCAGCCTAATAAAATCCTTAGCTAATATGTCCTGGAGTTGCTCCTCCATCAACTCTAATGGAGCCATATGGTAAGGAGAGATATAAATGGGCTTAGTTCCTGCCTCTAACTTGATAGCAAAGTCAATATCTCTCTCAGGTGAAAGGCCTGGCAGGTTGGTAGGGAACACATATAGAAAATCTCTAACCACAGGAATCGACTCATAGGTAAAAGGGTCGGCACTAGAATCTCGGACATATGCTAGATAAGCCAAACACCCATAAGAAATCAACTTCCTAGCTCAAAGATAAGAGATGATCCCAGATGATGCGCGGCTAACAGAACCCTGCCACACAACTGGGGATACGCCGGGCATGGCTATTGTAACAGTCTTGGCATAGCAATCCAAAACTGCACGATAAGGGGATAACCAGTCCATGCCCAAAATTACATCATAGTCTAACATATCAAGGATCATCAAATCACCCCAAGTCTCAATATCTCCAACAAAAATCATACAGGACCTCACAATCCGATCCACTACTAAAGAATCTCCTACTGGGGTCGAAACAGATACAGGCATATATAACAGCTCACTAGCCAACCCCAAACAATGCAAATAGTAGGTAGAAACATATGAGCAAGTTGATCCAGGATCAAATAAATCCAAAGCTGACCGACGGCATACAAAAATCATACCTGTGATCACAGCATCCGAGGCCTCTCCCTCCGGTCTCCCTGGGACCACATAAAACTAACAATAACCACCACCTGACCGACTGCCATCCCTACCACCTATCCTGCCACGCTGGCCACCACCTCTTGCCTTACCACCACCTCTTCTAGCTGGTGGCTGAACTACACGAATAGCCTAAACCGGCTGAACTGTACCCTGCTGGGGGAAATCTCTAGCATACTGACCGACCATACCACTATCATAGCAAGCTGCACCCCGCTGGGGTCAATCTCTCTCACAGTGACCGCTAACACCGCATTTATAGCAAGGCCTTGATGGCCCACCCTGTCGAGACGAACAAGATGAACCCATATGGCCACCACGGGCTGATGCCCCAGAAGTTATACCCCTCGAAGACTGACCATGGTGACCCTGTTGACTACTCTGACCCTTCTCAAACAGAGGACCACCAGAAAACTGAAGTGAAGCTGGAACTGGTCGATTAGACTGGCCTTGGTGCAGTTGTGGTTGATACCCTCAGCCCCACTGGCTCTGACATCAGGATGCCCATTAGTACAATTTTATTTTATATATGCGAAGTCTAAAGAGTTTAAACCATAACCTACCTGTCGTTCGATGACAAGTTGCTAGAACGACGATGTCCAAGCCCGAAACGCTCTGAAACAAAGTATAAATAGAATTCGGGCTTGCATAACATGACGTAGATAATTGATATTCTTTTGGTGATCAAATATATTTTCAAATAATTCTCCCGTATAACCCTTTTTAACATCATCTACATTTGAAACGAAATTGAGTGAAGGGGCTGATAGAAGCCGTGTATAAGTATGCAGATATGTAGCAATTAAGTAATTGAATGATTAGGAGGAATAAATGAAGAAAACAAGCTGGCCATCTTTATACCTAACTATTAGAACAACACCCTTTTTTTTTAAATAAAGGCATACAATAAATATAATATCTATATGTATATATATATATATATATATATTATATATTAATAATAAGTGGTCATTTGAAATAAGATATTGCCACATCTCTCTATTGTGTAACCTCCCTTCACTTCCACGTGTGAATGGGAGGTCCGAAACACCTCGCTTTTTTGTATCCCACTCGTGGGCACTCGGATATTGCATAGGTTCATGGTAAAATAAATATAGCTTTTTGGATATACCAAAATTAATAAAAAATTATTTCGAATAAAATCTACTATATTATAATAATAATTTTTAATATAACTAGACTCACTATCTCCGTTAAAATATTACTAACTTATAAACCTCTTGTAAAATGAATACCTACACAAAGATATCATAACAAAAATATTTTTCATAAACATTTAAAATATTTTAGGAAGGCAATAAAATAAAAAAAATATATCAAACGGGGACACCTTATACTCAAATATAATATGACACCTCGAATCAGGATTCACTTTCCCACAAGGTCAGTTAGGGTCATACGATCGCAAATTACTATCTCACGATTCGGTAACATAACTCTTAATAAGACTCAGCTCTAAAATAGGGAAACGGCCATAAAGACCAAATGAACGGCCAGAGCACTGAACCACCGATTCCAGCAAGCCATAAATAACTTGGAACCACTACAGGCAAGCTCTAACAGTACAAGAAAAGCGTAAATACAGAAATTACCGGAAGGGTCATTACATTTATTTATTATAATAGTAATGTTATAAAATAACTAGTTATCATTTCATCTCTATTCACTATATTTTATTCATTATAATAGTATTATTATTGTCACGACCCAACCTACCGGGCCGTGCAAGTGCCTACTCTAACCAACTAGATAGACGAACCCTTACCACTCATCTCACAGGTAACTTGCAGAAATTAAAGTAACCCTTTAAATTAATCCATTGTATACCTGAGAAAATCCCTTTTTACAAAACATGTTCAGAAGGTAGACCAATAAAAACTTGCGGAAAACCTTTAAAACACTTTTAAAACACCCTCCCTAGGATCTATTCTAAGCAGGTACAAGAGCTACTACAAGATGACACAAGAGGGAAAAGACACAACTTCCGCCATGGAAATCAAAGACAAAAGCTGCTGGAGATCCTTATCGCCGTGAACCTATGAAACATCACCAACCTGCAACCAGACTCCACAAAAAAGGTATAGCAAGAGTAGAGTCAGTACAACCACACGTACTGGTACGCATCATCAGTCGACCCAAATCCACTCCTACCATCATATGAGAAAACAGGGAAATACATGACTAAAATTAATATAACTTGGTTCCAATCCTCCAACGTTCTTCCGCTGCCGACTCCCTCATTCTCAAGACTTTCGAGTCACACTAACCTTAGACTCCCCAAGTCACCCAATCCTGAACTTCCCAAGTCTCAATATTCTAGACTTCCCAAGTCAACTATTCTAACTGTCCTTCAGACTTAGCCCAGCTAATTGCCCCACTCAACTACTTATACTCGTAACATTACTCACCAGAGTCCAACCCTCCACGAATCTATAGTAAACCTTAAAATGTGTTCGCAACAACTAGAACCACAACCGCATACTCTCAGTCTTCCTCCCAGTCTACCCGCCACGTGGAATTCACCTACCAACCCTTGCTACATTTAATGACAATACTAGAGTTACATCTAATTCCCTTTACAGCACACAACCTGGACCCTCCATGGATCCCCTTAACCATCCTCAGTGTTAACAAGCAACCCGGTCTATACCGAGATTGACCCTTAGTCATTAATCACAATTAATCCTCGACCATCTAGGCACACTCAATGACGACGACTTGCAAGCACATTTACACAAATAACATCCCCTTTCTATTATCCATACCCACCCCAGGATCCCTTCTAAGAAACACCTAAGCGTTAATGATCAACCCGGCCTAACCAACACCTAAGTGTCAATGATCAACCCGGCCTAAATCAAGACCAACACAACAGTTATACAGAAATTCCCAGCCCCTCAAGGACCACCCATTGGCATCACAACCACAACAGCCCGGTTCACTCAAGGAACCAATAACAATTAATCACATTTCAAAAAGAAACCCGGTCCACTCACGGAACTAATATCAGTCAATGCAACACAACTATAATAATGCAATGATGCAACAAAAGTAAACCCGTACCAGGTGTGGTACCCGAGCTAACAGTTAGTATATTATGTACCAGGCGTGGAACCCGTGCCAACCATTTATTATACCCGTACCAGGCTAGTACCCGAGCCAACCGAATATCAATAATCCACAGTCAAATGCATGAACAAACAACTTGTAAACCAAGAAGCAAATACCGTTCAAATCACAGACTATAAAGCAAGAACCTTAGGCATTCTACACAACTTCCCTAAGCAATGTAATTCATACAATCACTTAAATATGAGTACAAGAATATACAACATTCATAGAAATCGTAAGCCATCACCTACCCCATTTTTTTGTGTACAACACGAACCATCAAATCTCGTCTGAAGACTCTCCCCGGTTCACCCTTTTTATTCTAGAACGTGTAACTAGAGATTTCCCCTTTATATAATCATATAAGCAGCTACACAACTTCCCTTTTTCCTAACCTTAGCAAAACCGCCGCTAAGTCTCAGGCCATAAACGTTCCTTCAACCTCACCTAGGAGTTTTCTATTCCCGTTTCCCATAACTCCCAAGCACTTGCCCGGTTCCCTGAACCTTTCCGACATACTAGTCCCTTAATATATCAAGTTATCACACTAATATGTATAATGTACACACATAACAAAATCACAAGACCAGCCATTTACTCCGTACATCCTAGAATAAACAGAACTAATCTCGAATATGCCAGACTCCATGCCCGGAGTCCTAAAACATGGATTCTCTGTTCCCACTATGCAACAAGTACGGAAAGTAAATAGGTCTAACTACTCATGAAAACCTAGCCTACCTTGATGCCAAGCAGCTGCAATGGTGTGTTTCTAGCTCTGTGAATGCGTTCCTGGCTGAACGATGGTCCTGGAATCCATTATTCTACATCCCTTCAGCCATGACCCCTCCTCCTTAAGATTCCCCAGCCTTGGAGCAGCATGAGAGTGTTTTTGGAGGAACCCTCGTATGTTTTACAACTGAGGAGAAGAGAATTTTTAATAAAATCCCATCACAGGCTACTGCCTCCCCTAGCTCCGCTATAGCGGTCTGTCCCTCTGCTACAACGATTCTGCTATAGCGGAATAATTACCGCTATTGCGGAGTGACATCAGCCCCGAAAATCAAAAAATTTCCATGATGTCACCCTACTTACCCCGAATGAATTTTTAACCATTTTCCTCAATTTACGAAATCAGGAAAAATTAACATAATGACGGGCCTGGTTATTACAACAGATACCAATTTATCCCTCGTTCATCCCCGAATAATCCCGAATAAGATCGGAGGGGAGAAACTAACCCGGGACTCTTACCACCCCAAGGAAAGATTTATCCTTGCCTCGTACCGACGAAAAACTTACGAGTTTCACAAGGACAATTACACGTGTTCCCTTTTCGAGCACCCAAGAAATCTGAGGTCTCGTATCATGTTGGGGTGGACAAATTTGGAAAGACCCGAGAGAAACTTTTCCCTTACCGATAACTGACTGAACCGTCTGTTGTGGCAGATATTACACCATTATAGTCGTCCCGCTATAGCGGATAGCAAACCGCTATAGCGGTTGGCAAATGAATGAAATTGGGGAGAAACAGATTTCTCCCCTCATTCTCCCCATATTCCTTTCAAAAACACTACTCTCTCTCCCGATCAGTCCTCTCCCAACGTCGAAATTTCCAGGTAATAATCGTAAACCCTCCTTTTCTTACTCTCTTGCACGATTTTGTACATGAATGTGGTAGAAAACTAGGAACTTGTAGTATATTGAAGTGGGTTTGAACTTGAAATTTTTGGTTGGATTTTTGTCGGATTCCCGAAGCATGGACACTTCCCTTACGTTTACAATGCCTCCAAGGCATTCTGGGCGTAAGGATTATGCTATTGTTGACCAAAAATTGGTGGGAAGGTGAAGGGTTATCCTTGAACAAAAGTAGTGATTAGGGCGACTTATAGGGGTCATCATGCCTAATTTTTTATAGAATACATTAATGGAACACCTTGGGTGGGTAAATCTGGACTTGGAATGACGAAAATGGAGTTTTAGACCAAGGGGCGCCATTGATGCACCCCTTGGAGGTCAGGGATGATAAAGACCGTATAGCGGTTGGGCACCGGTATGGCGGTCCCTCTATAGCATTACCCCTCCGCTGTAGTGCTTCCTCTATAACAGACGAACTTTCCGCTATAGCGAAAGGCCGCAAAATAGTGGCATTCCCAAGCCAACACTTAGAAAAAATTTCCTCCCTTTTGCATTTTATTACTCTTCTAATCCCGTCTCCTTCTTACCCTTGCAGGATAAAACAAATGGCCAAACAACAAGTGCATAAATATGACTATGAGTGATTCCCTGTTGAAGCTAGTCGGGAGAGGTTCAGGGATTACCGAAAATTTGGCTTCTGTTATGAGAGAGGCTGCCGAATGACTGGGGTAGATGGAAAAGCAACTGATTTCCACTGTCGGGTTCGAGAGTTCGGGTGGGACACTTTGCTAGTGGCTCCTCCTCCCGCGCTAACTGGCTAGGTACGGGAGTTCTATGCCATCCTCTCTACGATCCGCTAGAATAATCCTAATCCTACCATCCGGCTACGAGGGGTAGACGTTCCCATGGATACCCGAACTATTAATGAGAAGTTAGGGGTGCCCCACGTCTCCAATGAGGCGTACATGGCTAAGGCCCGGCTATGGAACATGACTTGGATAAGGAATACTCTGTTAAACCCCGTATTCAGAGATAAGGTGTATTGGGTTAGCCCCGAGGGCATTACTAGTGTCTACTTCTCTTCCGATGCTAGAAGGTGGCTGAATTGGTGTCCTGGAGGATCCATTCATCAGGAAATTAAACTGATGTGACCTATGCCCGAGCATTGGTGATTGATTGTGCCTTGTAGGGGATTATCATGAATGTGGGGGAGCAGATCATCTCGGAGTTGAAGGAATTCGACGGTGGTCACAAGAAGGGCCCCTATCTACCTGGGATAGTCTCGGAGTTGTGCAGGCGAGCTGGTGTGCCTCAGGACCATACGTACTCAGAGGTGACCATGGACGAGCCCTTTGACCTTGTCCGGGTGAAGGACATCTCCAAGAAAAAGAGGAAGATGGATGAGGCAGGGAGTAGTCAGCCGGTTGGGGAGGTCGACGATGATGATGTGGATGATGACACTCCTGCCCCTTCTCAGTCCCAGCCCCAGCCCCCGATCTCTAGAGCTCATCTAGAGGAAAATTTGGCAGCTGTCCGGAGGTTTATGGAGGATCCCAATGCCAGAGGCGCAGCCCCTGACCCATCCGCTCAGTAACTTGCAGCACTACGAACGAAGTTAGAAGAAGAGAAGAGGAAGAGACGCGTGGAAGACCATTAAGGTCATGTTCTCTTGTGCTGCCTTAGGTCAGGAGCTCCCCATCATCGAGCCCGAGGACGTGTAGGAGTTCCCCTTCCTGAGCGAGGATGAGGCCTAGGACTCCCCCCCCCTCTTATTACTGATTACTACTGTTTGGGTTGCCCCCGTTTGGGGCTTGTTTAAGACAATATTTCCCCTTTCCCTTTTTTTTCGTTTTGGTACGTGGATGCCCGTGTTAGACACTATTTTTCCTTTCCCGCATATATTATATATAGCACTACCTTTCCTTGGTTTCATACAGTGGTTTCATAGCTGATACTTGTTTATCTTATCCCCAAGAAGGAAATGAAAAACAAGGGAAAAATAGAGCAGGCTTCTGCTTCACTGACCTCTGCTATAGCGGTTCGTCATTCCGTGATAGAGGTTCCGCTATAGAGGACATTTCACCGCTATCTGATGGTAACAGTACAGAAAATTGATCTCCAGCTAAATCCACTTATCCCCCTTCCCGGTTACCACAACCCCAACCTATAAGTTCCGCCATGGTCTTAAACCACCGTCAAGACCATTCCTGGCACCGAACACATTACAATCATGCATAACACAACATAACGCACATCCTAATTTACAAGGAATTCACAATAATTAATTGTTTTCCTGCAATAATTTCCCGCCATTACATACTAATGACTCCCTTGTTCCCATGGTTCCCAACCAATTTTCCGACTGTCCTGAAACCGAAGCTTCCCTAAAGTCACACTTCCCAATCCCTTACCACTTAACCAGTGATAAGCCCTTTCTAACATGCAGTACCCCTCTTCAACTCAAAACATTTAACAGACTACCACAGTCTAAAGCACACAGAATTTTTCACTCGATGACTCTCCGTAGACTCCACATGCACATAAATACAATCCACACACAATTCAATTAAGTCACACAAAGTTGTACACATAACAATTCAATTTGAAGTCACAACCAAATCAATCACAATCAATTTAATTCACAAGTTTCACCTTCGTTTGTACCATGGATGATCATTAACCGGTTGTCCATTCTCGCCGCAGCCTCTCAGGCCAGAAACCAATTGGAACCTTCCCGGTTCTAATTCCTCTTGCTTATCCTATTGTAACTGAAGTACGGTTACCTACCTTACCTTGCTGAGAAACCAATTGGAATCGAGAGATACCAATTGGATTCAACCTATACAAGCAAGTACGAACCGCACGAAAGAATGAAAGAAGGGTGATAATTCCTAGAATGCCTCATAGTTCCCCAAAGATTAGATGTGGAAGTCAACACACTAATCCGTAGGACTCAATTTGACATTTTGCTACTGTACTGGGAGACCGGTAACCTAGGCTTGATACCATCTATCATGACCCAACCTACCAGGCTGTGCGGGCACCTACTCTAACCACCTAGATAGACGAACCCTTACCACCCGTCTCACAGGTAACTTGTGGAAATTAATGTAACCCTTTAAATTAATCAATTTTATACTTGAGGAAATCCCTTTTTAAAAAACATGTTCAGAAGGTAGACCAACAAAAACTTGCTGAAAAACCTTTACAACACTTTTAAAACACCCTCCCTAGGATCTAGTCTAAACAGGAACAAGAGCTACTACAAGATGAGACAAGAGGAAAAGGACACAACTTCCGCCATGGAAATTGAAGACAGAAGCTGCTGGAGATTCTTATCGTCGTGAACCTATGAAACATCACCAACCTGCAACTAGACTATACCAAAAAGGTATAGCAAGAGTAAAGTCAGTAAAACCACACGCACTGGTAGGCATCATCGGTCGACCTAAATCCACTCCTACCACCATATGAGAAAACAGGGAAATACAATACTAAAATTAATATAACTTGGTTCCCATCCTCCAACGTTCTTCTGCTGCCGATTCCCTCATTCTCAAGAATTCCGAGTCATACTAAACTTAGACTCCCTAAGTCACCCAATCCTGAACTTCCCAAGTCTCAATATTCTAGACTTCCCAAGTCAACTATTCTAACTGTACTTCAGACTTAGCCCGGCTAATTACCCCACTCAACCACTTATACTCGTAACATTACTCACTAGGGTCCAACCCTCCACGAATCTCTAGTAACCCTTCAAATATGTTCGAAACAACTAGAACCACAACCCCAGACTCTCAGTCTTCCTCCCAGTCTACCCACCACGTGTAATTCACCTACCAACCCTTGCTACATTTAATGACAATACTAGTGTTACATCTAATTCCCTTTACAGCACACAACCTGGACCCACCATGGATCCCCTTAACCACCCTTAGTGTTAACAAGCTATCCGGTCTATACCGAGACCGACCCTTAGTCATTAATCACAATTAATCCCCGACCATCTAGGCACACTCAATGACGATGACCTGCAAGCACATATACACGAATAACCTCCCCTTTCATTATCCAGACCCACCCCGGGATCCCTTCTAAGCAACACCTAAGTGTCAATGATCAACCCGGCCTAACCCAAGACTAACACAATAGTTATACAGAAATTCCCGGCCCCTCAAGGACCACCTATTGGCATCACAATTCCACAACAGCCCAGTTCACTCAAGGAACCAATAAAAATTAATCACATTTCAATAACCAACCCGGTCCACTCACGGAACCAATATCAGACAATGTAACACAACAATAACAATGCAATGATGCAACAAAAGTAAACCCATACCAGGCGTGGTACCCGAGCCAACCGTTAGTATATTCTGTACCAGGCGTGGTATTCTTGCCAACCATTTGTTATACCCGTACTAGGCGTGGTACCCGAGGCAATTGAATGTCAATAATCCACAGTCAAATGCATGAATAAACAACTTGTAAACCAATAAGCAAATACCGTTCAAATCACAGAATGTAAAGCAGGAACCTTAGACATTCTACACAACTTCCCTAAGAAATGTAATTCATACAATCACTTAGATATGAGTACAAGAATATACAACATTCACAGAAATCGTAAGCCATCACCTACCCCATTTTTTTGGGTACAACACGAATTATCAAATCTCGTCCGAAGATTGTCCCCCGTTCACCCTTTTTATTCTAGAACGTGTAACGAGCGATTTCCCCTTTACATAATCATATAAGAAGCTACACAATTTCTCTTTTTCCTAACCTTAGCAAGACCACCGCTAAGTCTCAGGCCATAAACATTCTGGAAACCCCACCTAGGAGTTTCCTATTCCCGTTTCACATAACTCCCAAGTACTTCCTCGGTTCCCCGAACCTTTCCAGCATACTAGTCCCTTAATCTATCAAGTTATCACACTAATATGTATAATGTACACACATAATACAATCACAAGACCAACCATTTACTCTGTACATCCTAGAATCAACACAACCAATCCCGAATCCGCCAGACTCCATGCTCGGAGGCCTAAAATATCAATTCTCCGTTTCCACTATACAACAAGTACGGAAAGTAAACAAGTCTAACTACTCATGAAAACCTAGCCTACCTGGACGCCAAGCAGCTGCAATGGTGCATTTTTGGCTCCGTGAATGCGTTCCCGGCTGAACGATTGTCATGGAATCCATTGTTCCGCGTCCCTTCAGCCATGACCCCTCCTCCTCAAGATTCCCCAGCCTTGGAGCAACATGAGAGAGTTTTTGGCGGAACCTTCGTATGTTTTCAAACTGAGGAGAAGAGACTTTTTAATAAAATTTCGTCACAAGCTACTACCTCCCGTAGCTCCGCTATAGCGGTCTGTCCTCCGCTACAGCGATTCCGCTATAGCAGAATAATTACCGCTATATAGGAGTGACGTCATCCCGGATTATTTCCGAAAATCAGAATTTTTCCATGACGTCACTCTACTTACCCCGAATAAATTTTTAACCATTTTCTTCAATTTATAAAATCAGGAAAAATCTCGGTCGTTACAGTTATAAAATAATTGACATTGGTTGAATATATAAGAAGATGAAGAAGAAGAAGAAGAAGAAGAGAAGAAGAAGAAGAAGAAGAAGAAGAAGAAGAAGAAGAAGAAGAAGAAGAAGAAGAAGAAGAAGAAGAAGAAGGAAGGTGGAGAAGAAGAAGGAAAGTGGATAAAAAGAGAGAGAATATACTTTTATCTAAGTAATCATCTATTAAATGTAATAATAGGCTATAGACCGTAATAAATTTAAAACACCCTTAAAAAGCATAATAAAGCTTCCATAAGATATTATATATGTAAAAATTCCTAGAATACATATTGAGTAGAAAAGCAGTACAAATCTTTTTGAAATTTATAAAATGTTTTGTACTCTAAAGAAGTGAAACTTTTCGATCAGAAATTTCCAATTGGGAGAGAAACATGAGATATATTCAAAAGCAGAGAATCCATTGTGAATTGTTGATTATGTATAGTTCATATAAAGGTAAGAGATAAATACTTTGATTTTTTTGACTACTTCATTGGGCGGCAACATGCTTGTTTTGTCCAATTTTTTATCATGAATTTCCAACTGAAACAGAAACACCAGAAATTATCAAAAGTGGAAAATCAATTTTCAATTATTTATTATGTTTAATTCATATATAGACTTTAAATTTAATAACTAAAAAAATAAAGAAAGACAGAAAAGATGATGATAATGAATGCAAAAAAATGGCTTGAATCAAATTATCAAATTATCAAATTAAAACCAAAATAAGAATAAGAAGAAGCGTATATTTGTAGTAGAACTATAGAAGTTGTATGTCCGTATTTTTGTAGAAGAAGTTTGATCAAAATATTACTTAAATAGAATTGTAGATTTTTTTTTGTATAAGGTAAAATTCTAAATTTAGAAGTGTTAAGTTTTTTTTTTTTGGTACGATTTTAATTACTTAATTTAAGTACTACAATGTTAGGATTCTCTACCTAGCTCAATAAGAAATAATTTAATAAATAAAAATTCAGTTGATTTTAATATTTTAAATATTAGAAATTTTTTTGGAAATTTTTTTGACGACCTTTCTTTTTGGGATATTTGTTTTGGAAATCTTTTTTGGGATATATTTTTGGGGGAGAAGTGGCGTAACTTTCTTTTTTTGAAAAAAAAATTATTTTTTTTATATAATGGTATAATAATTAGGGAAGAAATAGTGAAAATATAATTTTATCTATTGCGTAGTCTTTTAATGAAGGCAAAAAGTTCAAATCACATTATAAGGTCCTTCACACTTTTAATATAGTACTCGTTTAGTGTACGTGCAAGTGAATTAATAATACATACATACATACATATACATATATATATATATATATATATATATACAGATAAAATTATTGTGTGCACATTATATTAAGTACAAAATCTTTAAAAAATAACCTAAATTTTCTAAGATAAACAATGCATTTAAAGAGAAACATGATAACTCACCCACAAGTCCTTTATCTATTGGTCATCCTTTGAAAACTAATCTCTTAAGATTCATAACCTAAAAAGGGAAGAGAATTAGAAATAAACCTTTGACTTTTTTGGGTACTTCATTCGGCGATAACATGCTTATTTTTCAATTTTTTGATCAAAAATTTTTAACTGAAAGAGAAAAAATGAGAAGTTATCAAAAAGGGAGAATCCATCATCAATTGTTGATTATATATAATTGATATATAATATTTAAAGCTATTAACGAAAAACAAGTAAGAAAGGTAAAAAGAGTGATGATAATAAATGCAAGAAGACTATGTGAATCAAAACCTAAATAAGAAGAAAGGTAGAAGTACGTAGAAGAAGCATGTTGAATAATACTACCACAATGCATATGTTTTCCAACAGATCCACACGTTAACCTTCAACTAAAATACAATTCTCAGACCTGTTTATAAAAAGAAAAATTAGAGAAGCAAAATCCAAAAATATTTATGTATGACATAACAATCAATTTATATAGATAGATAGAATATACTCAATTTACAACAAAGAACATACTTGATCCGTCTTCAAACTTAATTAGTAAGCCCAAAATTGAAAGAGAAATAAGAAGAAAAAGTTGAAGTAGAAGAAAGTATGTTTTTTTTCTTGCAAAATTTGATCCAAAATATTACTTAAATAGAATTGTAGAAATTCTTTTCTATATAAGGTAAAATTCTAATTGACTTAGAAGTGTTAAATATTATACCTAAATTAAATAACCAAAACCTTAAAAAGTTAGAACACAAATTAATTATGAAAATTTTCTTACCTAAAGACATGTTAGTTTAAAATATTTTAATATATAAAGATTTTAACTTCATTTATTTCTTTTCCACAAAGGCCCCGTACTACTTTTTTTTTAATATTTTAAATTTAATTCTTTTCTTTAGTGATTTGGTTAATCTTTGTGATGACCCTTCCGGTAATCTTTACGTTTTTGCATTTATTGCACTATTAGAGCATTTCGGTAGCGGCTCCAAGTCATTTATGGCTTGCTGGAACCGGTAGCTCGGTGCCCTGGTCGTTCGTTTGGTCGTTTTAGCCGTTCGCCTATTTTATAGCTTTAAACTTAGAATATCGTTGACTTTAGTCAACATTCTTAGCTAACGCGCTCAAAATTAAATTCTGACAGTTCTGTTAGCTCCGAAGCGATGAGTTTGTTCTACTTAGACCTTTAGTTGAGGCCTGAGAACGTTCGGTGTGGGGTGTGTGTTGTTTTCTCAATTTTCAGGCCATTTGGAGCTGAAAGTGTAACTTCGGGTGACTTTCGATGATCAGAGTGTCAGATTCAAAATCCGGCGATTCCATTAGCTCCGTAATGTTCAGTTTGGGCTAGGAAGATGGTTGATTCGGATTTCGGGTGAGTCAGACTCATTTCGAGTCTTTGAGTTCCTTTTCATTAGTGTTGACTTGGGTCAACATTTTCTCCGAAATGACCTCGTATGGAAGTTTTGTCGATTCTGTTGAGTCCGGAACGTCGTTTCCACTCTATCACTACTATTGGTTTTTGAATATCGATTTCTGATTGTGCCCGGAATGCCCCGTCAAGTTTTCTAAAAAGTGCTGAAAATCAGTTGCGGACGGAAGCTATTTATTGCTGTCCTTTCATTTTTTCCAGCCCTTCTCCTCACTTTTCTCACTTAAAACTCAAAATTCTCTCCACCATTTTGCTCCAATTCAGTTCTAAACCTTGAGAAATTATTTGTTCGTCGATTATCCATAGTTCTTCGCCTATTGGTAAGTCATCTTCCACAACTTGCCTTCTTCAATTTTTCTCTTAAATTCCTCCATTGATGCTCATCCAATGTTTGGATTTTGTGATAGATTTTACCCCCTAAGCTTGTGCATGTTCGTGGGTGTGAAGTTTTATCCGTCTTGGGCTGATTTTCTGTCGTTTTGGAAAGTAATTCTTGCCCAATTTCTGTTTTTATTTTCCAAATTTCCATTATTTAATCCCCAACTTGGGCGGGCTGTTGTGGTGCCCTTCCCTTGTCCAATTGTGCTCAAATTTTGATCATGCCTTCTTGGCATTGTTGGGGTCATCGTTGTTCTTTTTGTTTTTGGTTTCGGGTTGCGGGCCCGCTTTTGACCCGGATATCGACCTGACTGCAATTGTAGCAATATGGGTATCGTTAGACTCGTCTTAATATTTTATTCATGAATTTGATAGTTTAATTCTCATTCGGAGCTTCTCGGAGCAGCTCGACCTCGAATACCGTCGTTCCCGCAGCTTGTCGTCGAACGATAGGTAGGTTACGGCTTAACTCCCTAGACTTCGCATATATCGGGTAAAATTGTACTAGTTGGCATCCTTGGGTTGGGTGATTAGGTGGGTACCACAGACCTTCACCGCTTTTCCATGATACGTCCTATTTCTTTCCACTGTTGTGTGTAGTATTCCTATTAGTTGATATATTTATTACCCTTGTGACCCCGTGAGGTCTTGTTGACTATGGAACATAGAAGGTGGGATTATTAGAAATGTCCGCGAGTCCCGGACATAGAAATATCCTTCTAGACTGGTTATGCTTGCTGAGTAGCTTCGGAGCCTGTGCAGGGCCGTTATGTTGATTTTGAGCTGCCGGGAAGCTATATGGGTTGATCATATCATTTCCATGCATATAAAGAGGTTTTCCACATTTTATTACGGGTTTTGGCTTCGGGCCTATGGAAACTGATTTTCTAAACCTTGCATGGCCCCGGGGGTCCGTTTTCGATGAAATCGGTTTTGGAAATGATTTTACTTGATACGTGGATCTTCTTGGGGTAAAAGAATGTTAAAAATATGGTTTTATCATGATTTACTACTATTGCTAGACTCGAATGGGTCGGAGTGCTAGCTGAGTTTCCTTACTGATTTGAAATGATATCAGGCTCAGCGGGGCCGAGCATCTGAGATGTATTTACTACTGTTTTAGACCCAGTTGTGCCCGGGCACCCTTGGAAGGGTTTTTGAGAAATCATTTTCACTGTTTTAGTCCTAGACAGGGTCTAGGCATGCATATTTGAGACTTAGCCACTGGCTTGAACCCGGACTCAATTTTGGAGCACACGTTCTAATTCTGAGTTTTAGTATGGGGTCTGGGACCTCCATGGACCTTGCCGCTCCAGGCCTGAGGCTTTGGTCTGCGTGTGCTGGGGGAAGGGTGTATGGTGGAGTAGACGTATATGGGTTGTGTCCTTCCATGGAACTTGCCTGCTAGGCCCGATCAGCACTGGAGGAGGTACATACAGAGGTTCTATTTCACCTCGAGGTTTTCATGCATCATATCATCCATTGTTTGAGATACCACCCTTGTTTGTTGTTTATTGATTGTACGCTTCGGTAGTATGGGCTGCCGGAGGGTTTGTTTTCACTTGATTGCGTTCCTCGGTTGTTTGGGCAGTCGAGGGACTGTAGGTAGACTCTTGTTACTTTATTCTGATATTGTTCCCTGTTACGGTTGAGTATGAGCATGATTACTGTGAGGTGGTGAGTTCCTATATAGAGTTTTGTATGACTTGATTGGGTATTAATTCCTGTATGTCGAGCATAACTACTTTTATTCTTCTCTCCCCTTTTCCTTATACTTAAGGGTACCGGTATACCGCCTATTTCTAGACCTTATTCTTATATATACTATTTTTGCAAGGATCCCAGGTGCGTTGTCCTTACTTTCACATGTACTTGTTGTGTGTATATATTCTATATGCTAGCCTTACATGTTGTTTCTGTTGTCTTTCCTCTGGGCAAGCTCCTGTGTGCTTATCGTTGAATTCTGTGACTGTTTGTTCCTACTCTGCCTGCTATTGCTCTTTTACTTTATATATGCCCAGTCAGCCTATGATACCTACTGGGTACCTTATGCATCGCATTTGGTGCTCACCCTACCCTCTGCATCTTCTGGTGCAGATCCTGGCGTGGGCTATCGTCGTTAGCGTGTCAGAGACTCGTGCGGGGTGCAATTTTTGGATCATCCAGGCTGAGGGTGAGATCTTGGCATTCAGAGGTTGACTTCAGTTATCCTTGGTGTATTTTGTACTCTTATAGTTTCGAAGACATTGTGTATATATGACTTTTTGACCTTTGTACTCCTGATGTAGTTCGGCTCTTATACTCTTGATACCAGGTTTCGGGTTGGTTTAGATTTTGCTTGTTTATATCTCTCTTGTATCTATTTTGTTCTCATTATGCCCTTGCTTCCGCTTATGTATCGAATCTTCAACTTAAACTGTTAGAAGGTAGCCCATTACTAACCATTCTGGGCTACGGGGATTGGTTCGCTACTGGGGGGTTGTAGGTGCCACCATGACCGAGAAATCAGATCGTGACAATCTTTTACATATAATTTAAGTGTAAGATTTCTATAAGGTAAAATTTTAATTAATTTTAAAACTTTACAGTTCAAATAAGGAAAGATTTAAAAAATAAAATTTGAGTCAATTTTAATTATTAACTCTTCTAATATATATTACCATATATTTTAGGACATCTTAATTTTAAATAATATAAAGATAATGATATAATAATTAGACAAAAATAATAAAAAGAAGATTTTGTCTAAATCAGATTCTTTTAATGAAGGGCAAAAGGTTCAAATCACATTATAAGGTTCTTCACACTTTTAATATAATATAGATATAGATAGATAAGTATATAAATCAAATAGAATTTCTTTGTTGAATGATGTTTAGACTTATGTTATTCCCTTTCTTTTGAATTGTATTTACTTAAGTTATATTGGGACTTATTTTATATTGGAATTTGATATAAGAGTATATGTTAAACTTTTTGTTGGATTTTAAATTTGAGTCATATGTTCAAATTTAATTTTTTTGTTTTAGTACCATTGACTTGTTATTTCACATTGCATATTGCTCATTTTTCACTTACAATTGATAAATTATTATTTTTATTTGAATAATATAATGTTTATAAATATTAGTAATTCTTTTGCCAAACATCCAGTGTATCATGTTCTTACAAAATGTGTTGTTTTAATTTTTATAATTAATTATATAAAAATATTATCAACTTGACATATATATACCACAATTAGAGTTGAACTAAAATTGTAGTGTGATTTGTATAATTGAAAGAATATTAGTGTTTCGTGTCAAATTATAATAAGAATTGTGTTAATTCAAATTTCAAACTTAAGAGACTATTTTGACCCTTATTCTTTCATTTAGAGCAATGACTTCTAGCCATTATTACTTTATAGGCAAATGTATAAATTTGAATGACTTTGTTAGAATAAAAAGAAGATAAATGACTTTATTCGGTAATTTATTAGTTGAGTGACCATTTGATGCAATAACAATAGCGGAAACAAATCCTAATTCTAAGAACAAGAAATAAAACATTGAAGATAGGCACAAGAAACTAATTGACAACTATAGCTATAAAAAGCTAAATCTTTCAATTAAGAATGCAAAACAAGCACCAAATTTATAACACAACCCTCACGAGAAAAGCAAAATTGACAAAAAAAAAGCTATATTGATCAAAGGGAAGTATCACGCATATATATATATATATATATATATTATATATATATATATATATATATATATAATATTATATATATATATATATATATATATTATATATATGTATATATAATATATATATATATATTATGTATATATATATATTATATATATATATATTGTATATATTGTATATGGAGCTTTCCATATATAATATAGTATGAGACCAGTAAGAAACTCCTTTTTAAAAAAACTAATAATCCTACTAACACAAATTAGTCCGTGTTTTTTTTCCTTTGATTTCGTTCGATTAAAACAATTATTTTAAATTTGAAAACTTTGCACTTGCGATATTGTCACAATCCAAAATCACTTGGGTTATGATGACACCTACCTCAACCCAATCATGGTAGGTAAGCCAAACCCAACAAACACAATAATTGAAATAAAAGCAATACTAAAGGATCCAATGCGTAAAATAAAGATGATGTCTGAAAAACATCCCAAAATGATACTGGACAAGATAATCTAGAAATTTCCAAGACTCGAAAATCATAAGTACAAGAGAGACTCTAATACAATATCAAAACTGATCAATCCAACACTTCTCGAAAGTAAAATAGACAGGAAATAAATGATAGAAGAAATTAGGTCGATCTCTTAATACAAGAGCTCACCAAAGCTTCAAATAGAAACCATAAGCACAAACTCAGCCACGAGGTCTGTGCGTACGAGGATTTGCATCAGAAGGATGCAAAAAGTAGAAGTGAGTACAATTCATTTATACTCAATAGACATCATAGGTCGACTTAGCTTAAGCAGATACTATAACGAGTAAAGAATACGAAAATAACTCTACACGCAGAAAAGTCCCAACAGTTCAATACCAATAATCATAAAATATCACTACAAAACACCATGATAATCAAGGAAGGAGGCAATGCAATAATATACAATGGCCAATGTCTATTGGTATACACCCCCTCTAGTGATTTATTGTAAATTTGGGATCCATGGGAACTCCGAATGAAATCAATCTACCTGAGCCTTCCCTTTTTGAATAGATTGTGAATGCAATCAATCTACCAATGACAAGTTTTACACATAAAAATGAGTCCAACGATACCTATATTGCGGTGGCACACAATTTCGAGCTTCTATTTATAGTGTTCATAGAGGCATTCTAAAGGTTGTCATAAATATGACATTAACTATGAAGGTCATGCGGAAAAGGTTATGGGAGAGGGAGTTACACTCATAACGGCCTTCATTAGTTTGATGAATGGGGTGTTTAAGTCCTATTTGGATTCTTTCATAATTGTATTTATTGATGAAATTTTGATCTACTCCAAGAGTAGGGAGGAGCATGCTATACATCTACGTATTGTGTTGGAATTATTGAGGCGCCCGAAACTTTATGCGAAGTTCTCCAAGTGTGAATTTGGGTTGACTTCAGTCGCATTCTTAGGGCATGTGGTGTCAGAAAAGGGGGTGATAGTAGATCCCTAGAAGATTGAGGCAGTCAAGAATTGCATCCGACCTAGCTTTATGACTGGGGTAAGGAGTTTTGTGGGACTTGCAGGTTACTACCATAGATTTGTCAAGGATTTTGCGTCCATCACTACTCACTTGACAAGGTTAACTCAGAAAGAGGTACCGTTCGTGTGGTCCAACAAGTGTGAAGACAACTTCTAAAAGCTCAAGACACTTCTGACCACGGCTCCCATCTTGTCTTTGCCAGTTGAAGGTAAGGACTTTATTGTTTATTGTGAAGCTTCACATTCGGGTTTGGGTGTTGTGCTAATGCAGGACAGGAATGTGATCGCCTATACATCTAGGCAGTTGAAGGTTCATGAGAGAAATTATCCAACTCACGACTTGGAGTTAGCAGCAGTGGTGTTTGCACTCAAGGTTCGGAGAAACTATATATATGGTGTCAAGTGTGAGGTATTCGCTAATCATCGCAGTCTGCAACACGTTTTTATACAGAAGGACTTGAATCTGAGGCAGATGAGGTGGATGAAGTTATTGAAGGATTATGATGTGACCATTTAGTACCATCCGGGTAAGGCCAATATGGTGGCAGACGCATTGAGCCAGAAGACAGTAAGCATGGGCATTTTGGCTTGCTTTGGGGTGTCCAAGCGACCATTGACAAGGGAGCTTCAGGATTTGGAAGCTAAGTTCATGCACTTGGGTATCTCGGAACGGGGTAGGATGCTGGCCAGTATTGAGGTCAAATCCACATTCATAGAAGAGATAAAGACCAAGCAGTTTCAGGATTCATAGTTGAGCAAGCTTCGGAGCAAGGCAATACACGGAGAATCCAGGGATGCCACGTTGGATTCTGGCGGCGTGTTAATTTAGAGGAAGGATTTTTGTTCCTCGGGTTGATGATATAATTCAGAAGATATTGGTAGAGGCTCATGGTTCGTGGTACTCAATTCATCTGGGGGTAACCAAGATGTACAGGAATTTGAGGCAACTTTACTAGTGGCTCAGGATGAAAAGGGACATAGCTTTTCTCATGTCCAAATGTCAAAACTGCCAGCAGGTCAAGTATGAGTGCCAATGGCCTACAGAACTACTTCAGAGGATGACCATTCCCGAGTGAAAATGGGAAAGCATAGCCATGGATTTCGTGGTGGGTCTTCCAAAGACTTTGGGGAGGTATGACTCAATTTGTGTCATTGTAGATAGTCTGACCACGTTCGCTCATTTCATTCCAATCAAAGTGGACTATAATTCACAGCAGTTGGTCAAGATCTATGTGAAGGAGATTGTGAGACTGCATGGGGTACCACTATCCATCATTTCAGATAGGGGTACACAGTTTATCTCTAAGTTCTGGGGTAAGTTACATAAAGAATTGGGCACTCAACTCACTTTCAGCACAACTTTCCATCTTCAGACTGACGGTCAATCGGAGAGGACAATCCAAGTGTTGGAAGACATACTGAGAGCATGTGTGATTGACTTTGGGGGTCATTGGGACCAGTTCCTGTCATTGTGTGAGTTCTCATACAGCAACAGCTACCACTCCAGTATCGACATGGCACCATTTGAGGCACTGTATAGGAGGGGATATAGGTCACCTATAGGGTGGTTTGAGGTAGGTGATGTGAAGCCTTTGGGCATAGACTTTGTAAAGGAAGCGCAAGAAAAAGTAAGGGGCATTCAGAACAAATTGCAAGTAGCCCAGAGCAGGCAAAATGAGTACGCAGACCGTAAGGATAGGGACATGGACTTCCAGGTTGGTGAGCAGGTATTATTGAAAGTGTCACCAATTAAAGGGGTTATGCATTTTGGTAAGAGGGTCAAGCTCAGCCCCCGGTTTATTGGTTCATTTAAAGTTCTCGAAATTATAGGGCCAGTGGCTTGCAACTTAGCACTGCCGCCCAGTTTATCCGGTGTCCATCTAGTATTCCATGTATCCATGTTGAAGCAGTACCATGAGGATGGAGATTACATTATCAAGTGGGATAAAGTGTTACTAGACAAGGATCTTCAGTATGAAGAGGAACCGATTGTGATTCTTGATCGAGATGTACAAAAGTGGAGGACAAAGGAGATCAAGTCTGTGAAGGTTCAATGGAAGCATCGTCCAGTTGAGGAATCCACTTGGGAAACTGAGAAGGACATGCAAGGAAAGTACCCTCACTTTTTTAAGGACTCAGGTACTACAATTTCTCTCTTTTATTCTCTGTATTTTTGGGTTTGATCATTCGGGGATGAATGATTGGTAAATTGGTAGCTGTTGTAACAACCGGGTTCGTCGTTATGGGTAAACTTTTTGTTCCAAGTTTTGAGTTAGAAAACTTCCGGGTTTGGCAGTTGAAAATTCTAGGCTAGGCTAGTCTCAGCTGGTTTTGGAGCGAGGTATGGTCTAGGGAAATCCGAGTGAGTATTGGGTCCTGTATCTTGTAGTGAGCTAGATTTACTTTAGCTAAGTCATAGAGGAGTCCGGGGGACTTTTCAGAAGTGAATTTGGGTGAGTAGAACTCCCGATATGGAGGTTGATGTAAAGGGGTTATTTCGAAATGTCAGGAAATTAAGTTTGTTGTAAAATGGGAATTTTTGGGGGACTTTACGACTTTATGTCCTGTGTCAACCACCCTAGCAGTTGACACACCACTATAGTGACCTCCGCTATAGCGGAGAAAATACCGCTATAGCGGAAGTCAACATCGGTTAGCACCGCTATAGCGGATAGTTCTGCTACGGCGGTACCTCTATAGCAGTGCGGGGTCCGCTATAGCATACCAATCAGGATTTAATGCATAAAACTTCCCAAAAACATTCAGTTTTCATCAAGAACGTTCTGGAGAAGGGCAAGGGCGATTTTGGGGAAACTCCTTCAGTTTTGCATCGTTTTTTTGTCCCAAAGGTAAGGATTTTACTACCCAAACTTGGTACTATCTTCCGTACGCTATAGAATTGCTAGAGGTGGACTTGGGGGAAGGTTTTAAATGACCTAGGAATTGTAGAATCCAGGGGAAAAGGGGATTCTAGGGTGTAGGAGTTCTTGGGTATTGTTATTTTCATTGGATTATGATCATGTGACCTTAATTCTCAAAATGTATCCATAAAAATGGTAGAAATAGGTGAATTAATGGTGGGAAAGCCCAGGATAAAGGGTGGAATGATCATATTTGGCCTGGGGTTTGGAATTTTTCATAATCTGGGTAACTAGTTGGCTATAAGGATTGATTTTTGGTTATTATATGTTGTTTTAGACCAAGAACAATCAAGAACTTTGGGAAACTAGAAAGCTCCGGTTGATAGAGCTTGGAACATATCGAGGTAGGTGATGGTCATTGTTTCCTTTATGCATTATATGTTCATGTACTTTGCTTAAGTATTGTATGAGTTGCATGCTTAGGGAGTGTTTTATGAATGTCCAAGTGTCAGGTTATCAGTCTTGTGAAATGAACTAGGTGTTATTGCTTGTTGGTCTACAAGTGTTGAGTTGTTCATTGTTTGTGACTGTTGGATTTCTGTATAACATTCAGTTGGCTCGGGTACCACGGCTGGTACGGGATACTAAATGGTTGGCTCGGGTACCACGCCTAGTGCGGGATAACAAATAGTTGGCTCGGGTACCACGCCTGGTACAGGATAACAAATGGTTGGCTTGGGTACCACGCCTGGTATGGGTTTATTATATTGAATTGTTGCATTCTGACGATGGTTCCATGAGTGGACCGGGTTGTGTTTCTGAAATTGTGATTATCGCATATGTTCCTTGAGAGGTCAGGTCATTGTATTTGATTGTGAGTTTGGTCTTGGTGTAGATCGGGTTGCATGTTTAACACTTAGGTGTTGTTAGGGGGATCCCGAGGTGGGACCAGGCTATGCAATACAGAATGTTTATTGTTTTGTCATTGAATGTTTACAATGGTTGTGAAGTGGATTACATGTGGGGATAAGCTAGGAAGAGACTTGTAGTCTAGGGATATCTGTTGGCTTGTTCACATGTTTCTTGTGCTTTACTTAACTTTAGCTATTGTTCATATACTGCTTATTTAGAACTGGCTGATGATCCTACCAGTACACGGTGGTTGTGTACTGATTCTGCAATTGCATTTCTTTTTGTGAGTATAGGCAATCTTTCGACGGCTGGCGCGCGACCTCATTTGTACTCCCGGCGTTTCCAGATCTCAAAGGTTAGCTGCATCGGTCGAGCTACCTTCATTTCCTCTTTAAGTTGTAGCCTACTTATTTCGGGCTTAGACTCTCATTTATTTGGGGTTGCATCCCCGTGTTCTAGACATTGGTAGATTATTTTGGTATGATGACCTTCAGGTTCTAGGGAAGATTGTTTCCACAGGCTTTTATTTTATAATAGTATCTCTTTTGACTTGAATGTTAGTTTACTTATGCACTGGTTTTCAGCTTCTAGATTATGCTAAGTATGGGTCTTATTGGTTTGCTCGCCCGAGGGGGTTGGGTGGGTGCCACTCACGATGTCCTGGCTCGTGACAAATATATTCGTGCAAAGCACGAACATAGAGACTAGTGAGTTTAAAAGTTTAGAAAATTGAGATATGCGATCTATATTTGAAAAATAGAATTTAAATCTGTCACAAGTGATTTCTTCTTCGCGAACGTGGCAGGCCTGTCGTGAATGCAACCGACCCAACCTACTACCCATCGCGAATAATATGAGCCTACATCGCGAACGCGAGGACTAACATCCAAACCTGGACTCAATTTATCCTTCACAAACACGGTCTACCCTTCACGTTCCCAATGAAAAAAAACTCCCTATTTCACGAACACAATCAAGCGCTCGCGAACGCGAAGGGTAAATTTCAGCTGCACCAGCAATAGTCAAGTGAAGAAATTCCTCTGAACGGACCCTCGAAATTCATTCGAAATCCCATAAATACAAACCAACTATGCTACTAAACTAAAATTGATATTTTGGACTCAATAAAATCATCAGATTCACCAACGGAGGTCGTCATCAAAGAATATTGATCGAAGTCAACTCTAGGCTAAAATTTCCAATGAATGACTCAAAATGCATCTAAATGCCTAAGAACCCGAACAAACAGTGCTAGTAGTTCAAAAATGTCATTCCAGAACTAATAAAACTGACAGAATTCTCATACGATGTCTAAATCTCTAAATGTTGACCAAAGTCAACCATGTCAACTTTCAAATCTTCCAAAATGAAAAACTCACATAGAATCCAACCAAATACCTCAGGAACCGTACCACCTACTCTCACAGAGTAATATTACCATAATATAACTAACAGGAGGGGTTAATAGTCAAAACGCATAAAACTTCAAAAAAATACTATGAAGATTGTTATAGATATACAACAATCAAAATATTCTATATTTTTAGCATGTAATTTGCTAGAGATGTTACCTATCCACCGGGTAAATTCCATAGACACGTAACTATCACTTTTTTTACAAAAGTCACTTAACTATCATTTCTAACACAAAAGTCACTAAACTTTGAGTAAACGAACATGAAAATCACACAACGTAAAAATTCTAATTTTTGATAGATAATTCATTTTTTAAAAAAAAAAAAATCTAATAAATAAAAAATCATTTTAAAAAACTTTGACTCGACCGTACCCAAAACCAAAAACTCATATGAAGAAAGTAAATGATCTTCATGGTCTTTCTTTTTTCCCAATCATTTTAACATGTATGGTTTGAAGTAATACTAAGTAATTCTTTAGGCACCCAAGTCAACTAAAAAATTGACAGAGTCCGTCGGTTATTCAAAATAGCACCTCTTCTGGATCATATTCAGTCCCTAGAGAAAGAAGAAAAAGACTACTCTTGTTGTAGATTCCTATCCACGCTCGATGTCTTCCATGTCGTAGCTTTCATGCCCAAAGGAACTCGTGCTTATGAATCCTTTAGTAAATATCTTGACCTTTGAGTTGATGAATCTTAGTCCACATTAGTGTTCGTATTTCCAGCCAAAGAACATGGTAATGGCTCGATTCGTTCATTTATCTTAGGTTTAATCATCATTCGGGGATGAATGATCCCAAGGGGGGGGGGGATAATGTAATGCCCTGTAATTTCTGACGTTCTTTGTGGGGCCTATAGAGCTAAAAAAAATGAGTTATTTGGGGTATAGAACCTTTGAGAATGTTATTAGATTGAACCGAGAAATTTTATAGAGTAAGAAACGTGAGAAAAATATTTTTCGGAGCTCAAAACAGTGTGCCACCACGTTATCCCTGTATCATAGAGCACGGGGCCAAGAAAAATCAAATTTTGGCACAAAACAATGGAGGTCTGATACCTCCATTTCACGGAGCTGGACCTCCGCGATAGAAATGTGTCACGGAGGCCAGCCTCCGCGATAGCCCCGTGGCATGGAGGTGGTGCCCACCGGCGCCTCCTTTTATTTTCTCCCGAGTTTTAAAGGAGTCTCTTGGTCCTTTCCTTACCCAAAAGCATGCCTCAGCTATTCTAAATATTCCTAAGTCCCTAAGGCACGATTCACTCAGTATGCTACATTCTTCTCCAAACTCCCAAGAAACCTAAGGAACGAGAAACTCAAATTTTAAGGTTTTCTTCAAGGTTTTCTTCAAGGTTCTTCCTCAAACCCCAAGATAAAGGTATGTAAAGCTAATCTTTTTATGTGGGAACCCCGTTCTCCCCACAACCAAGTTATATCTTTAGGTTAAGCCACGAATGATGTTAAGTTTTTTAAGAGTTGAAATCCTTGAGTTTAATTCTTGGTCTCTTGATGGTATTCTTTGAATGTCCTATGATTTTTAGTAAGTATTCTATGAGCTTGGAGTCTTTCTTCTTGATTTGATTTCTAATACATGTCTAATGAGTTTTCAAGCAAAGCTTACAAATTTCCTTACTATTATTGCGAAGTTTATTTCATGATTTACTAGATTATTCATGATTTTTATGAAATCCAATTTAAAAATTTTAAAGTGTATATTCATGAAAAGTTTGCAAAGAATCTTTATGCTATTATAATGTCTTGAAAAGAGAAAAACGTTATCGTATCTTTAAAGTTAAAGCAAAGTTATAAAGAGATTAAGAGTCAAGGCTCACAAAGATAGATATGTTCATGAATATTTTGAGTCAAGCATGACTTTTAAAAAGTGTTTTAAGACTTATGTTATGAGCATATAGTATGTTTTGGGAGGACTATTTAGCACCGAAATAGGTATGGGTTTAGACAACACATGCTCCAAAACTACGTTGCCACCGTAGGATAAGATCGTACGCAAATAAGGTGACTCCTCTATTATTTATAGCCTTCAGGCTCAGCCTTGGGATCCCCGGATTATGTTTTATCTTATACCCTGACAAGGTATAGGATAGCTCTGCCAATAGGGGCAAGTCATTAGGTTCTGGCAACGTGGACAAGACGTTGTACTCCATGTTTCTCACATGGTTTATGTCGGTTAAGAGAAATTCCCTAAAAAGAAAACTTACTTATTTTGAGATAACATATGCTTGGCCGAGGCCACTAGTTTAAAGAGAGCTTTTATGAAGCATTGTTTTCAAGTTTTGTCCAGACTTCAGTTATTTAGTTTTCAGTTTTAGTTTTAATTTCAAGAATAATGTTTCAAGAAAGTTTTACTTATATTACTTTTATAAGTTTCAACATTCAGGTCAGTCATTCTTCTTCTCTGTTATTTAGCTCCGTCTATGGTTATATTATTCATGTCTCAGTTTTTCAGCTTTATCAATTCAGATATTGGTACTGTTTCATTTTACTGCTTACATGCCAGTACATTCAAAGTACTGACGCCTCTTTTTGGCGCTACGTCATTGGACGATGTAGACCCCATCATTCAGATATGTAGGTTCCTGAGTAGACTCTTCAGTAGGATATGCCATCAGCTTAAGTGAATTTTCATTACTCCCGAGGACTTAGAAGTATTCGAGTCATTAGTTCATTTTGATACATAAAGGTAGTTATACTCAGAATCTAGTAGAGGATTCATAGACATAGTCAAGTCAAGTCAGTTGTAGCAGTTTATAACCATTTTTTTGTTTCAGTTAATGAAAGTTTAAGTTAATTTATTTAATCTTGTTTACAAAGGTTAGCCCTTGTTTCCGGCTTCCGCATTTTTTATTAAAAGTTCAGTTTTATTAGTTGTATGCCAGACCAAGTGGTTCTCTCGGGCCACTTGTGGTTTTGAGTGACATATCACATATAGGGTGCAGGCTCGGGACATGATAATTCGATTCATATTTCCTTTTAATTCTGACTTCGCCGAAACTGAATCCACCTTCTTTGCCAGAGCGTCATGAAGAATTCTTAGCAGCTATGCTCCCTCAGTCATATACAGTTTAAAACTCTTCCTTCGAGTCCCGCCAAATGGCCTCGGACCAAATATGGTACCTATATCTACTCCCATTTCTTTTATAACTATTTCAGCCCTCTCTCAGAATTAGCAAAATCTAGGGTTTATTCATTCACTCTGTAAAAAGAATTTCCAAAAATATGGACTTTTTTGTGCTTTGGAGGGAGATATTCATATAAAAAGTGAAAAAATAATGATCTTTTAAAGGAAGTCGGAGAAGTAAGATGAGCATGTAAAAATTCAGTCCTGTGTCATTACATGGTTATATACATATTGCACTATTGTTTAATTTCATGGAGGGACTTTACAGAAATAAAGAGAGAAAGTTCCTATTTGTAGTTTTTCTGCGTCTATTCTTTAGGGGCAGAATTAATAGATAAGATACTTTACTCAGATCATAAGTCTGAATAGATAAATCTTGGACAATATGAAATTTATAGAAGAAAAGAAATTGATACGCAAGTATTTTGAGGAGATTTGTTAGGACACCGGGAAGTATGTTTTTGGGGTTGATGCTATTGAGACCCTTATTGTGTGGGCAAATCTAGACATTAATAGGTATGTGCTGAAAAATAATACTTCCGGAGAAACAATCATCAAGCACTTGAACAAAGAGCAAGACACTGGCCAAAGTGACATCTGTGAACATGAGACCTCATGATTCTTAACAAACTTCATTGATTTACTAGACCATATTGTTGGGTGCAAAAACAAAAGTAATTTTGCTTGATAAAGCAAGAGTAATTTTACTTGTAGATATTGTACAGTAATTGTGCGGTGAAATGGATGGGAATCAACATTACAGTGGGATATATTTTCATTTATAGTCTAAAATATTCCTTTTGTTATGATGAAGATGTTCGCGCGAATTTGCACGCATCTTGACTATTCCACCGGATACCTTTTACCTCCCACCAGCACAAATACCAGGTAATTCTATCCACCAAATGCTTAGGCATATGGGAAGGATATTTTTCCCCTAGAATTGAATTTGAACCTAAGACCTTCTGACCACTACGCCACACCCACGAGTTCTCTGAAACATTCCATTTTTAAGTTCACCTTATATGTCACAGTGTTAAAATGAAAAGAACATTTAGAAAAAACATGATAAAAACAACTTAAACCTTCTCGACTGCCTTCACATTCTTCCGCCATTTTCTTCCCTTCCCCCGCTCCTTTCTTCTTGATGAAGGGCATCAGCTGCTTTCTTCAATTCTTTTGCTTTTTTACCTAGCTCAGTAGCTTCCTACAGAATTAAAATGAAGCATCATGACACCAGCATGTATAAAACAGCAATTGAAGGCAAGGATTAGAATGGAAGCTTTGGAATCAGACAGTAAACTACTTGTTGATGCTGACATAAGCTCAACTAACAAATAGAAACATTTATATTTGCACCAACCTGATGGGCACCGTTTCCAATACATTGTTGACCACTGTTAAAATCAAATTAATTCGGAAAGGAAGTGGTGGCTGATGAAAGGTGTCTTACAGTGAAGTCTGCCTTTCCGGTGAGCCCTGAAATACTCAAAAGAGGGGCAGATAAAGATCAGAAAATAGGTGTGATGAACAACAAAACCAAAGCAAATTACCAGACTTTAAGCAATTAAATATAACTAGACACTTTAGTATTCTTATCAGGGGAAAAACAAGTGGTAAATGCGCAAAGAGAATCCACAAAGTTAGAAGCAATGAAGGTACCAAATTGCAATAGAAAACTATATAAACTCTAAGGAAAGGGACGAATGTAACTATGTAAGTAAAGTATGTTCGCCATTGCCTAATTTAGCGAAGACCAAGGGGCTAGATTAGCAGTAGTTTTGGGGTCCCGAGTATTCTTAATTAGGATTCAGCTGCTTGCAGTGGCAGTAAAATTCTTAGATAACATGCGGAAGACATGATCAGCTCCCCTTCTTTGGTTCTTCAGTATCCAAAAGTAAAAATACATACAGTTGCGTAATCTGGCAAAAAATCACACTTCTGTATCTGAAAAACTAGACTCGAGAAGCACTGCAACAACTAGAGTGGCAAAGATGGCAAAACCAGATGACACATTCTTGACACCATCTTAATGTATTCATATAATCAAATATAGGAGCATTTAACTTGTAAAAAAGAAAACTAGAATGGAAAAGTACAACTCCTAACTCTTGGCATATAATTCCACAAACAGCATCCAGATATTCTTCTTTTTGTATTTTTCCCATCATCTTTAGGGGGAAAACTCATGAGAAAACCCTAATAACTGAAGAACCTATAATAACTTCCAAATAAGAAACACGGCAACTACCCTCAGTAAACTGGTAATTTGAACCATTAGACAACCAAAGTAAGTATGTGACCCTTATACCAATGTTTTTCCATATCCAAGACTTAGGTTTTAACTCTGCCTATGAGAGTTTCACAATGCAATAGTCAGTTCAAGTGACTCAAGAACATCTAATTAGGGCATGGCACTGCCGTTTGTTCTGAATTTCCCTGCATCGGATGCACTGAATGGCTCCATTAGTAGCAATATTGGATCATCAGTAGTACTATGTGATTGTGCAGCCTCATGTAATTGTTGAAAATCAATAATCAGTATACGGCAAAAATATAGAAAAAGACATGACCTATTATATATTAATCTAAACAGACAATAATATTTGAAACTCCAACAAGTTTTATGTTATATATAAACAATTTTTGAATGTGTGATACAGTTAGTGACAGCATTTACATAAGTAGACAAGAGAAGCTTAGTTTCATTGCACAGGCAACAAAAGTTCACCAACCCTCCAATCATTTGGATTAAATAAAAGGGCATAATCCTCCTCCTCTTGTTGCATCGGATTAAATGATGCATCATAGGTACAATTAAATAATATAGGGACATGATCCTCTTCTTGTGTGGTAGTTTCAGGCACTTGTTGTTGGTTATTCATCTCTGTCAATGCATCGGTGCTCCAAATAGCACAAGAATCTTCTTCTACAGCTTGTTGTTGGTTGTTCATCTCTGTGAATGCATCGGTGCTCCAAATAGCAATCTGCTACTCAATTTGATCAGGTCTCATCCCACTCTTATTAGTATTGGACATCAAGAATTCTTCCAGTTGATACATACTCTGCTCCTCCTCTGATCTTCTTTTCAACATTCTCTCATCAATCACCATTGGTGGCTTCTTCTTGGTGGCTTCTTCTTGGTGGCTTCTTCTTGGTGGCACAAAGAACCCAATGTCTACGCTTCTCATCGTTAAACTTGTTACAGATAGCATCAATAGTAACATCAGAGAGTTGATACTCCTTCATTAACCAATGCCCATAGATTTCAAGATTACAATATTTCTTGTTATCGTAAGTTATGTTCCTCTTGTAGCCAATCACCGGTCCTCCACCATTCTTTCGAACTGGTTTGCGGTCTTGCTGTTTCCAACTCCCTTTGTTTCCCACAGTGCGATTATACTTGAACTTGTTTTTCTTCTTGAGTTTGGTGATGAAGAAATGATATTGAGTGCAGTCATCGTCATGGCCGCAGGGTACTCCATCATTGTAAGTCTCCCATGGTTCTTGTTTGTTGTACACATCAACATTAGTGCTTATGAATCCAGAATCATTCATCTCTTGTCCAACAATGAATCTCAACAAGAAACTAAGTGATTGTGCATCTGTGGGTCGAAAATGGAAACCCTCTTTCAAATACTCCATGCCTCAATTTCTTTTCTTTTCTCAACAACAATGAAAACAAGGGAGAGAATTTAAAGAATGAGTGTGTCTTAGGAATGTATAGACTAGGTTTTTCTGAGTTAGTCTTGTGAATTGATAATCTTAGGAATTTATACACCAAGAGTGTGTGCAAACTTATTATTTTTTTTGGAAACTTTTGACTTAAACAAGAACTTATTAAGCATAAAAATCCATTTTCTTGTGTGTTAATTCTTAAAATTAATTTAACCCAGCTTAGCAATATTGGAGTTAGTTAATTATTTCTTGGTAATTGGAATTAGTTATTTCTTGCTAACAAAGTAACTAAAATCACTATGCGTTAATTAGATTTTTTTTATTGTTTGAGCAATTAAAAACTATAATAAAGGAAATAGTTTTTAAAAAAAAAAAATTCACCTCCAATTAATTTAATTTTTTGATTATGCATTCGGACGTATAATCTTTAAGGTTTTTGAATTTTTTTTACATATTTAAAAACTACATAAAAACTACTATAAGTCACAAGAATTAACAATTTAAAATATTTAAAGGACATATAAATAAATCGCAATCAATGACTTTCTTGTTTAACTCCATATCAAAATTCAAATTATATCATATAAATTGAGACAGAAGGATTATCATTTAGAAAATAAAACATATTGTATTTGATCATAACTTTCTTCAATATTGTTCTTAAACTCTTATTTTTGAAATTTAAAATGTACAATTTTCATACATTTACAGTGTACTTCTTTTCCTAGGGTTTGTAGTGGAGTAAATGATCTCTCATATGGTCATTCAACTTCACGAAATTATCGAATAAAATCACTTATTTCCTTTTGTTTCAATAAAGTCCTTCAAATTTGCACATTTAACTTACAAAGTAATAATGACTAAAAGTCACTTAAAAAATGAAAGAAAAAGGGTCAAAATAGTTCCTTTAGTTTGAACGTTGTGTTAAAACATTCTTTATTTTTAAAGTAAATATTTCGAAACTACATAAAAAGTACTATAGGTCACAAGAACTAAATTATTTCTTACTTTTTTTACTTCGTAAATTGCATTTTTTCTTGTTCTTAGGTAAGTTGATAATATAAATTAAAAAAGAAGTAAATCATCATACAATCAAACCTTAGCTTGCTATAACAGTCATTCGTTATAACGATATTTCACTATAACGACCTAATTTTCTCCAGATGCGATTTTTCATGTTATATTCTACTTCTCTATAATAACATTAATTCTACCTAAGACAATAATGACATTCATTATGGCGGTATATTTTTTATAAAACTGCCAATCTATGACAGTCATACTCAAATATTATGTAATAATATTTTGTAAGAAAAATATTATGTATAAAATGAAATATTAAAATATTTATGATAATCATCACTAATGTCACGCACATAGTAAATTTTATGTACAAATATCTAAAAGAAAAAACATATATTTAAATGGTACCCATAAGTTATTGTCATAACTTCATGAAAAAAAATTAATGGTGTTTGCCTTTTTCACATTCATACTCTTCTATTATTTATTTTTTGGTTAAATTGATATGGGGCCCCTCTCTCTTTTATTTTATTTTTGGAAAATGTTGACTTCAATAAGAAGTTATTAAGCATAAAAATCTATTTTTTATATGTTAATTCTGAAAATTGGTACTTGGTAATTGAAGTTAGTTATTTCTTGACTCCCATTTCTTAATGTGATTCGTTATTTATATACTAACTAGTTTATAGTACGTGCTTTGTATGAGTGTGTCATATCAATATAAGAAAACAAAGTATATAATGTTGAAATTGAATTTTACAATATATGCAACATTATATTGACACATGTAGGATGTAGACAGATCTTACCGCTGTATTTGTGAGGTAGAGAGGTGATTTTTGATAAATCCTCGACTTAAAAGTAAAGTGTGTGACATATGATTGTAAGAAAAGAGGCAACAAAATAGCAAAATACAAACAAATATAGCAACAAATAGTAATACACATCAAAGAATTTAATGTTAGCGTGAAGGTCTCACTTTTTGATCGACTCGCTGTTGACTTTTGTAGCGAAATAAGGAATTTCCTAATTTAGTCATTTTCTTCATCAGTACTGTAAAATCTAAGTGAACAATTTCGCAAAAAGTATTGAATGCGTGAATATTAGGAGTTCTTACATCTTATAAATGAGTAAAAAATTTAATAGCTATAATGAAGAGCTAAACCTAATGAAATTCCAGATGCATGAACTTTTTTCTTTATTTAATTAGATCTAATTATCAGGTGTAATTTTCAAATATTATTAAAAATTTAATGAATAGAAAAATGGTCTTTTTACATAGATAATGTATCAACTTATGTCATCTATTGCTATAGTGAATAAAGTCAATTATTATATTACTATTATAATGAATAAAATGCAGTGAATAGAGTTGAAATTATAACTAGTTATTTTATAACATTACTATTATAATGAATAAAATGCAATGAATAGAGTTGAAATGAACTAGTCAAATAATGTTTACAATATGACATGGATATCATTTACGATTTTATTATTATGGAGGTTTAACCAATACACTACAAAAAGAAGGAATCAACTATGAAAGTTATGGCTAAATAGCCTTTAGCTAACATGATTTTATGATAATATGTTGTTAAGTAGGATTACGTATGGCTTTTTAATGTATAGCGGAAGAAGCTATCCGTCGCTAATACTTTTTTCATGGCAGTGATATGATTAACCAATTTTTTTTGTAACATTACTATTATAGTAGATGCAATTCAGTAACTATACATGAAATTAACTCTTCACATAATGTTTACAAAATAATTTAATTCTAATGCTAGCTTTTCAAAATAATTACCCAGTTACATGTGATGAACACAATGAACGCTTAGTAATGAAAGCTTTAAACATTGGAACCTATCTTTACCTCAAAAAACACTTGGCGGAAATATTCTAAATTATTTATGGCAATTTGTATTGACGGCAAGAATCAAAAAGGAAAAAGTTAGAGAAGGATTAGAAGAAAATGGCGATCAAATGAACGTTGATGATATTGGTAACATTATTATTGTTGGAGATAATGAAGAACAAACTGGAGAGAAGAATAATGTGCCTAGTATCAAAGACCGAAGCAACAATATTCATGAGGCTGAAAATGATGTTTTATCGAATGAAAAATACAAGCGGAGGAAAAAGAGAGCTAGAGAAAGCATACAAGAAACTAATGAAGGAGAAAGCCAGAGTCATGCTATTAATAAGACCCTTAGGCGAAAGGACTTCATAACATGGACCCTTAGCTAGAGTCCTTTCGCCTAAGGGTCTTATTAATAGCACGACTCTGGCTTTCTCCTTCATTAGTTTCTTGTATTCTTTCTCTAGCTTTCTTTTTCCTCAGCTTGTATTTTTCATTCGATAAAACATCATTTTCAGCCTCATGAATATTGTTGCTTCGGTCTTTGGTACTAGGCACATTATTCTTCTCTCCAGTTTGTTCTTCATTATCTCCAACAATAATATGGTTACCAATATCATCTACGTTCATTTGATCTTCATTTTCGTCTAATTCTTCTCTAATTTTTTCCTTTTTGATTCTTGATGTCAATACAAATTGCCATAAATAATTCAGAATATCCCCGCCAAGTGGTTTTTTGAGGTAAAGAGAGGCTCCAATGTTTAAAGCTTTCATTACTAAGTGTTCGTTGTGTTCATCACATGTAACTGGGTAATTATTTTGAAAAGCTAGCATTAGAACTAAATAATATTGTAGACATTATGTGAAGAGTTAATTTCAAGTGTAGTTACTGAATTTTATCTACTATAATAGTAATATTATAAAAGAACTGTTTAATCATATCACTGCCAAGAAAAAAGTATTACCGACGGATAACTTTTGCGGCTATACATTAAAAAGCCATAAGTAATCCTACTTAACAACATATTATCATAAAATCATGTTAGCTAAAGGCTATTTAGCCATAACTTTCATAGTTAATTCCTCTTTTTATGCAGTGTATATTGGTTAAACCTCTATAATAATAAAATCGTAAACAATAGCCATGTCATATTGTAAACATTATTTGACTAGTTCATTTCAACTCTACTCACTGCATTTTATTCATTACAATAGTAATGTTATAAAATAACTAGTTATCATTTCAACTCTATTCACTGCATTTTATTCCTTATAATAGTAATGTTATAAAATAATTGACATAGGTTGAATATATAAGAAGAAGAAGAAGAGAAGAAGAAGGAAGGTGGAGAAGAAGCGGAGAAGAAGAAGGAGAGTGGACAAAAAGAGAGAGAATATACTTTTATCTAAGTAATCATCTATTAAATGTAATAATAGACTATAAACCGTAATAAATGTAAAGCACCCTTAAAAAGCGTAATAAAGCTTCCATAAGATATTATCTATGTAAAAATTCCTAGAATAAATACCTTTTGAGTAGAAAAGCAGTACAAATCTTTTTGAAATTTATAAAACGTTTTCTACTCTAAAGAAGTGAAATTTTCCGATCAAAAATATTCTTTCCTCCAATTTTTTGATAAGAAATTTCAAACTGGGAGAGAAATATGAGATAAATTCAAAAGCAGAGAATCCATTGTGAATTATTGATTATGTATAGTTCATAAAAAGAAAAGAGATAAATACTTTGATTTTTTTGACTACTTCATTGGGCGGCAACATGCTTGTTTTGTCCAATTTTTTTACCATGAATTTCCAACTGAATGAGAAACACCAGAAATTATCAAAAGCGGAAAATTAATTTTCAATTATTGATTATGTTTAATTCATATATAGACTTTAAATTTAAGAATTAATAAATAATAAAGAAAGACAGAAAAGATGATGATAATGAATGCAAAAAAATGGCTTGAATCAAATTATCAAATTAAAACCAAAATAAGAAGAAAAGTAGAAGTAGAAGAAGCATATATTTGTAGTAGAACTATAGAAGTTGTATGTCCTTATTTTTGTAGAAGAAGTTTGATCAAAATATTACTTAAATAGAATTTTAGATTTTTTTTATATAAGGTAAAATTCTAAATTTAGAAGTGTTAAGTTTTTTTTTTGGTATGATTTTAATCACGGGTGAAAATCATTTACACCTCCCAACTTTGCTTTAAAAATCAAACTCCCCCCTCAACTTTGAAAAATAATCATTACCCCACCTTTATCCTATGCAATATCTATTTTATCCTTGATATTTGCAATCCTTCATCTATGTAATTTCTTTTATATCATATATAATATTTATTTTTTAATCTAGGTATGTTTAGATTTTTATTTAAGTTCGTTAATATTATAAGTAGAATAATTTTTTTATAAACTTATTGTAAAATTAAAAATTATTTTTTATAATTATTTTAATATTATGACATTAGGTATATATGATTGTTATTAATGAAATTTGTAAATTATAATTTAAAATTTATTTTACAATATAAATAAATAATCTTTTAAGAATTGTGTGACCAGAAGATCATGCTTCAAGCCATGGAAATAAACTATTACAGAAATTCAGGGTAAGACTAAGTATAATAGATATGTGTGGTTTGGTCCTTCCCCGAACCCCGTGCATAGCAGGAGTTTTAGTATACCGGGTTGCCTAATCTTTTAAGAATTTATTATAAAAAGATATTTATTTTTATTAATTATTTTTATATACTTGTATCAAAATATATTTATAAGTTATCAGATTATAGTTTTTATTATATTTTCAATTTCTTTTTATTAGATTTTATTATTAAAAATAAAATTAATTTTTATTCTGTATTTATTTTATTATAGAACACTTTTAGCTTTTATACTGGATCAATATTTTTTTCATTTTTTTCTATAAAAATAATACTATTTTTATAGGTAATTTGTTGCACGGATTAAAAAAACAAAAATATCATAATTTTAATAAAGTAAAATAAATAAATGTAGATAATGTAAGGGTAGAATAGACATTTAGAAAAGTCAAGTAGGAAAAGGGGGGGGGGGGGGAGAATGATTATTTTTCAAAGTTAAGAGAGAAGTTTGATTTTTAAAGCAAAGTTGAGGAGTGTAAATGATTTTCACCCTTTTAATTACTTAATTTAAGTACTACAGTGTTAGGATTCTCTACCTAGTTCAATAAGGAATAATTTAATAATTAAAAATTAGTTAATTTTAATATTTTAAATATTAGAAATCTTTTTGAAATTTTTTTGGACGACCTTTCTTTTTGGGATATTTGTTTTGAAAATCTTTTTGGGATATTTTTTTTGGGGGAAGTGGCATAACTTTCTTTTTTTGAAAAAAATTAATTTTTTATATACTGGTATAATAATTAGGGAAGAAAAAGTGAAAAGATAATTTTATCTATTGCGTAGTCTTTTAATGAAGGCAAAAAGTTCAAATCACATTATAAGGTCCTTCACACTTTTAATATAGTACTAGTTTAGTATGCGTGCAAGTGAATTAATAATATATATATATATATATAAAGATAAAATTATTGTGTGCACATTATATTAAGTGCAAAATCTTAAAAAATAACCTAAATTTTCTAAGATAAAAAGTGTATTTAAAGAGAAACATGATAACTCACCCTCAAGTCCTTTATCTATTGGTCATCCTCTGAAAAATAAGGTTTGGTCTCTTAAGATTCATAACCTAAAAAGAAAAGAGAATTAGAAATAAGCCTTTGACTTTTTTGGGTACTTCATTCGGCGATAACATGCTTATTTTTTAATTTTTTGATCAAAATTTTTTAACTGAAAGAGAAAAAATGAGAAATTATCAAAAAGGGAGAATCCATCATCAATTGTTGATTATATATAATTCAAATATAATCTTTAAAGCTATTAACAAAAAACAAGTAAAGAAAGGTAAAAAGAATGATGATAATGAATGCAAGAAGACGATGTGAATCAAAACCTAAATAAGAGGAAAAGTAGAGGTACGTATAAGAAGCGTGTTGAATAATGATTTCACAATGCATATGTTTTCCAACAGATCCATACGTTAACCTTCAACTATAATTTAATTCTCAGACCTGTTTATAAAAAGAAAAATTAGAGATGCAAAATCCAAAAATATTTATGCATAACATAGCAATCAATTTATATAGATAGATAGATTATACTCAATTTACAACGAATAACGTACCTGATCCATCTTCAAACTTAATTAGTAAGACCCAAATTGAAAGATAAATAAGAAGAAAACGTTGAAGTAGAAGAAAGTATGTTTCTTGCAAAATTATATCCAAAATTCTTTTCTATATAAGGTAAAATTCTAATTGACTTAGAAGTGTTAAATATTATACCTAAATTAAATAACCAAAACCTTAAAAAGTTAGAACACAAATTAATTATGAAAATTTTCTTACCAAAAGACACGTTAGTTTAAAATATTTTAATATATAAAGAGTTTAACTTCATTTATTTCTTTTCCACAAAGGCCCCGTACTACTTATTTTTTAATATTTTTAATTTAATTCTTTTCTTTAGTGATTTGGTTAATCTTTTACATATAATTTAAGTGTAAGATTTCTATAAGGTAAAATTTTAATTAATTTTAAAACTTTATAGTTCAAATAAGGAAAGATTTAAAAAATAAAATTTTAGTCAATTTTAATTATTAACTCTCCTAATATCTCTTACCATATATTTTAGGACATCTTAATTTTAAATATTATAAAGATAATGATATATTTATAATTAGAGGAAAATAATAAAAAGAAGATTTTGTCTAAATCAGATTCTTTTAATTAAGGGCAAAAGGTTCAAATAACATTATAAGGTCCTTCACACTTTTAATATAATATAGATATAGATAGATAAGTATATAAATAAAATAGAATTTCTTTGTTGAATGAGGTTTAGACTTATGTTATTCCCTTTCTTTTGAATTGTATTCACTTAAGTTATGTTGGGACTTATTTTATATTGAAATTTGATATAAGAGTATATGTTAAACTTTTTTTTGCACTACTAGAAAACAGGGAATTAGCGACGGACCAAAATTCGTAGCTAAACAACAAAAATCCCATGCTAATCCCATTTAGCTACAGATTAGCGATGGATTATAAGAAATTTCAATTATCTAAGAGCTTTTTAGCGACGAATTAGCTAGGGATTACCGATAAAATCCCTAGCTAATTCCATGTTCTCTTGTAGTGTTGGATTTTAAATTTAAGTCATACGTTCAAATTTAATTTATTTATTTTAGTACCATTGACTTGTTATTTCACATTGTATATTGCTCATTTTTCACTTACAATTGATAAATTATTATTTTTATTTGTGTCACGATCCAATTTCTTAGTCATGAGGGCACCTACAACCCCCAGTAGGTGAACCAATTCCCGTAGCCCAGAACGGTTAGTAATGAGCTACTATCTAACCAGCAAGCAGAATAATACATAAAATAGGTGGAAGCAAGGGATACATAAGATAAAGAAAATGAACAACATGAGTTTATACAGGCGCTAAAACCAACCCAAAACCTGGTATCATAGTATAAGAGTTGGAACTAAGTATATAGAGTACAAAGGATCCAGAATAATATATACATATCTGTCTCTGAATAACAAAAAGAGTACAAGATACAAAGGATGAGCTAAAAGCTATGTAACACCCCGGAAACCTATCCAGCTATCTAAGTTGAAATCTCAGGAAAAATCCCATGTTTCAGAAATGACGGATCCAAACCACGAGTCGTAGAATGAGTCTGTGGTTCAGTATCTGCAAGGTTGTCCTCTGGTCTGAGAACCACGAGTGGGTTCTACGGACCGTAGTTCATTCTACGGGTCGTGATTCCACTCGTGGAATCAGACTTATAGGCTGACAGTGTTCCCTGGAACTACGAGTCCAGTCTACGACCCATGATTCGAATGACAGAACGTCATTTGAAGTCGTGGTTCTACCTTAAGACCAGCTAAGTTCCCAGTGACGACGAGTCCATTTGACGATTTGTTATCAAAACTATGGGTCCGTCCTATTGACCCGTAGAAACTCTTCTACAGCCTGAGTTTTCCTATCAGGAATCACGAGTGGAACCACGGGTCATGGTTCAAACGATGGCCCGTGGAACCAACCCATAGAACCTGAAGCTGACAAAATTTCCTGATTTTTCTAAGTTAAATCCCAGGGGTATTTTGGTCATTGCCCACCCTTTTAACTCTTAAATGATGTCATTTTGGCTATTTCAAGTAGGGTTTTCACCTTTATTAGCCTAAGTTCCTCCTAAGATCTTCATCCTTCTCTCAAAAAGGAAAATTTCCTCCCCAAGCTTCAAGTCTCAAGCTCCAAGTTCAAGTCTCTTAAGTCTTTTCGATTCAAGTGGGTTATCTTCAATCAAGGTATGTGGGTAAACAACAATGGGTTCCTTTCACCCTTGTGCCTAAAACCCCTAATTCAAAATTTGATTTCATGATTTTAAAATTAGGGTTCTTATCTAAATTCTTATGGGTTTTGCTAAATATGATCTCCTTATGATTTGATTATGAAATTAATATTAAACTGCATGATTTCACATGGGTTTTTACATGTTGACTCTTATTTCATGAATTGAAGTTTAACCATGGAAATTTCTATATGCATGAAGTTGGTTTAAGCAAATTGGATTTTTATAGCACGTTCCTTATGGATTTTTAAGCATGTGCATGGCTAGTTCCTATGTTCTATGAAAGTATATATTTTATGAAAATTGAACTAGAGCCATGCAAATTTTACAAGTCATGAAGTATGCAAGTCTTTCCATGTTATGAAGTATGATACAAGATAAGACACCCGATGTTCCATTAATGCTCATGAATAAATTTTAAAACCCTAATTCATGAGTAGTATGACGATCCGGGGTATGAAAATGTTATGAACAAGTATGAACAAGTTTGGCATTGATATGCAACATGTATGTGAGCTCATGTTATATGTACATATATGTTTTGGGAGTAGTATTTAGCACCGAGTTGGACCGGGTGAGAGTACCCTTAGTCCGAGAACTACGTGCCATCGTAGGTTACCCATGCGAGGCTTATGATGACAAGATCCTGGTATGAAATGGTTCTAACTTTGGCAAGTTAGGAAAACCTTTTTCAGTGTGGGGCAATGACACCGGACTCCATGTAGCTCAACATGGTTTAATTTCGGTTAAGAGAAACTCCCACATGCTTATTTTACGCTATGAAGTTATATGATCTTATATTTGAAACTTAAGCCTTCTTCATGACTTATGCTTCTTATCTTATTATTTGTTCATGTCCTTCTCTTTATGTAATAAATCACTTAAAGCCTGTTTTTAAACTATTTTATCATGATTCATGCATCACTCTCATACTCAGTACATTCCATAGTACTGACACATATTTTGCGCTACATCATTTGATGATGCAGATTCAAGTGTTCCTTCTCAGATTTGTGGCTAGAGTTCCCAGGCCACTTTCTCTGTCAGTTGTTGGTGAGTCCTCTTAGGTCGAGGACTAGTTATGTTTAGCTTGTATGGACTTCCTATTTCCGTACTTCAAGTTAGCTAGGGTCTTGTCCTAGCAACTCTTTATGTTATGAGTAGAGGCTTTCAGAAATAGACAATATTCGAGTCTTCTTATGGATCTTGTATTCCTATTTGACTTGATTATCCATTATTGCTATTCTGACTTTATCTATTATGCTTCCGCTTATCTTTTGTTATGCTTGAGAATACTATGACCAAGGGTTAGCTTGGGGCACTTGGGGTCCCAAGTCCCGTGTTACGTTTAGGAGGTAATATCGAGGCATGACAGCTAAGCCTGGCCATCAAGAGCTCACCCTCAGCCTTAGATAGTCTAAACGTCCACCGCACGAGTCCATGAATCAATGGTGATGGCCCACACTAGGATCTGTAGCAGAAGATGCAGAGTGTAGTATGAGCAAGGGGTACCAGTAGGTATGATAGGCCGACTGGGCGCATATAAGATATAAAAGCAGTAATATAGCAGAAAAAACAAGTAGTCACAGAAACAACGAACAGGCACATGGAAGCTAGAACAGAAAGACTACAAGGAGAAACCAATCATGCTAGGCTAGCTAATAGAGCTATACTTCACAAAACACAGGTGCAGAAAAAAGGAACGCACCTGGGGTCCATGCAATAATATATATATATATATATAGAAAGTTAATGTCACGACCCAACTACCGGGTCGTGCAGGCACCTACTCTATTCCACCTAGATAGGAGAACCCTTACCACCCGAACCAACAGGAAAAGTGGAAAAAGGAAGTAAAACCATGAAATAAACCTTTTTGAAATACAAGGAACATCCTTTATAATATTTAAAGAATAAACCATTATAATTTGAAAACTGCCCTCCCCAGAACCTAGTCTAAGCCGATACAAGAGCTACTACAAGAGTGATACCAAAATGAAAGAGGACACAACTCCCACCATAGAAGCAAGAAGTAGGAGCTGCTGGAGAATCACCATCATCCTGTACCTATGAAACATCACTAATCCTGCAACCAGACTACACCCAAAAAGGTATAGCAAGAGTAGGTTCAGTACAAACACACGTACTGGTAGGCATCATCTATCGACCCGAATCCACTCGTACAATCGTATAGAAAAATAAGGGAAAGCATGTAAAATATTACCAATTGTCCCATCCTCCAACTTCCACCTCTACCAGACCCAATCTCAACCGACCGTCCACCTATACCCCTTACCTCAACCCTTCCTAACTCTTCCGCTGCCAACTCCACCACTCTAGCATTACCCCCCAGTACCTACGACTCCTCGAGTCACACTTATTACCTAGACTTCCCAAGTCACCTTAACCCTAGACTTCCCAATTCACCTTAACCTTAGACTTCCCAAGTCACCTTAACCTCTGCCCAACCGCTATGACTAAGCACCCAGAAATAACCCAGTAACTACCAACCCAGACAAACCACACTCATGGTTCCACTAACGAGTATCCCAGACCTCTCAGGGGTCCCTATGACAAATTCTCAACATAATAGTACTAACTAGAAACACAACTCCCGACTCTCAATATTCCTCCTTACTTATCATCACATGTAGTCCACTTTATGACCATGATCAACAATCAAAGGCAACAATGAACATTTTCATTCCACATAGCCCGGACCCACCCTAGGATCCCCCTAAGCTCACTTAAGTGTTAGATATGCAGTCCCGATCTACACTAAGACCAAACTCACATTTAAATAAAATCATCTGGCCTCTCATGGACCTAATGCAAATATCACAGTTCAAGAATACAACCCGGTTCACTCATGGAACCATCGAAAGAAAACAACAATACAGTTAAAACATCTCGTACCAGGCATGGTACCTGAGCCAACCATTAGAAATTCCAGTACCAAGCGTGGTACCCGAGCCAACCATTAGTAATTCCCATACCAGGCATGGTACCCGAGCTAACCGTTAGTATACCTGTACCAAGCATGGTACCCAAGCCAACCGAATGTCATAACAAGTCCAAATCAATCACAACCAATGAACAAACATACTTGTAAACCAACAATAAAACAAAAGAAGTTCATTTCACAAGACTAATTACCAGACAACTAGACATTCACAAAATATTCCATAAACATGCAACTCATACACTACTATGAAATAGTACGTGAACACATAATGCATATTAGAAATCAACAACCATCACCTACCCTTACCCAGGGTATGTAAACTCAACTTAAATCTCATCCGAAGACTAAGCCCAATAACCCCTTCACAAAACTAGTAGATACATCCAGTCTTGACCCTCCCCCTAGTATCGAAATACAACACGAGGGGGGGGGACCTTCCCTATCCCCAAAAATTTAACTATTTAGTACATTCCAGTTTCTTTATAACAACATTTTAGAGAAATCCTTTCTTTAACCTGTGGTGTAATTTTCCAAGTTCCCGATTCCCCAAACCTTCCCGACATCCCAATCCTGAATTCTATCATTTTTCCATACCTAAATAAACATGTACAGCCCAGAACACGACCACACGAAAATCCCTTCCAACCAAACCTAGTTCACACATAACCAACACCACAATCCACCAGACTCCGTGCCCAAAGGCCTAAGCATGGATTCTCCTTTTCAACTATACAGTAAGTACAATATGTAAATAGGTCAATCTACTCAATAATAAACCTAGCCTACCTGGATGCTAAGCATCTACGGAAGTGCATTTTTAGCTCCGTGAAGGCGTTCCCTATAGGATAATGAGTCCAAAATCCATTGTTTTGCGTCCCTTCAGCCATAATCCCTCCTTCTCAAGACTGCCAGGCCTTGGAGTAGCTCATGAGGGTTTTTGGAGAAACCCTCGTGTCGTTTCCAACTGAGGAGGAAAAGTCATTTATTAATTTCATGTTTTGAGGCTACTGCCTCCCATCATTCTGCTATGGCAGACGGCCATCCGCTATACCGGGATAAATACCGCTATAGCAGAGTGATGTCAGCCTGGCTAAATTTCAAAAATTATAGATTTTTTTGTCAATTCAACCCTGCTTAATGCGAAATTATTTTTAAATCATTCCCGAGATTTTGTGATATCATGATTTTCTGAAATAATGATGGATCCGGTCGTTACAACAGATACCAATTTACCCATCCTTCATCCCCGAATGATCCCAAAATCAAAAAGATGAGAAGAACTAGCCCGGGACCCTCACTCTCCTAAGTGACCGTGTATTTAGGAACCTATGTGAAATAGCGGACCTCCCCTTATTTAATCGGACCCAACCCAAGATGACAAAAATTAGTCTCCCGCTCTGACGAGGAATTCCCCTCTCCTGAGCTATCCGAAGAATTATGGCGTGTACCTTTCCGAGTAACCATGAAATCAGGGGCCTCGAATAATGTCAAAGAAAAAGAATTTGAAAAGACCCGAGAGAAACATTTCCTTTAAAAAAAGCTGATTTTCATCCGTTATAGCGGACATTATACCACTATAGTGCTTCGACTACGGCAGACTGTCGACCGCTATGGCCGTTGACAACAAATTGAAATAGGGGAGAAACGGATTTCACCCCCCATTCTCCCCATATTTTCTTCCGAAAATACTCCATTCTCTCCTGATCACCCCACTAACGACGTTGAAATTCTCAGGTAAACATCACTTTTACTTACTCTTATACTTCTTTGCACGAATTTAGACATGATTATGGTAGAAAACAAGGATTTGGGGGTTGTAGTGGTTTTTGAACTTGAACTTTGGTTGGATTATTTTGGATTTTCGAAGCATGGATGCTTCCATTAAATTCATAATGCCTCCACAGCGTCCTGGGGTTAAGGATTATACAACTTTTGGCCAAAAATGGGTCAAAACGGGGTGGGAGACTAAGGGTTGTTCTTGAATAAATTTGTGATCTGAACAAATTTTGGGGGTTATAATGCCCAAATTTTTGTAGAAAATAGTAATAGGGTACTTTAGGTGTGTAGATATGAACTTGGAATGTTGAAAACAAAATTTTGAGTCAAGGGGCACCATTGTTGCACCCCTTAGAGGTCTGGGACAATGAATACCGCTAGAGCAGTTGGGCTTCGCTATAGCGGTCCTACTACAATGGAGAAATATCCGCTATAGCGGTTCCATTATGGCGAACAACCGTCTGCTATAGTGGATGGCCGCAAACTAGTAGCCCCTCTGGTTGACACTTAAAATATTTTTCCCTTAACATTCATTCCCCTTTTCTTAATCCCTTATGCCTTGTCGAGTTCTAAGCCCACCCTTGGCTACATTGCAGGTTGACTAATTCAATGGCTGAGGAACAGTATCCTGTGTATAATTATGAGAGGTTCCCTAATGATGCTAGTCAAGAGAGGTTTCGAGACATCCGCGGGGTACGCTTTAGTTATGAGAGGGGCTGCAGAATGACATGTATGGATGGAAAAGCAGTCGCCTTCCATCGCATGGTTCGGGAGTTAGGTTGGGATTCCTTTCTAGTAGCTCTCTCTCCCGTGCAGGCAGGCTAGGTGGCAGAGTTCTATGCTATCCTTCCCACCGTCCATTGGGATAAGCTCAACCCCACCATCCAAATCCGTGGTGTATATGTTCAGGTGGATTCTCAAACAATCGACGAGGTTCTAGGGGTGCCTCATGTCTCCAATGAAGCATACGAGGCCAAGTTTTGGCTTTGGGACATCACTTGGTTGAGGGACACTTTAGTGGATGAGGAGTGTAGAGATCAGGTCTATTGGTCCACTCCCGAGGGCATCACTAGTGCTTACTTCTCTACCGATGCTAGGAGGTGGCTTAACTTGGTGTCTCAAAGGATCCGCTCATCGGAAAATAAGACTAACATAACTAATGCTCGAGCCCTGGTAATTGTTTGTGCTATGCAGGGGATCATCATGAACATGGGAGAACAAATCATCTCCAAGTGGAAGGAGTTCTATCGGGGTCATAGGAAGGGCCTCTATCTTTTGGGTTTGGTGTTCGAGCTATGCAAGAAAGTTGGGGTGCTTGTGGATCATACTGATAAGGAGGTAGAGATGGATGACCCGTTCGACCCTCTCCGGGTGAAATTGGTCTCTTCAAAGAAGAAGAGGAAGGTGGATGAAACAGGGAGCATCCAGTCGGTTGAGGAGGCTGACGATGATGATGATGACACTCCCGCCCCTTCCCAGCCTCAACCCCCTATCACCAGCCTCTAGCTTGAGAAGACTTTGGCCGCGGTCCGAAGGTTCACGGAGGGCACCGCCGCTGGAGGTACATCCCAGCCCCCTTTCGTTCAGGAATTTGCAGCACTCCACAGGGAGTTAGATGAGGAGAAGAAGAAGAGACGCTCCCGGGATCGCATGTTTGCCCGAATTTGGAAGACCGTTAAGTTCATGTTCTCTTGTGTCACCCCGGGTCAGGAGCTTTCCACACTGGAGCCTGAGGATAGGAAGGAGTTCCCTTTCCTGAGCGATGATGAGGCGTAAGACTCCCCCTCCCCCTTTATTAAGACTATTTACTGCTTTCTAGGTTTTCGCCCCCGTTTGGGCCTTGTTCTAGACAATATTTCCCTTTCCCTTCCCCCTTTTTTCTTTCGCAATGGATGCTTGTTTTAGACAATTTTCCTTATATGCATACTATATTTAGCTATATAGATGATTTACTTGCTTCACATTGCAATTTACAGCTTACTATTGCGTTTTTAAAGCCCCAGGGATGAAATGAAAAACAGGGGAAAACAGGGCAGGCATTCTACCCCGAACCTTTCCGCTATAGAGGTTGTCACTCTGCCATAGCGATACCACCATAGCGATAAAAATATTGCTATAGCGGGATCACCATAGCTGTGCAGGTCCGCTATGGCGGTACCGATGGTAACCGTCCAGAAATTTAAGATTTTCAGCAAATATACGCATCCCCTTTCCCGGTTATCATGGTCTAACCCTGTCAATCCCCGCATGGTCTTAAACAATCCCCAAGACAATTCCTGGCAATACACAATCAAAACTTAGCATCCTATTTTACAAAACTCATGGAAGAAAGTCAATCACATCACACCTCCCCGCTATCCCGCTGGGATAATCCCATTGTTCCCATGGTTCCCAACCAAGTCCTGACTGTCCTGAAACTGAAGTTTCCCCTACAATCGTAAATCCTTTCCCCTCACCATCTTGACCAATGATGAGTCCCATTCTGAGAATAACATGAAATCTTCACTCCAAGCACATAGTTGTTGACACCCAATTTTTACCCTCCACATTCGTAAATAATTGTGAGCTTCTACTATTTTAAATAATTTTGAAATAATTGTCTTTATAAAACTTTAAGTCTTTCAAAATTAATTTGAGGTTAATTTAGTTAATTTTAGGTGAAATATGCATGCTCTATATTTAATTATATAAGAGTATATAAATTTTACGTAAAGAAATATTTCAAAAATTATTTTAAAGCAAAACCTTGGTTAAAGTTTGAAATGTGCTCCATTTTCCTCAAACAGATTTAAAATCAATAAATGATCCTGTGATTAATTCTTTGATTTTGAACAAGTTAATTATGTTTTATAAAATAATTATTCTTAATTGTTAAAGCTAGGAGCTGGTTTTATTAATTAAGAATTTAATTAGTCTCATTTCAATTTCGGCCTAAGCTCTTTAATTTATTTAATTGGCTATGTTTTAAATTCAGTTTGGCTAGCCTATGAATTAAATCCAGCCACATTTGCAAGAAAAATGTGGCCAAATCTTTAAACCCACCTTATTTCTCCATTTCAGTCGTCCCTTAGCCCAAAACAATTCCCAGCCCAAATCCTTTAACACTGAACCAGCCCAACTCACCCTATATTTCCCCTCACCAGCACATGTGCATACAACACTTATATTCCCACACACATTCTCTCCCAAACGCTCCACGCTCTCTCTCTCTTTACAGAAAGAACGCACCCTTTATACCGACGCACCTCGTACAAACACCAAAACCCACCTGTACCTCATCTTCTCCATCTCACCTCTCTCGAAAACCCTAATGTTTCTCTCCAAAATGACGATCAACATCAACAAGAAATGCCAACCTCCATTAAAATTTCCAAACGCCTTCCAAACCTTCATCCAAAGTCGAGCTGTCAAGGTTTCGAAGGTTCTAGAACAGCCCTATGTGGCAATTTCTTCGCGGTTTGAGCGAAATTTTGTACAAATTTCGTACAATTTCATTGCTGCTCAACATTATCCAAAGAGCAATTTTGAAATTCCTCAGGCAAATTCCCAGAAAACCCTTTTGTTTTTCCCCCCTTTCTTCACCCAAATCTCCCTATAAATAGCCCTCTCCTCCATGAGAATTGAGAGCTGGCTTTTAGGGAAAAATCTGGGAATTTTGAAGGAGCATTGCTTCAATCTCACGTAACCAAGGTTTCAGATAAATATATACTAAAAGTCGAACAACGACGAAGTCATTGTGAATCCCGGTGGTGGTGAAACTTTCCAACGAAGTTCGAGTCCCAATTGGCTACTCCGAAAAAGGTAAATACCTCATGCTTTTGTCTATTTTTGATGTCGATTGATGTTAATTAGAAATCCTGATATTGGTTTTAGGCTGGAATTTGTTTGATTTGTTGTAAAAAATAAAGTCTAGAAGTTGTAGAATCTGTTTTATTAAAATGGTGATTAAGGCTCGAAGTCCTGAAATTTTCCTCCATCTTTCTCCTGTTTTCTTCTTGTTTTAATGGGGGTCTCATATGAATGTCGATGTGTTGTTTGCTTCACTGTTTAAACCTCCTCTACGTGTTGTAAGAACCTAGAAAGAAATACTAGTGCCTGTTTCAATTATGTTTTGTGACTACTATACGCCCACGTAAATGCTTGTTGTGTAAAGGTTTTTGCTTAAAGAATTAGTTTATCAAGCATGAATGAGTTTGTTCAGGCTAATTTTGTCCAACCTCTGTTTAACTCATTTGCTCTATTCCCTGTAAGTATAAATGTGTGTTTCTCATATGATCAAAATCTGTTCAAACATAGTCATCTTCTTCATTATTTTTTTAGTCAGTCTCTGTGTTGTAGATAAAAATAGGTTGGTCTCATCTTAATAACCACTTATTGAGTTCTTGTGATTTTCAACAAAAAGTCTCCGTTGTATGCTTAAATTCTTCTTCCCCCTTTTCCCTTCTTCCATGGTGTATAACGTATGATTTCCTTTGGGTGTGAATCTTATCTATGTGCATTCTCTATGATCTCGTCAATGTTCTCCCTCCCTTTTGTTTGTTGCACTACTCGTTTTCTTTTTTTTCCCATGCTGTCTTGAGTTTTATACTTTACTAGAATTCTCGTCTTAAAAGAAGTATAAATGAGGTTTATGTTGTTCTTCTTTTCTCTGTTCATCTATTCTGCTTTTGATGGCATGTGGTGTGTAAATTTTATTCAATTGGGATCAAGAGATACCAATTGGACTCAACCCATACAAGAAATTAAATGAATTGCACGAAAGGAATGGAAGAAGGGATGTTTCCTAGAATGCTTCATAGCTTCCCAAAGATTAGATGTGGACGTCAACACACCAGTCCGCGAGACTCTATTCGACATTTTGCTCTTGTACTGTGTCACGACCCAACTACCGGGTCGTGCGGGCACCTACTCTAATCCACTTAGATAGGAGAACCCTTACCACCCGAACCAACGGGCAATGCGGAAAAGAAAATAAACCATTAAATAAGTCCCTTAAATACATGAGAAATCGTTTTTATAAATAGTTTAGAAAAATAAACGACTTAAAGAATTTGCAAAAAACATTTACAATATGAAACACCCTCCCCAGAACCTAGTCTAAGCCGGTACACGAGATTCTACAAGATGAGTATATGACATAAATGACACAACTCCCACCATATAAGAAAAGTAGGAGCTGCTGGAAGATCACCGCAATCCTAAACCTGTGAAACATCACCAACCCTGCAATCAGACTATACCCAAAAAGGTATAGCAAGAATAGAATCAGTACAAACACACGTACTGGTAGGCATCATCTCCTGACCCAAATTCACTCCTACCATCATATAAAAATCAAGATAAAATGCACAAGGTAAATGCTTCACCCCTTTCAACATCACTTTTATCAAGCCCCCCATTCGAAACTGACTATCCTAACCTTTAGACTTACCAAGTCACCTTGTCACGTAGACTTCCCAAGTCACCTTGACACCTAGACTTCCCAAGTCACCTTGACATCTAGACTTCCCAAGTCACCTTGTCACCTAGACTTTCCAAGTCACCTTGACACCTAGACTTCTCAAGTCACCCTGTCATCTGGACTTCCCAAGACACCTTCTTGACTAGATATTCAGACTTGACCCGACAAACTTCCCAACCAAACCACTTATACCCGTAGTATTACTTACCAGTGTCCGGCCCTTCCCGGACTTCTAGGACAACTTTCAATCCTAGTTATAACAACCGACAACTACAACCTCATACTTTTCGTCTTACTCCCAATTGACCAATCACATGAAAATAGCCTAGCAATCATTGACACATTCAATGACAACAACAGAGTTATATCTAAATCCCTTTCAAATCCCGAAACACGGACCCTCCAAGGATCTTCTAACTACACCTAAGTGTTAAACATGCTACCCGGTCTACACCAAGACCCACCCTTAGCTTATTAACTACAATTAATTCTTGATCGTCATTAATACACTTAAAAAAAATATATTGTGAACTTATAACCTCTTTTAGATAGTCCGGACCCACTCGGATCCCTCTAACACATCTAGGTGTTAACATGACAATACGGTCTACACCAAGACCAACTAATAGTTAACATCATAACCCGGTCTACACCAAGACCAACTCCTAATATAATTACCCGTCCTACACCAAGACCCAAAAGAACAATATAATATAATAACCCGACCTATACCAAGACCAAACTCACAATATAATTAGCCGGCTTACACCAAGACCAAAACTACAATATAATATAACAACCTAGCCTACACCAAGACCAAAAGTAATAAAATATAATAACCCGGCCTACACCAAGACCAAAAGTAATATAATATAACAACCCGACCTACACCAAGACCAAAAGTAATATAACAATTTATAAACACAGCCCGGTCCACTCATGGAACCAACACTATTCACACAATGCAACAATATCAATGAAATAATGCAGTAGAGTAAACTCGTACCAGACATGGTACCCGAGCCAACCATTAATATTTTCTTGTAGCAGGGGTGGTACCTGAGCTAACCATTTGTCATACCCGTACCAGGTATGGTACCCGAGCCAACCGTTAGTATTCCCGTACCAGGCGTGGTACCAGAGCCAACCAAATATCAATCAATCCATAGTCAAATAATGAACAAACAACTTGTAAAACCAACAAACAACACACCGTTCAATCCACAAACTATAATATAGGACTCTTAGACGTTCCTAACAATCCCCTAAGCAATGTATCTCATACAAACACTTAGATAAGAGCACACAACATACATTCCTAACAATTCCCTAACCAATGTATCTCATACAAACACTTAGATAAGAGCACACAACATACATTCCTAACCATTCCCTAAGCAATGTATCTCATACAAATACTTAAATGAGACTACACAACATACAACATTTATAGGAATCGTTAACCATCACCTACCTCTCCCCGGGTGGGTGACTTAGCCCAACCTTTGTCCGAGGACCAACCCGTTTCCCCTTACTGACATATAATGAACGATTTCCTTTCTTAGAATAATTTAGCAACTACGTGATTCCCGAGACTTTACCCAACACCAAAAACAGAGTGGGAGCACCTCCCATTAGCCCTAGTAAAACCAACAACTACATATCATGCCATTTACATTCCCGAAACCTTATCTAGGAGTTTCCCATTTCCATTACCCGTAGCTCCCAAGCATTCTCCCGATTCCCCGAACCTTCCCGACATTCCAGTCCCCGAGCCTATCATTTTAGTCAACCAAAAGAATAAAAATTTCCCCATTAACGTACCATAAAACTAACCCTTCAATCCATACAATTCCTAATTCACACATAACAAGTAATAAATCCGCCAGACTCCGTGCCCGAAGGCCTAATCATGGATTCTCCCTTTCATTCTACACAATAATGGGAATAAAAAAATGGTCAATCTACTCTTGGGAAGAAACCTAGCCTACCTGGATGCCAAGCCGCTGCTCAGTGAAATTTCTGGCTCCGTGAAGGTGTTCCTTGATGGATGATTAGTCTGAAATCTATGGTTTTCGGACTCCTTCAGCCAGAATCCGTCCTCCCCATGGCTCTCAAACTTTGGAGCAGCCTAGGAGGGTTTTTGGAGCAACCCTCGTCTCTTTTTGACTAAAGAAGGGAGAATGGCATTATAAAACCCGTTTCTAGGCTTTCTTGTTCCGTCATTCCGATATAGCGGATGGCCAACCGCTACAGTGGTACCGCTATAGCGACCTAAATTCTGCTACAGCGGACTCAAATTTTAGCACAAACAGTCTTTAGTAAAATAGTCATAACATTTTATTCAGGAAGCGGATTGACAAACGGTTGGTGGCATTGGAAAGAGGACTCAAAGATCTTTAATTTGGTGGGTATTGGGACTTCTAACTCCTTATATTCTAGGATAAAAGCACGTTTGAAGTTGACCCTAGTTTGAACTTAGCCCGAAACTAAATCGGTAAGGAAGCTTTCTACTTAACTTTGTGCTAAGAGTATTATATGACCTTATTACATACCAAATGTACTCCCCATAATAAAGAATTAAACCTAACTCTTATTACGAATGAGAGACACCTGTCTTGATCGCAGATATTTTCAGTAACGACGGAATAGGCCATTACAACAGATACCAATTTACCCATCGTTCTTCCCCAAATGATCTCTAAGGCAGAAGGAAAAGAATGAACCAGCCCTTAGAAACCTAACGCTCTACTATGATAGGATAGAATAGCCTCACGTGAACCATCGAACTCTCAAATCCCCCTGGTGTACCCCAGTTCAACTAAAATTTAATTCGATTCTGCTTTGTCAAGGAATTTCTTCCTTCGAACTATATGAGATTAGTTAGATTACTCCTCCTTGAGTGCCCAAGAAATCCGGGGCCTCATTGAAACACCGTAGTGAAACATTTCAAACATAACGGACCAAAACTTAATTTCCTATGCTATGGTGCTGACAATCGTTGATTTCTATCTCCGCTATAGCGGAGGTCGCAATAGCGATATGTTCAACCGCTATGGCGGTTGACATGGGACATAAAGTCGTAAAGTTCCCCAAAAGTGCCAATTTTATAACACATTAATTTCCTGACGTTCTGGAACAACCCCTTCACGTCAACCCACATACCGAGAGTTCTACATACCCGAATTTGATTTCGAAAAGTCTCCCGAACTCCTTAAGGTCTTGGCTAATGGAAAAACTAGCTCAACCTAAGATATAACACCCAATCCACACCTGGATTTCCCTAGATCTTACCTTTCTCAGAATTCCTTCCAGACTAGCCTAACCCGAGATTTCTAACTCCTCAACCAGAAGTTTTCTCACCTGAACTCCCTCAACTGACCCTACCACTAAGGATCATCAATAATAAACCAGCCAAATCACCCTCATGACATAAGACTATGAGCAATTTCCAACACTGCTAAGCCAATTACGGTCATTTGGCCAAATTCTACCTAGGTGACTATTCCCACCAGTGGTAAATCAAAAATTTCACCAATACCCCGGGCTATCATATCTACCCTTTCCTCTTATTGCGCATGGATGCTAAATAATTCATGCAATAGCTCGCAGCTCAAATAGTGATTTAAAATGACCCGGGAATGAAAGACAGAACAAGGGAAAAATAGGACAGGGAACATGCCCTGACCATCCCGCTATAGCGACTTGCACACTGCTATGGAAACCCCCAAGAGTAGTAGCCCAGAAAATTTACCATTCTCTGAAAAATTCTCTCATTCCCCTTTCCTATTAACATTTTTTAATCCCGTTAATCCCGCCATGGTCTTAAAAAATCCTCAAGACCATTCCCGGCACTCCACATACTGAAACTTAGCATCAATTATCACAAATCAACAAGAGGATTATGCAAGAAATTATTCTTAACAACACACTTCTGCTATCAAGCACAAATAACCCCCTAGTTCCCTTGGTTCTCAACCAAGTCCCGACTGTCCTGAAACCGGAGCTTCCCTACAGTCCATAATCCCTTTTTTGTTCCCTTACCATCTATATAAATGGTAAGCCTATACCCGAATGTAATGCAAATAATTCTAATTAAGGCATATCACAATTTATCATTTAAAACAATCACAACTTTCAAGATGGGAATAAATTTCCTTAAGTTACAATCATGAGTTACCATACAATTTTCTTTACTGCATTTCCTGCCATCAAGCAATGATAGACCTTTTCCCCCATGGTTCCTAACCAATCCCGACTCTCTTGAAACTGGAGTTTCCCTACAGTCGTAAGCCTTGTCCCCTTACCATTTTTACCAATGGCAAGCCCATTTCCAAAATGTAACACCACTTTATTGACCAATTCAAGTACACATAAAAAGTAATTACAAACCAAAGCACACCAATTCAAGGTATGACTCCTCCCGGACCAAAACATTCACAGTAAATCAAATAATTGCACACCACACATTTGCATTCATTCAAACAACATTAATACACATAAGCACAATCTCAAGCCTCAAGCTTAAACAATCAATCAAATCAGTTTCATTACTTTTTATTCACCTCATGGATGACTATTTGCCAATCCATCCATACCTTTACATAGCCTCCCAGGACAGTTACCAATTGAAACCTTCCCGGTTCCAATCCTTCTTTCTTATTTGTCGTAACCGGAGTCGAATGACATCCTTCACCTTGTTGAGATACCAATTGGAATCGAGAGATACCAATTGGACTCAACCCATACAAGCAAGTAACGAAACCGCACAAAAAGGAATGAAAGAAGAGAAGTGTTTCCTAGAATGTTTCATGGCTTCCCTATGATTAGATATGGACGTCAACACACCAATCTGCGGGACTCTATTCGACATTTTAATCTTGTACTGGGAGACCGATAACCTGGATTCTGATACCATTTGTCACGTCCCAACTACCGGGCCATGCGGGCACCTACTCTAATCCACTAAGATAGGAGAACCCTTACCACCCGAACCAACAGGCAATGTGGAAAAGAAAATAAACCATTAAATAAGTCCCTTAAATACATGAGAAATCCTTTTTACAAATAGTTTAGAAAAATAAATGACTTAAAGAATTTGCGAAAAACATTTACAATATAAAACAACCTCCCCAGAACCTAGTCTAAGCCAGTACAAGAGCTTCTACAAGATGAGTATATGACATAAATGACACAACTCCCACCATGGAAGAAAAGTACGAGCTGTTGGAAGATCAACGCAATCCTTAACCTGTGAAACATCACCAACCCTGCAACTAAATTATACCAAAAAAGGTATAGCAAGAGTAGAATCAGTATAAACACACGTACTGGTAGGCATCATCAGCTGACCCGAATTCACTCCTACCATCATATAAAAGTCAAGATAAAATGCACAAGGTAAATGCTTCACCCCTTTCAACATCACTTTTATCAATCCCTCCATTCGGAACCGACTATCCTAACCTTTAGACATACCAAGTCACCTTGTCACCTAGACTTCCCAAGTTACCTTGAAACCTAGACTTCCCAAGTCGCCTTGACATCTAGACTTCCCAAGTCACCTTGTCACCTAGACATCCCAAGTCACCTTGACACCTAGACTTCTCAAGTCACCTTGTCATCTAGACTTCCCAAGTCACCTCCTTGACTAGATAATCAGACTTGACCCGACTAACTGGCCACCCAAACCACTAATACCCGTAGTATTACTTACCAGTGTCCGGCCCTTCCCGGACTTCTAGGACAACTTTCCATCTGGTTATAACAACCGACAACTACAACCCCAAACTTTCCGTCTTACTCCCAATTGACCAATCATATGAAAATCACCTAGCAACCATTGACACATTCAATGACAACAACAGAGTTATATCTAAATCCCTTTCTAATCCCGAAACCCGAACCCTCCAAGGATCCTCTAACCACACCTAAGTGTTCAACAGGCTACCGGGTCTACACCATGACCAACTAATAGTTAACATCATAACCCGGTCTACACCAAGACCAATTAATAATATAATATAACAACCCGGCCTACACCAAGACCAAACTCATAATATAATTACCCGGCCTACACCAAGACCCAAAAGCACAATATAATATAATAACCCGGCCTACACCAAGATCAAACTCATAATAGAATTACCCGGCTTACACCAAGACCAAAAGTACAATATAATATAACAACTTGGCCTACACGAAGACCAAAAGTAATATAATATAACAACTCGACCTACACTAAGACCAAAAGTAATATAATATAACAACCCGGCCTACACCAAGGCCAAAAGTAATATCACAATTTATAAACACAGCCCGGTCCACTCATGGAACCAGCACCAATCACACAATGCAGCAATATCAATGAAATGGTGCAGTAAAGTAAACTCGTACCAGGCGTGGTACCCGAGCCAACCATTAGTATTTTCTTGTACCAGGCGTGGTACCTGAGCCAACCATTTATTATACCCGTACCAAGCATGGTACCCGAGCCAACCGTTAGTATTCTCGTACCAGGCGTGGTACCTGAGCCAACCGAATATCAATCAATCCATAGTCAAATAATGAACAAACAACTTGTAAAACCAACAAACAACACACCGTTCAATCGACAAACTATAATATAGGACTCTTAGACGTTCCTAACAATCCCCTAAGCAATGTATCTCATACAAACACTTAGATAAGAGCACACAACATACATTCCTAACAATTCCCTAACCAATGTATCTCATACAAACACTTAGATAAGAGCACACAACATACATTCCTAACCATTCCCTAAGCAATGTATCTCATACAAATACTTAAATGAGACTACACAACATACAACATTTATAGGAATCGTTAACCATCACCTACCTCTCCCCGGGTGGGTGACTTAGCCCAACCTTTGTCCGAGGACCAACCCGTTTCCCCTTACTGACATATAATGAACGATTTCCTTTCTTAGAATAATTTAGCAACTACGTGATTCCCGAGACTTTACCCAACACCAAAAACAGAGTGGGAGCACCTCCCATTAGCCCTAGTAAAACCAACAACTACATATCATGCCATTTACATTCCCGAAACCTTATCTAGGAGTTTCCCATTTCCATTACCCGTAGCTCCCAAGCATTCTCCCGATTCCCCGAACCTTCCCGACATTCCAGTCCCCGAGCCTATCATTTTAGTCAACCAAAAGAATAAAAATTTCCCCATTAACGTACCATAAAACTAACCCTTCAATCCATACAATTCCTAATTCACACATAACAAGTAATAAATCCGCCAGACTCCGTGCCCGAAGGCCTAATCATGGATTCTCCCTTTCATTCTACACAATAATAGGAATAAAAAAATGGTCAATCTACTCTTGGGAAGAAACATAGCCTACCTGGATGCCAAGCCGCTGCGCAGTACAATTTCTGGCTCCGTGAAGGTGTTCCTTGATGGATGATGAGTCTGAAATCCGTGGTTTTCTCACTCCTTCATCCAGAAACCCTTCTCCCCATGCCTCTCAAACTTTGGAGTAGCCTAGGAGGGTTTTTGGAGAAACCCTCATCTGTTTTTGACTAAAGAAGGGAGAATGGCATTATAAAACCCGTTTCTAGGCTTTCTTGTTCCGTCATTCCGCTACAGCGGACTTAAATTTTCAGCACGGATAGTCTTCAGTAAAACAGTCATAACTTTTTACTCGGGAATCGAATTGACGAACGGTTGGTGGCATTGGAAAGAGGACACAGAGATATTTAATTTGGTGGGTATTGGGACCTCTAAATCCTTATATTCTAGGATAAAAGCACGTTTGAAGTTGACCCCAGTTTGAACTTAGCCCGAAACTAAATCGGTAAGGAAGCTTTCAACTTAACTTTGTGGTAAGAGTATTCTATGACCTTAGTACATACCAAATGTACTCCCCATAATAAAGAATTAATCCTAACTGTTATTACAAATGAGAGGCACCTGCCTTGATCGCAGATATTTTCAGTAATGATGGAATGGGTCGTTACATACTGGGAGATCGATAACCTGGTCTCTGATACCATTAGTCACGACCTAACTACCAGGCCATGCAGACACCTACTCTATTCCACATAGATAGGAGAACCCTTACCACCCGAACCAATAGGAAAAGCGAAAAAGGAAGTAAAACCATAAAATAAATCTTTTTGAAATACAAGGAACATCCTTTACAATATTTAAAGAATAAACCATTACTATTTGAAACCTGCCCTCCCCATAACCTAGTCTAAGCCAGTACAAGAGCTACTACAAGAGTGATACCAAAATGAAAGAGGACACAACTCTCATTATAGAAGCATGAAGTAGGAGCTGCTGGAGAATGACCATCATCCTGCACCTATGAAACATCACCAATCCTGCAACCAGACTATACCCAAAAAAGTATAGCAAGAGTAGGGTCAGTACAAACACACGTACTGGCAGGCATCATCGGTCGACCCGAATCCTCTCGTACCATCGTATAGAAAAATAAGGGAAAGCATGTAAAATATTACCAATTATCCCATCCCCCAACTTCCACCTCTACCAAACCCGATCTCAACCAACCTTCCACCTATACCCCTTACCTCAACCCTTCCTAACTCTTCGACTGCCAACTCCACCACTCTAGCATTAACCTCAGTACCTACGACTCCTCGAGTCACACTTATCACCTAGACTTCTTAATTCACCTTCACCTTAGACTTCCCAAGTCACCTTAACCTTAGACTTCTCAAGTCACCTTAACCTTAGACTTCCCAAGTCCCCTTAACCTCTGCCCAACCTCTATGACTAAGCACCCAGAAATAACCCAGTAAATGCTAACCCAAACCAACCTTACTTATGGTTCAACTAACGAGTATCCCGGACCTCTAAGGGGTCCCTAAGACAAATTCTCAACAAAATAGTACTAACTAGCAACACAACTCCCGACTCTTGGTCTTCCTCCTAACTTATCCTCACAAATAATCCACTTTACAACCATGATCAACAATGAAAGGAAACAATGAACATTTCCATTCCACATAGCCCGAACCTACCCTGGGATCCCCCTAACCTCACTTAAGTGTTAAATATGCAGTCCTGGTCTACACTAAGACCAAACTCACATTTAAATAAAATCACCCGGCCTCTCATGACCCTTATGCAAATATCACAGTTCAAGAATACAACCCGGTTCACTCATGGAACAATCGAAAGAAAACAACAATGCAGTTAAAACATCCTGTACCAGGCGTGGTACCCGAGCCAACCATTAGAAATTCCCATACCAGGCGTAGTACCTGAGCCAACCATTAGGAATTCCAGTACCAGGCGTGGTACCCAAGCCAACCGTTAGTAATTCCCATACCAGGCGTGGTACTCGAGCTAACCGTTAGTATACCCATACCAGGCGTGGTACCCGATCCAACCTAATCCTAACAAGTCCAAATCAATCACAACCAATGAACAAACATACTTGTAAACCAACAAGCAAACAAAAGAAGTTCATTTCACAAGACTGATTACCGGACAACTAGACATTTACAAAACATTCCCTAAACATGCAACTCATACACTACTATGAAATAGTACGTGAACACATAATGCATATTAGAAATCAACAACCATCACTTACCCTTACGCCAGGTACGTAAACTCAACTTAAATCCCACCCGAAGACTAAACCCAATTTACCCCTTTACAAAACTAGTAGATACATCCAGTCATGACCCTCTCCCTAGTATAGAAATACAACACGGGGTGGGGAGGGACCTTCCCTAACCCCGGAAATTTAACCATTTAGTACATTCCAGTTTCTTTATAACAACATTTCAGAGAAATCTTTTCTTTAACTTGTGGTGTAATTTCCAAGTTCCCAGTTGCCGAACCTTTCGGACATCCTAATCCCTGAATTCTATCATTTTTCCATACCTAAATAAACATGTACAGCCCAGAACATGACCATGCAAAAATCCCTTCCAACCAAACCTAGTTCACACATAACCAACACCATAATCCACCATACTCCGTGCCCGAAGTCCTAAGCATGGATTCTCCTTTTCAACTATATAATAAGTATAATATGTAAATAGGTCAATCTACTCAATAATAAAGTGCGTTTCTGGCTCCGTGAAGGCATTCCCAGTCAGACAGTGAGTCCGAAATCCATTGTTCTTCATCTCTTCAACCATAATCCCTCCTCCTCTAGACTTCCAAGCCTTGGAGCAGCTCAGGTGGGTTTTTGGAGAAACCCTCGTGTCTTTTCCAACTGAGGAGGAAAAGTCTTTTATTAATTTTACGTTCTGAGGCTACTGCCTCCCGTCATTCCGCTATGGTGGATGACCATCTGCTATAGTGGTTCTTCTATAGTGAGATAATACTGTTATAGCAGAGTGACATCAGCCCGGACCAAATTTCAAAAATTACAGATTTTCCACCACTTCAACCCTGCTTAATGCAAAAATATTTTTAAATCATTCCCGAGATTTTCTGATATCGTGATTTTCTGAAATAACGATGGATCCAGTCGTTACATTTAAAGGAGAAGGTGGTATACCGGTAACCTTAAATAAAAGAGGAAGGAGGAAAGGAAAATAGCGATAACACGCTTGAAAACAAGATTAAAACCAGGTCATGCTAGTAACACCATAATCAGGATTAATATCGTGATAGAAATAATAATAAATAAAAGTCTACCTACAGTCCCACGGGTGCCCATAAGCCCGAGGAACACATACAAGTGAAAACAAACCCTCTGGCATCCCATACTACCGGAGCGTACACTGAGCAAATAACAAACAAGGGTGGATCCGAACATAATATGCATGATATGATATGCTTAAACCAAGTGATGGTAGTGTCGTATGTTACCCCCTCCAATACCTAAAAGGACCAATAGAGGCAGGATCCATGGAAGGGATTCCCCCGAGTACCTCAACTCCACCGTACCCCTTCCTTCGGTCATCCTCAGCCCGTAGCTCTTGGCCCAGAATGACAGGGTCCATGGAGGTCTACTCGTAGACCACATACTAATACTCAAGCCTCGATATAGCAGTCCGAAGTGCAACCAGATCCAAACTAGTAACCAAATCTCGTGAATGCATGTCTGGAGTCTATCTAGGTCTAAATCAGTGAAATAAGTCTCATAAAGCCTATCAAGGGTGCCCAGACATAATTGGGTCTAAAACAGTAGTAAAGCCAGTGTACTGCTCGGTCCGTCCGAGTCTGGTATAAGTATGAAAATAGTGGTAAAATCATGTTTTTTTTAATTCTTTCTTGAACCAAGAAGATCCATGAAAACAATTCCAAACCCTTTATAATGATTTTTACCGAAAACGCGTCCTCGGGCCATGCAAGGTTTAGAAAACCAACAATAGTAGGCCTAAAGCAAAAACCATAGTAAAACATGTGAAAAACCCACCATGTCGGCCCTGCATATGCTCCAATCGCTCTATAACAAGCATAACCAGCTCTATAATAATAGTATCAATGTCTGGGACTCACAGACATTCCCAAATAACCCACCATCTATGGTCCAAAGTCAAAACAAGGCCACACAGGAAAACAAGGGTGATACTATCAACTACAATGAATACTACAATCATCTGAGAAAGAAATAGGTCGAACATGAAGAAGCGGACAAGGTTTGGGGTACTAAGCTAATAAACCCAACCCAAGGATGCTAATTAGTACAATTATATCTTATATATGCGAAGTCTAAAAGAGTTAAATCGTAACCTACCTATCGTCCGATGACAAGCTGCTAGAACAATGATGTCCAGGACCGAACCTATCTGAGAAGCTCCGAAATGAAATCAAACTCGAATTCGGACTTGAATAAATTGACGTGGATAATTGATTTTCTTTTGGTGATCGAATATTGCATCAAAAATATATTTTTCCACCAAATATCTTCCCAGAATGATGTTTCTGTGCATGAAAAAACATTACTCAACAGCTCAATCTCATGTTCACGCTCACATAATCGATCCAAAAATTGTATTCCAAAATCGATCAACTGGTGTGTTATTAGAAATGGCCACCAAAACAGAAATTTTTCGTGACAATCTTATGTAGAAGACCTAGTAGTTCTGTTCTTCAATCATATTTGGCACTAATCCAACACACATTATAAATTTTTTGAGAAGTTATGATAACCCCCATAATATGAAAATTATACATATGGTAGCATTCTTCACTTTCCAAGCGGCGGAGAAGTGACAATTATATGTCAATTATATACATATATAAGAAAGAGGTGGCTTCTCCCACTTTTAAAATTCATCAAAGAAATAGTATTAATTAATTGCAAAATTGATAAAGTGCCACTAAATAACATACCTTGTTTGCTTTCCACTCCCTCCACTTCCACGTGGAAGTGGAGGTGAAACACCAAAATATTTTCACCTCATTACGTAAGCACTCGAGTATTGCAAAGGTTCGTGATAAAATATATAACTTTTATAAAATAAATACATACACAAATATATTATAACAAAAGTATTTTTCATAAACATTTAAAACATTTTAGGAAGGTAATAAAAATAAAACTTATATCAAACGGGAAACCCTATCCTCGAAATATTATGACACCTCGAATCAGTATCGACCTTCCCACCAGGTCAGTTGAGGTCATACGATCGCAAATTACTATCGCACGATTTTGATAACTCAACTCTCAAAACTCTGTTCTAAAATAGGGAAACGGCCATAAAGACCAAATGAACGACCAGGGCACCGAACCACCGGTCCCAGCAAGCCATAAATGACTTGGGGCCGCTACAAACAAGCTCTAACAGTACACGAATTGCATAAACACGAGAATGACTAGAAGGGTCATTACATCATTCCCTACTAAAAGGACTTTTATCCTTGAAAGTCAAGGACAAGGAAGTACCTGAAGGCTCAAACAACAGTGGGTACTGAACCCGCATCTCCCTCTCGGTCTCCCAGGTAGCCTCCTCAACCGGACGGTGCCTCCACTGAACTTTCACAACCGGAATTTTCCTAGATCACAACCTCCTGACATCTCTGGCAAAAATAGAAACTAGCTCCTTAACAAATGCCAACCTCTCATCCAACTGAATCGAATCCCACTGCAACACATGAGGCTCAACTAGAACATACCGTCACAACATCGATACATGAAAAACTGGGTGCATAGAAGAATACATCGGAGGCAAAGCTAACTGATAGGAAACACTACCAACCCTCCGAAGAATCTTAAACGACCTAATGTACCTAGGTCTAGGCTCTCCCCACCTACTAAATTTCGTCAGGCCCTTCATGGGCGATACACGGAGGAACACCAAGTCACCAACACTAAGCCATGAAGTCTACGATCAGTGTAACTCTTCTATCTATTCTGAGATGCCCAAAGTTTATCCCGAATCACTCATACTCGGTCTAAGGAATCCTGAAGTAAGTCTGTACTCGGTGGCCTCGACTCCAACCTATCAAACCACCCAATTGGTGATCTAAAATTCCTATCATACAATGTCTCGAAGGGTGCCATGCCAATGCTCAAATAGAATCTATTATTATAAGCAAACTCAGCCAAAGGCAACTGATCCCAAGAATCTCCAAAGTCAAGAACACAGTCCCAAAACATGTCCTCCAGGACAAGAATAGTCCTCTCAAACTAGCCATCTATTTTAGGGTGGAATGTAGTGCTAAGCTGAACCTCTGTACCCTAAATACCTCTGAATAGCTCTCCAGAACTGAGATGTGAACTGAGCACCGCGATCTGAAATGATAGAAGTTGGGACTCCGTGCAACCCAACAATCTCACGAAGGTAGATCTGAGCTAACCTCTTTGCACTGTAAATAGTCAGAACCAGCAAGAAGTGCACTGACTTAGTCAGTCGATCAACAATCACCCAAATCAAATCAAACCCTCAAGAAGTACGAAGCAATCTACCTACGAAATCCATAGTGATCCCTTCCCACTTCCACTCAGGAATGGGAAGTCGCTGCATCAAACCACTAGGTCTTATGTGCTTGAATTTCACCTGCTGATAGTTAAAGCACCGAGATATGAACTCCGCTATGTCCTGCTTCATTCCACCCACCAGTAAAGCTGCCTCAAATCTCTGTATATCTTGGTTGTGCCAGGATCGATGGAATACCTAGAATAATATGCCTCATGGAGAATAAAATAAATCAAATCACCAACTCTTGAAACACAATGTTGACTATCAAACCTCAAGACCCCATCTGAATCTAGAGTAGCTCGGCTGGTCTCACCCTGAATAACCTGATCACGAAGATCACACAATTGTTGATCCTCGAATTGACGGCTCTGAATTTGATCAACCAAGGTAGAACGAACCTCAACAATGGCAAGAACTCTGCTAGAATCCGACAAGTCAAGCCTAACCAAACGGTTAGCCAAGGACTATATGTCCAAGGTCAATGGTCACTCTAAACCTGAAAGAGAAGCTAGGCTACCCATACTCACTGCCTTCCAGCTCAAGGCATCTGCTACCACGTTTGCCTTGCCCGGATGATACAGAATAGTGAAGTCATAGTCCTTCAGTAGCTCGACCCTTCTCCTCTGCCTCGAGTTCAGCTCTCTCTGACTCGTGATATAATGAAGACTACGATGATCTGTGAAAATCTCACAGTGAACTTCATATAGGTAGTGCCTCCAAATCATAAGCGCGAAGACTACCACCACCAACTCTAAGTCATGAGTGGGGTAGTTGTGCTCGTGAACCTTCAGCTGTCTCGACCCATATGCTATCACACGACCCTGCTGCATCAATACATAACCCAGACCAACCCCTGAAGCATCACAATATATCGAGAAACTCTGAACCTCAATTGGTAAAGTCAACACTGGAGTTGAAGTTAACAAGGCCTTAAGCCTCTGAAAGCTATCCTCGCACTGATTCGACCATTGAAATGGGACATCCTTCCTAGTAAGCCTAGTCAAAGGTGTTTCTATGGAAGAAAACCCCTCGACAAACCTCCTGTAGTACACTGCTAACCCAACAAAGTTGCAAACCTCGGTAGGAGTAGTAGGTCTCGGCCAATCACGAACCGCTGAAATATTACCCAGGTCCACTCTAATCCCATCCTTAGACACCACGTGTCCTAGGAATGCAACTGACTCAAGCCAAAACTCACACTTTGAGAACTTGGCGTAAAGACAATGATCTCTCAAAGTTTGGAGTATAATCCTCAAGTATTTCTCATGCTCATCACTACTCCGCAAGTATACAAGATGTCATCTATGAAAACTATAACAAATGAGTCCAAATACGGGCCAAGCACCCTGTGCATCAAGTTCATAAAAGTTGCGGGGGCATTAGTCAACCAAAAGACATCACCAGGAACTCATAGTGACCATAACCTGACATGAATGTTGTCTTAGGGATGTCCTCCACCATAACCCTTAACTGGTGGTAGCCTGACCTTAAATCTATCTTTGAAAATACGGCCGAACCCTGAAGCTGATCAAACAAATCATCTATGCGTGGCATCGGATACCTATTCCTCACAGTCACCCTATTCAGCTATCGATAATTCATTACACATCTGCATCGACCCATCCTTCTTCTTCACAAACAGAACAGGAGCACCCCAAGGTGATACACTCGGCCTAATAAAACCCTTAGCTAACAAATCCTAGAGCTGCTCCTTAAGCTCTCTCAACTCAGCTGGAGCCATATGGTAAGTAGAAATGGAAATGGGTCTTGTACCTGGCTCTAACTCAATAGCAAAGTTGATATCTCTCTCGGGTGGAAGGCCTAACAGGTCAGTAGGGAACACATCTAGGAATCTCTAACCACAGGAACCAACTCAGGGGAAGAAGTGTCGGCACTAGCATCTCGGACATATGCTAGATAAGCCAAACACCCGCGAGAAATCAACTTCCTGGATTGAAGACAAGAGATGATCCCAGATTGTGCGCGACTGACAGAACCCTGTCACACAACCGAGGATGCGCCAGGCACGACTATGGTAACAGTCTTGGCATAACAATCCAAAACTGCATGATGAGGCGATAACCAGTCCATGACCAGAATGACATCAAAGTATAACATATCAAAAATCATCAAATCACCCAAAGTCTCAATATCTCTAACTGCAATCATACAGGATCTCACAATATGATCCACTACTAAAGAATCTCCTACCGGGGTTAAAACAGATAATGACTCACCAGCCAACCCCAAACAACACATAAAGTAGGCAGATACATACGAGCAAGTAGATCCAGGATCAAATAAAGCCAAAGCTGATTGACAGCATACAGAATTGTACCTGTGATCACAGCATCCCAGGCCTCTGCCTTTGGTCTCCTAGGGACCGCATAAAACTGAGGATGATGACCACCTGACCGACCTCCATCCCTTCCACCTGTCCTACCACGCTGGGCACTACCTCTAGCCTGACCACCACCCCTCTAACCGATGGCTTTACCGCACAGATAGGCAGAATCGGCTGAGCGGTTGGCTGAACTGTACCCCATTGGGGGTAATCTCTAGCAAAGTTCCCAATAACTCTGCACTCATAGCAAGCCCCTGACAGCCTATACTGTCGAGATGAACCAGCAGAATCTGTATGGCCACCACAGCCTGATACCCTAGAAGTTGCACCTCTCGACGGCTGCCCACTATAGCCCTGCTGGCTACTCTGACCCAGCTCATACTGAGGCCTACTAGAAGACTAAAGTGAAGCCTGAACTGGTCGACTAGACTGACCCTCGTGCTGCTGTGGCTGATAACCTCGACCCCACTGTCCTGAACCTCTACTCTCATGACGAGAACCATTATAGCTGCCCTGATATCGAGGCCTCTTATCTCTACCCCCGGAGTTATGATGATGCAAATCCTCTACAGTACGGGAATAGTCCATAATAGCCTGGAATGACCGACCACTAGCAACCAATATCTCTGCTGGTACTCTAAACTCTCTCCTTAGCCCCCAAACAAACCTACGAACTCTGTCAGGCTCAGTAGGCATAATCATGGCCCCAAATGGAGCAAGCTGATGGAAATGGGTCTCATACTCTGATACAGTCATAGAACCCTGTGTAAGTCTAGTGAACTCCTCTCTTCGACACTCTCTGTCGCTCTGGGGTAAGAACATGGCCATAAAGGCCTCATAGAACTCGGACCAAGTCAACGGAGGTGATGATGCTAGTCTGCAAGCAACCTGGGCCCTCCACGATAGCTTAGTTGGGCCCTCCAGCTGATATGTAGTGTATCCAACACCATGAGTCTCCAGTAAACCCAAATGGTGCAATATCTCCTCGCAGGTAGTAATAAAGTCATGTGGGTCCTGTACAGAAGTACCAGCAAACCTTGGAGGTGCCAATATCAAAAACCTACCCAACGCCTTCTACTCTGTCTCTATCATAGCTGGGCGAGGGTCAAGAGGTTGTGCAACTAATGGGACCGGAATAACCTCAGCACGGGGAGCCGCAGTAGCAGGCTGCACTTCTGAACTTTGTGTACCTAGGGCTACCCCCTGAGCGGATGTATATGCTATCTCAGAAGGCCACGCTCCAATCATACCCAAAAGTTGTAGAAGTAAACCCCAGATATCTGAAGACTGAGCTGGGGCTGACACAGAAACTGGTGCTGAAGCTGGCACTGAAGATGGTGTGTCATCACCTGAAATCAGGCCATGATGGCGTCTACGTAACCCCCTGGTAGACAAGCCAAAACCCAATAATTTGGGAAGATAATAATAATAATTAAACCAAGGAAAAGCAGAAGATATAAAGAAAAGACAGGGCCAATAGCATATATACATACCAAAGTACAAAATATACAAAAGATGGCCCTAAAGTGACCAAGAAGACAAAACAACATGAGAACCCACCCGGGCCTGGTGTCACTAGTACAAGAGCGACTAAAGTAAGGATTAGCTATACAACAGATGTTGTCTATCCAAAATACAAAATATAGACAGGATGTACAAGATGGAAAGCATGTAAAGTCTCAAAAACCGCTAGGAGCTCACTGCGATCTGAACAGCAACAGGCCTCGAACGATAGGAGATCAGCGAGGGTGGCTCATACTAGGTGCTGCATCAGAAAAAGATGTAGAGTGTAGTATGAGTACCAAGGCAACAGGCACTCAGTAGGCATCATAGGCTGACTGAGTGCAGAAAGATAATATTTAAATAAGAGATACAGGAAAGTAGCTAAATTATAGGGATCCACCTAAATCTAGTTATAAAGCCGAGCATACTATCAATAATCCAATAAGGTGAAGAACAAACAAGATCAAGCCAAATCCAGAGACAATCCACATGCCAAGAGAAATATAATGCGATGCACGATGATGCATGCATGAATGCAATATAATATAAACCCGGAATACTACATCGGGCGCCCGGAATACCACATCGGACTATGCATATAGATATGTGAAAGCAAAATACTCGAAATAACACATCGAGCTATGCATATATATATAAATGAAAGTAAAATACCCAGAATAACGCATCGGGGGTCCAAAATACCGCACCGGACTATAAATATATGCATAAAAAATATTTTTCCCATTTTCCTTCCAAAATCCATAGTAATACTCAAAATAATTTGAATAAGTCCAAAAATCACCACCACCGTAGTAAAGCCTCATTTCAAACCAAAATCCTTGAAAAATACTTCCATGTTGTACCAATGATATGTCATGAAATGTGGGTATGAAATATCCACAAACAGAGAAAAACCACACACACCAATAGGTAGAACAGGGCAGAAGTACCCTCCAAACCAAGAGAACTGACCTGGAATTCCATCCAAATCCAAGCCATGGCCTCGGGCCCACAGTTACACACAACAATGGAATAAAGTGGGTAACAACGAATACCACCCGAAAATCTCTATTCTACCTCTAAAGCCTCCTAAAAGCATACTCAGGATTCTATACTAGTCAAACAGATAAAGTAAGCTCCTAGGCTAAGGATAGCATATAGTTCTAGACTAAAAACCCAAAATGGCCAATTGAAGTTATAACAGGATTTAAGCCTAAATTCTACCTAATATCCAACCTAACGTTCCAGTAACTCCTAAATATATATAATCTAACTAAAATCAATCTAGAAGGTAAACGTAACCTACCTCGGGGCCAAAGTGCAAGCACGCTCCGCCACTCATGTGCCTTCCCTTTCTGAATAGCCTCAGAAAGCTTCCATGCTATCAAGAACATAATCTAGGTCTCAAGACGAGAAGAACAACACCCATATTGCTATACGAAAAAATCGAGCCAAAAAGTGGGTCGAAAAAATGACCCTTGGGGCTCGCGCAATGAAACAGAAAACAAAAATCACAATTATGCTCGCGGTGGGTTAAAGAACCCATACCCAAAGTCGACATTCCGGAGCTAATGACACTGATGGAATTTCTATCTGAGGCCGTCTTCTCCGAATGTTGACCAAAGTCAACCCTACCAGCCAAACTAACTTGAAAACCCACAAAGCAACACAAAACCAAACCGAAAGCACTCAGACCAAGACCAATGGTCCCACTAGACCAAAATCCCCATTTCGGACCCAACGGAACTGTTGGAATTTGATTCTGAGCATGTTTTCCAAGAAAGTTGACCGAAGTCAAAGATTTACCAACTTTAAGTGCTAAAACAGGGAATTTGTCACAACGACCTAACGAACGGCCCGGGCACCGAACCGTAAGTCATAAATGACCTATTGCCGCTAAGGGAAAGCTTGAAATGCAGAAAAAAGCATGGAAAATGGAAAATAACCTGGAGGGTTATTACAACATCAACTACTAAAAGAACTTTCATATGCGAAAGTTAGAAAAAGGATAGTACCTGAAGACTTGAAAAGACGAGGATAACAGGTCCGCATGTCGGTCTCGATCTCTCAAGTAGCCTCCTCGACAGGACGATGCCTCCATTGAAACTTAAATGGCGGAATCTCCTTGGACCTCAACTTCCTAACATGCCTGTCCAAAATAGCAACAGGCTCCTCCTCAAAGTCTAAGGACTCATACAATTGAACCGACTCTAACTGAAGCACATGAGACTCATCTGGAATATATTGCCGCAGCATAGAGACATGAAACACCAGATGCACACTAGAAAGAACATGAGGTGAGGCTAACTCATAAGCAACCTATCCAATACGAAAAAGGATCTCGAATTGCCCAATAAACCTCAAACTGAGCTTACCCTTCCTCCCGAACCTCATCACGCCTTTCATGGGCAATACCCAAAGGAACACACTATTACCCACCATGAACTCTAAATCCCAAACTCTCTGGTTATCATAACTCTTTTGCCTATTCTAGGCAGTGCGAAGTCTCTCCTAAATAACCCAAACTCTATCCATGGAATCATGAAGCAAGTTAGTACCCCACGGCCTAACCTCGAAAGCATTGAACCAACCCACCGGAGATCTGCATCGCCTACCATACAAAGCCTCGAACGCAGCCATCTGAATGTTGGAATGGTAACTATTATTATATGCAAACTCTTCCAAGGCTAAACATTGGTCCCACTAACCCCCGAAATCAATAACGCAGGCTCGCAGCATATCCTTCAGAACCTGAATAGTGTGCTCTGACTGACCGTCTGTCTGTGGATGAAAAGCAGTGTTAAGCTCAACTCTAGTACCCAACTCTTTCTGAATAGACTACCAAAAGTGTGAAGCAAACTGAGTACCTCGGTCGGAGATGATAGAAACTGCCACACCATGCAAATGGACAATCTCTTGAATATAGATCTGAGCCAACCTCTCAGAACTATAGAAAGTCTGAAATGGCAGAAAGTGAGCAGACTTTGTCAACCTATCCACGATAACCCAAATAGCATCAAATAACCACAAGGTGCATGGCAAACCGACTACAAAGTCCATGGATATGCGCTCCCATTTCCACTCCGGAGTGGGTAGCCTCTATGACAAACCACCTGACCTCTGGTGCTCAAACTTCACCTGCTGATAGTTCAAACACCTGGATACGAGCGACGAAATATCCCTCTTCATCCCATACCACCAGTAGTGCTTTCTTAAGTTATGATACATCTTAGCTACCCCGGGATGAATGGAATATCTAGAACAATGAGCCTCCTCCAATATCAATCTGACCAAATCACCAACTCTAGGAACAAAGAAGCGACCCTCGATCCTTAGAATACCCTCTGAATCCAAAGTCGCCTTCCTAGCCTCACTGCTCAACACCTTGTCACGAATGATCCTTAATCTCACATCATCAAACTGTTGTGCCTGAATCTTCTCCAACAAGGAAGATCTAGCCTCAACACAAGCAAGAATACGACTCGGCTCAGAAATGTCTAATCTAACAAACCTGTTAGCCAAGGACTGGATGTCCCAAGCTAAAGGTCACTCCTCAGTAGCTAAGAGAGCCAAGCTACCCATACTCACTGCCTTTCGGCTCAAGGCATCCGCCACCATGTTTGCCTTGCCCAGATGATAGAGAATAGAAATGTCATAGTCCTTCAGTAACTCCAACCACTTGCGCTGCCTCAAATTTAGATCCTTCTGGCTGAAAATGTATTGAAGACTACGATGGTCAGTAAAGATCTCACAATACACGACATAAAGATAATTCCTTCACATATTCAACGCGAAGACTACCACTGCTAACTCCAAGTCATATATGGGGTAGTTCCTCTCGTGAACCTTTAACTGTCTGGAATCATATCCAATAACCCGACCCTGCTGCATCAACATACATCCCAAACTAATACCTATTGTGCGGTGAAACCCTTACCCTCGATCAAAAGAGCAAGAATCGAAGCTGAATTCAACAAGGCCTTGAGCTTCTGAAAGCTCGCCTCACACTCATCTGACCACTGGGAGGGAACATTCTTCTGAGTCAATCTAGTCAATGAAGATGCTATCAAAGAAAATCCCTCTACAAACCGTCTGTAATATCCTGCTAACCTGATGAAACTGCGAACCTCGGTAGGAGAAGTAGGCCAAGCCCAGTCATGAACTGCTGCAATCTTCACTAGATTTACCATAATTCCTTCCTTGGACACCACGTGCCCCAAGAATGCCACAGACTCAAGCCAAAATTCACGCTTAGTGAATTTGGCATACAACTGGTGGTCTTGCAAGGTCTGAAGTACAACTCTAAGGTGCTGCTCATGATCCTCCCTACTCCTCGAATAAATCAGAATGTCTTCGACGAACATAATCACAAATGAGTCCAGGTAGGCACTGAACACACAGTTCATCCACTCCATAAATATTGCTGGGGAATTAGTCAACCCGAAGGACATGACTAGGAACTCATAATAGCCGTATCAAGTCCTAAATGCAGTATTTGGGATGTCCTCAACCCTAATTATCAACTGGTGATAACCGGACCTCAAATCTATCTTAGAGAACACTGCCGCACCCTGTAGCTGGTCAAACAAATCATCAATACACGGCATCGGATATCTGTTCTTAACTGTCACCTTATTCAACTGCCTCTAGTCAATACACATACGCATAACCCCATCATTTTTCTTCACAAATAGAACCGGAGAACTCCACGGAGACACACTAGGCCGGATGAACCCTCTACTCAGTAGATCCTGGAGCTGATCCTTAAGCTTCCTAAACTAAGAAGGTGCCATCTGATATGGCAGAATACAGATGGGCTTGGTTCCCGGCTCAACATCGATACCAAAATCAATGTCACGATCAGGAGGAAGACCCGAAAGATCCAAAGGAAACACATCCGAATACTCGCAAACCACAGGAATAGACTCAAGAGGAGGTGTGGTGGCACTAGTATCACGAATGTAGGCAAGATAAGCTAAGCACCACCTCCCAACCAACCGCTGGGCGCTCAGAAAAGATATAACTCCTCTCGGCATGTGGCTATCGGCTCCCTTCCATATGATAGGAGGGATACCAGGCATCCGAAGAGTGATAGTCTTGGCAAATCAATCCAAGACTGCACGATAAGGAGACAGCCAATCCATGCCCAAGATCACATCAAAATCTACCATATGAAGAACAACCAAGTTTACCCACATATCGTACCCCAAGATAGCCACCACACAAGCCCGATACACCTAATCCACTACTAAAGAATCACCTACTAGGTAGATAAATGCAAGGGCGCAGGCAAAGACTCACAAGTAGACTACAGACGAGTAGCATAATAAGTAGATACATCTGACAATGTAAACCTTGGATCAAACAAAGCAAAAGTAGACTGATGGCAAATAGAGATCATACCTGTGATCACAGCATCTGAAGCCTCGACCTCTGTCCAGCCCGGAACTACATACATGTGGCCTCGACCGCCATGACTACTTGACCTACCGAACTGAGGACCACCTCTAGTACCCTGGGAACCACCCCTACTACCCTATGAACTGCCTCTAGCTGGTGGCAATGGAGACCTAGAGGCCTGAACTAACTAATCATGTCGCCTCGGGTGCTGTTCCATCGGACACTCTCTAGCAAAATGACCCATCTTGCCACACTCATAACAACCCGACCCGATGTACTCTACTATGAAGACCCAGCCAAATTAGAACAACCACCATAGCTTGTAGACCCTGAATGACCACCTCGTGGAGCAGGAATGATACTCTAGCTACTCTAACCCTCAGCAGTCTGTAATGTCGCTTGAATAGGACGGCTTGACTGGAAATGCTGCTGGTGCTGACCAATACCATAGTAACCCCTACCACGGCCCTATGAATCGCTGAAACTGCCCTGATGGTGGGGTTTCTTATCGCTGCCCCTTGGGCCTCGCAAAGTACACCATCAATAGTATGGGCATGATCAACTACCTATAGAAAAGACTGACCTGATGCTACCATACCCTATGTGGCCAAGCGGAGATGCAAGGTCAAACCTCGAACAAACTGGCGTACTCTCTCATGCTCAGTGGGCAGAATCATAGTGGCATGTCTAGACAACTGATGGAACCGAACCTCATAATCTGACATAATCATGGAGCCCTGCTCCAACCTAGCAAACTGATCCATCAGACGCTCCCTCATGCTACGCGGCACATATTTCTCCAAAAAGGCTGCGGAGAACTGATCCCAAATAAGCGGAGGTGACTCAGCTGGTCTGCAAGTAACATATCACCTCTACTACTATTTCACTAGGCCATCCAGTTGAAACACGGTGTAATCGGCTCTATGTGACTCGACTAACCCCAAATTATGTAACCTCTCCTGGAATCTAGTAAAAAACTCATGCGCATCCTCCCTAGAAACACCTGAAAACCTTGGAGGACCTAATCTCAAGAACTTACCAAGCATCTTTTACTCCCCAGAAGACATAACTGGCATGGCTGGAAGAGGGGGAGCAACTGTAGGGATCGGTAATACCTCAAATCTGGGAACTGCAGCAGCAGGCTGTGCTCCTGAACCCTGTGCTGCCTACTGAGCTGAAGTTTGAGCCTCACCTAAAACCTGAGAATCAATCGAAGTGCTCAGTGAAGCTATTGGCTGAGTCATACCCTCGAGTAACCCCAACAATCGAACCAAGGTGTCCGCAATACTGGAGTAGCCACAAAACCTGCTGGATGCTGGGCTGGTCCCATATCCTCTGGCTCATACTAAACCTCATCCACCCTAACCTCAGGGTCTGGTGACGGTAGTCTAGCCTGGGCTTGAGCTGGCGCTGCATCCCATGCCCTACCTCGACCTCTGGGTCAACCTCTACCCTGTCCCTTAGCTGAGGCTCTAACTTTAGGTGCAGGGGCCTCGTCCTCACCCGCTGTAGATCTCATCTGAACCATCTGAGAAAAAGTGAAACAAGTATGCTCAAAAGCTGATTAAGTTAATAACGCACGACAAGGAATCAAATAGTATGACATATTTCTTAGGAATGTCCTATAGCCTCACGTAGATTGGATACGGACATCATCGTACCAATCCACGAGACTCTACTAGACAATTTACTCTTGTACTGGCGATACCAGTGAACCTAGTGCTCTGATACCACTCCGTCATGACCAAAAACCGATCTATGATGGCATCTACGTAACCCTCCGGTAGACAAGCCAAAATCCAATGATTTGCGAAAGGCAATAATAATAATTAAACCAAGGAAAAGCAGGAGATATAAAGAAAATACAGTGCCAATAGCATATATACATACCAACGTAGAAAATATACAAAAGATGGCCCTAAAGTTACCAAGAAGACAAAACAACACGAGAACCCACCCAAACCTGGTGTCACTAGTACAAGAGTGACTAAAGTAAGAAGAAGCTATACAACAGATGTTGTCTACCCAAAATAAAAAATATAGATAGGATGTACAAGCTGGAAAGCATGTAAAGTCTTAAAAAGCGCCGAGAGCTCACCGCGATCCAAATAGCAACAGGCCTCGAATGACAGGAGATCAGCGAGGGTGGCTCATACTAGGTATTGCATCAGAAAAAGATGCAGAGTGTAGTATGAGTACCAAGGCAACGAGTACTCAGTAGGCACCATAGGCCGACCGAGCGCACAAAGATAATATATAAATAAGAGACACAAGAAAGTAGCTAAATTACAGGGATCCACCTAAATCTAGTTATAAAGCTGAGCATACATCAATAATCCAATAAGGTGAAGAACAAACAAGATCAAGCGAAATCCAGAGACAATCCACATGCCTAGACAAATGTAATGCAATGCACGATGATGCATGCGTGAATGCAATGTAATATAAACCAGGAATACCACATCGGGCGCCTAGAAAACTGCATTGGGCACTCTAAATATCGCATCTGACTATGCATATAGATATGTGAAAGCAAAATACCCAGAATAACACATCAGGCTATGCATATATATATAAATGAAAGTAAAATACCCGGAATAACGTATCGGGGGTCTAGAATACCGCATCAGACTATAAATATATGTATAAAATAGTATTTTTCCTATTTTCCTTCCAAAATCCATAGTAATACTCAAAATAATTTGATTAAGTCCAAAAATCACCACCATCGTAGTAAAGCCTCATTTCAAACCAAAATCCTTGAAAAATACTTCCATGATGTACAAATGATATGTCAGGAAATGTGAGTATGAAATATCCATAAACAGAGAAAAACCACACACACCAACTGGCAGAACAGGGCAGAAATACCCCCAAAACCAAGAGAACTGGCCTGGAATTCCGTCCAAATCCAAGCCATGGCCTCGGGCCCACAGTTATACACAACGATAAAATAAAGTGGGTAAAACAGAAAGTAACATCAAACACCACCGGGAAATCTCTATTATACCTCTAAAGCATACTAAAAATTCTATACTAGTCAAACAGATAAAGCACGCTCCTAGGCTAATGATGGCATACAGCTCTAGACTAAAAACTCGAAATGGCCAATTGATGTGATAACAGGATTTAAGCCTAAATTCTACCTAATATCCAACCTAACATTCCAGTAACTCATAAATATATATAATCTAACTAAACTCAGTCTAGAAGGTAAACCGTAACCTACCTCGGGGCCAAACTGCAAGCACGCTCCATCACTCGTGTGCCTTCCCCTTCTGAATAGCCTCAGAAAGATGCCACACTATCAAGAACATAATCTAGGTATCAAGACGAGAAGAACAACACCCATATTGCTATACAAAAAAATCAGGCCAGAAATCAAGTCAGAAAAATGACCCTTGGGGCCCGCACATTGAAACAGAAAACAAAAATCACAATTATGCTCGTGGTGGGTTAAGGAACCCATGCCCAAAGTTGACATTCCAAAGCTAACGACGCTGACAGAATTTCCATCCGAGGCCGTCTTCTCCGAATATTGACCAAAGTCAACCCTACCGGCCAAACTCAAAGCAACACAAAACCAAATCGAAAGCACTCAGACCCAGACCAATGGTCCCACCAGACCAAAATCCCCATTTTGGAGCAAAAGGAACAGTCAGAATTTGATTTTCAGCATGTTTTCTAAGAAATTTGACCAAAGTCAAAGAGTTACCAACTTTAAGTGCTAAAATAGGGAAATGGTCATAACGACCTAACGAACGGCTCGAGCACCGAACCGACAGTCCCGACAAGTCATAAATGACCTGTAGCCACTGAGGGAAAGCTCAAAACGCAGAAAAAAGCACAAAAATGGAAAATTACCTAGAGGGTCATTACATGGTGGCACCTGGGCTATCCCTTAGTCCAGATGCTACTGCTCGGGAACAAACTCGGGCTCAACCTCGACCCTCGGAGATCTAGCAGGTGTCGCTGCTTGGGCACGTCCTTTACCCCTACCTCTATGACTTCCCCGGCCCCTAGCTGAAGTTGGGGGTGCTGAAGTCAAAGCCTCGCTCCTCTCTGATGTCGACGCTCTTGTACGAACCATCTGCGGAAGAATGAACTAGAATAAGTGATATTTAAGAAAACTTCCAAGGATAAGACGTATGATACAGAAGCAATAATAGAGTCATATTTCTTAAGATGTCACTGTAGCCTCCCAAAGATTGAGTACGAACATCTCCACCCTGATCCGCAGGACTTTACTAGACATTGGCTCCTATACCGATGACACCAGCAAACCTAGGCTCTGATACCAAGCTATCACGACCCGAATTCTTGGTCATGAGGGCACCTAAAACCCCCCAGTAAGCAAACAAATTCCCATAGCCCAAAATGGTTAGTAATGGGCTACTATCTAACCAACAAGCAGAACAATACATAAAATAGGTGGAAGATGGGGATACATAAGATAGAGAAAAGGAACAACATGAGTTTATACAGGTGTTAAAACCAACCCAAAACCTGGTATCATAGTATAAGCGCCGGAACTAAGTATATAGAGTACAAAGGATCCAAAATAATATATACATATCTGTCTCTGAATAACAAAAAGAGTACATGATACAAAGGATGAGCTAAAAGCTAATCCCGGCCATCAAGAGCTCATCCTCAACCTCAGATAGTCAAAACATCCACCGCATGAGTCAACGAATCAACGGTGATGGCCCACACTAGGATATGCACCAGAAGATGTAGAGTGTAGTATGAGCACCAATTGCTAAGCAATGGGTACTCAGTAGTTATCATAGGCTGACTGGGCGCATATAAGATATAAAAGTAGTAATATAGCAGAAAAGAAACAAGTAGTCACAGAAATAACAAAAAAGCACATTGAAGCTAGCACAGAGAGACTACAAGGAGAAACCAATCATGCTAGGCTAGCTAATAGAGCTATACTTCACAGAACACAAGTAAAGGAACAAGGAACGCACCTAGGATCCATGCAATAACAATATATAAAAAGAGTTAAAGGAGAAGGTCATATACCGGTAACCTCAAATAAAAGAGGAAGGAGGAAAGGAAAATAACGATAACACGCTTGAAAATAAGATTAAAATTATGTCATGCTAGTAACACCATAATCAAGATCAATATCGTGATAGAATAATAATAAATAAAAGTTTACCTGCAGTCCCACGGGTGCCCATACACTAGAGGAACATATACAAGTGAAAACAAACCCTCCGATATCCCATACTACCAGAGCGTACACTGAGCAAACTGCAAACAAGGGTGGATCCAAATATAATATACATGATATGATATGATATGCTTAAACCAAGTGATGGTAGTGTCGTATGTTACCCCCTATGGTACCTAAAAGGCCCAATAGAGGCAGGATCCATGGAAGGGATTCCCCTGAGTACCTCAACTCCACCATACCCCTATCCTCCGATCACCCTGGACCCATAGCTCTTGGTCCAGAATGGCAGGGTCCATGGAGGTATACTCGTAGAAAACATACTAAAACTCAATCCTTGATATAATAATTCAGATTCAACCGGATCCAAACTAGTAAGTTAATCTCGTGAATGCATGCCTGGAGTCTATCCAGGTATAAATCAGTGAAATAAGTCTCAAAAACCCTATCAAGGGTGCCCGGACATAACTGGGTCTAAAATAGTAGTAAAGCCAGTCTGCTGCTTGGTCAGATCGAGTCTGGTATAAGTATGAAAACAATGGTAAAATCATCTTTTTTAACTCTTTCTTTCTCCAAGAAGATCCATGAAAAAAAATTCCAAATCCTTTATAATAATTTTTACCGAAAATGGGCCCTCGGGCCATGCAAGTTTTAGAAAACAAACAATAGTAGGCATGAAGCCAAAACCATAGTAAAACATGTGAAAAAACTCTTTGTATGCATGAGAATGGCATGCTCAATCACAAATAGTAGCCCAATGGCTCACAATCAACCTATCGGCCCTGCACAGGCTCCAATCGCTCTACAACAATCTTAACCAGCTCTATAATAATGGTATCGATGTACGGGACTCACGGACATTCCCAAATAACCCAACATCTATGGTACAGAGTCAAAACAAGGCAACACAAGACTACAAGGGTGCTACTATCAACTACAATGAATACTACAATATCGGAGAAAGAAATATGTCAGACATGAAAAGCGGACAGGGTTTGGGGTACCAAGATAATAAACCCAACCCAAGGATGCTAATTCGTACAATTATATCTTATATATGCGAAGTCTAAAAGAGTTAAACCATAACCTACCTGTCGTCCGATGACAAGCTGCTAGAACGACGATGTCCAAGCCCGAACCACTCCAAGAAGCTCCAAAATGAAATCAAACTCGAATTCGGGCTTGAATAACTTGACGTGGATAATTGATTTTCTTTTGGTGATCGAATATTGAATCAAGAATATATTTTTCCACCAAATATCTTCCCAGCATGATGCTTATGTGCATGACAAAACATTACTCACCAACTCAATCTCGTGTTCACGCTCACATAATCGATCCAAAATTTGTATTCACATAATCAAAAATATATTTTTCCACCAAAATTTGTACTAGAAGACCTAGTAGTTCTATTCTTCAATCATCTATGGCACTAATCCAACACACATTATAAAAATTTTGAGAAGTTATGATAACCCCCATTACATGAAAATTATACATATGGCAGCATTCTCCACTTTCCAAGCGGTGGAGAAGTGACACATATATGTCAATTATATACATATATAAAAAAGAGGTGGCTTCTCCAACTTTTAAAATTCATCAAATAAATAGTATTAATTAATTGCAAAATTGATAAACTGCCACTAAATAACATACTTTGTTTGCTATCCACTCCCTCCACTTCCACTTGGAAGTGGAGGTGTAACACCAAAATATTTTCACCTCATTACGTAAGCACTCGAGTATTGCAAAAGTTCATGATAAAATATATAACTTTTATAAAATAAATACATACACAAATATATTATAACAAAAGTATTTTTTATAAATATTTAAAATATTTTAGGAAGGCAATAAAAATAAAATTTATATCAAATGGGGACACCCTATCTTCAAAAATATTATTACACCTCGAATCAGGATCGAACATCCCACTAGGTCAGTTGAGGTCATACGATCGTGAATTACTATCGCACGATTTTGATAACTCAACTCTTAAGACTCAGCTCTAAAATAAGGAAACGACCATAAAGACCAAACGAATGGCCAGGGCACTGAACCACCGGTCCCACCAAGCCATAAATGACTTAGGGCCGATACATGCAAGCTCTAATAGTACAAGAAATGTGTAAACACGGGAATAACTAGAAGGGTCATTACAATTTGAATAATATAATGTTTATAAATATTAGTATTTCTTCTGTCGAACATCCAGTGTGTCATGTTCTTACAAAATATGTTGTTTTAGTTTTTATAATTAATTATATTAAAATATTATCAACTTGACATATATATACCACAATTAGAGTTGAACTAAAATTGTGTAACGATCGGGTCCGTCGCTATGGGTAATCCATTCGTGCCAAGTTTTAGGGTTAGAAAACTCTGGGTATGGGATTTTAAAATTCTAGGCTAGGCTCGCCGCGACCAAATTTGGAGTGAGGTATAGTCTAGGGAAATCTGGGTAAGGATTGGGTGAGATGTCTTGATTTAAGCTAGTTTATCACGTAGCCAAGAGATAAAGGAGTCCGGGGGACTTTTTGGAATCAAATTTGGGTAAGTCAAACTCCCAGAATCGAGGTTGACGTGAAGGGATTGTTTTGGATTGTCAGTGAAAGCAAGTGTGTTGTAAAATGGACCAATTTTGGAGAATTCCCGAAATTCTATCCGTGACGAGTGCCACGGCTCCGCCATAGCGACCTCCGCTATAGCGAAAGAAAATCCCGCTATAGTGAAAGTCAAGGAAGTCAACCTCCACCATAGCGGTTGACTCCGCTATAGCGGTACCGCAACGGGATTTAATGCAGAAACTTCCCCAAAATAATTTAGTTTTCTGCAAGTCATTTGGGAAAAGAACTAAGGCAATTTCAGGCATTTCTCCCCCATTCTTCATCGCTTTTCTTCCCTAAGGTAAGGCTCTTACTCCCCGAACTTCATATTACTTTTCCTATGCGATAGAATTGCTAGTGGTGTACTTGGAAAGGTGTTTGGAATGACTTAGGAATGATAGAATCCGGGGGAAGAGGGGGATTCTAGGGGTGAAAGTTCTTGGGTATTATTAAATTTACTGTTTTATGATCATGTGACCTTAATTTCCTAATTTTATCCATAAAAAATGGTAGACCTAGGTGAATTAATGGTGGGAAAGCCCGGGAAGAGGTTGGAATGATCATGGGTGGCCTGGGGTTTGGGATTTTGTGTAATCTGGGTAAATTGTAGGCCATAAGGATTAATTCTTGGTTATTGTGTATTGTTTTAGACCAAGAACCGGCAAGAACTTCGGGAAATGGGAAAGCTCTGGTTGAGTAGAACTTGGATCATTTCGAGGTAGGTGATGGTTTGATTCATGTATTCTTTGTGTGTTTTTTTTACTCTTATCTAAGTAACTGTATGAGATAAATTCCTTAAGGGATGATTAGGAATGTCTAATAGTCCTATTATCAGTCTGGTAAATTGAACTGTGTATTTTGCTTGTTGGTTTTACAAGTTGATTGTTCTTTGTTATGACTATGGATTGTTGACACTTGGTTGGCTCGGGTACCACGCCTGGTATGAATATACTAACGGTTTGCTCGGGTACCACGCCTGGTACGGGAATACTAACGGTTGGCTCGGGTACCACACCTGGTACGAGTTTACTTTACTGCATCATTGCATTGATATTGTTGCATTGTGTTGCTTGTTATTGGTTCCATTAGTGGACCGGGTTGTGTTATTGAGTTGTGATATCTTTTTATGGTCCTTGAAGGGCTGGGAATCCTATTTATTTGGCTGATTTGGTCTTGGTGTAGACCAGGATGAATGGTTAACACTTAGGTGTCGTTAGAAGGGATCCCAGGGTGGTCGTTTACATTATTTTCGTATAAAAAGGGATGGCGTGTAGGGTCAAGTTAAGGGGAGACTTATAGTCTAGGATTATCTGTGGACTGGATTTTGTGTCTTTCTGTACCTTTACTTAATTTATTGTACTATTCATACAATATTTATCTTGAAACTGGCTGATAATCCTACCAGTACATGGTGGTTGTGTACTAATACTGCACTTTTTTGATTTTTTGTGAGTACAAGAAATCTTTCGGCGGTTGACGCACGACCTCACTTGTAGGCCTGACTGTTCAAGATATCAAGGGTGAGTTGTTCGACCAAGATGCCTTAGTGTGTATCTTCTGAGTTGTAGCCCACTTGTTTAAGGCTTAGACTATTTCATTATTATTTTTGGGGTTGCATCCCCGCATTCTAGATTTGGTAGCATTTTGGTATGATGACTTTCAGATTCTAGGGGCATTTTCGCAGTTTTATTTCAATGAAATTACTTTTGCTTATTTGAATTTCTAGTTTATTTCATGTTGGCTGGATTTAGGCTGTTAGTCTAGGCTAAGGGTTGAACTCTACTGGTTCGCTCATCCGAAGGTTGGGTGGGTGCCACTCACGACGGTCATGGTCGTGACAAAGATGGTATCAGAGCCCTAGGTTAGTTGATCTCATCGTACCAAAATAAGTCTAGTAGACTCTTACGAAATGGTGCGGAGACATCCATACTTTTCTTCAAGAGGCTATGGGACTTTGGGAAAAACTATGTCTTCTTTCTTCTTTCGTGCTATAACTTGATTCCAATTGGTATCTGGTGATACAAATTCGTATCTAACTTTATTCACTCTTTTGTCCGAAGATGGTTAATAGAAGGAACAATGGAGCGAGACCAGCGAGACCAGCAACGGGCCCGATGGTTCGTGGTAGAGGTAGGGGAAGAGTTAGAGGATGAAGAAGAGCCACACCCCCCAGGGGTGGGGCACAAGCTGTTGCTGAAGCGTGTAAGGCAACTTCTCCCCCACCTTAGGATCAGGTTGTCGAGGATATTAAAGTTGTGGTAGAGGATGATGGGGTACATGAGGAGGTGGAGGCGGCCTCGGCTGGGGGTGTAGGCCTTCCTCCTATGACACCAGAAGACTTTCAGCAGGCTTGGAACATCTTGAGTGGATTGGTTGGTGCTGGAGCCATACCCGCGGGCATTGAAAATTAGTCTTTGGATACTCAGCCAACAGTTACTATGGCGCCTAGGATAGATGCAGCTTCAGGCACGAATGATTTCTTCAGGCCAATGCTAGGCCCAGTGATGATAGGAAATGAACACGAGATACTAACCAAGTTTCTCAAGCTTAAACCTCCTATGTTTTAGGGTACTGATAGAAAAGTTGCTTATGAGTTCATACTGAATTGCTATGAGAGGCTGCACAAGCTGGGCATTGTGCGATAGTATGGGATTTAGTTCGTCATATTTCAGCTGCAGGGTGATGCTAAGCAGTGGTGGAGGTCTCATGTGGAATGTCGGTCATCTGTTTTACCCCCACTGACTTGAGAACAATTCCATGCTCTGTTTTTAGAAAAGTACGTACCCCGTACTTTGAGGGACCAAAAGAAATATGAGTTCTTAAACTTGGAGCAGGGTAGAATATCAGTCTCTACTTACGAAGCTAAGTTCCACTCCTTGTCTCACTTTGCTACACAGTTACTGGGTTCTGAGGAGGAGGAGGTTCAGTTGTTTATGAAGGGTTTGAATATTGAGTTGCAGGTATTGTCGGTGCATATGACTTCTTCAGGGAAGGGCTTCAATGAAGTGGTAGATTATGTAAGGAAACTGGAGGGAGTTAAGCAAGCGGGACAGGCTAAGGTGTTAGCTAAGAAGTCCAGGAATGAGGGAAACTACAGTGGTTGGTACTCCAGGGGTTAGAATCAGCAGGTATACTCAGCCTGACCTATTCAGTCAGCTCTGCCAGCTGCTGCAGGTGGTCGTCCGGGATCTAATCAGCAGTCTTCAGCTCCTAAGGGCCAGGAAGCGTCTTACGCATCTTCTAGCAGGCCTACACTTGATGATGGTTATTTTCATTGCGGTAAGCTGAGCCACTTTAAGAGGGAGTGTCCTCACAGGCAGACCAGTAATGAGGTTCAGCAGCAGCCTAAGGCTGTGGTACCAGCAGGTAGAGGTAGTCATGCTAGTGGTCGTCCACACGGTGGGCGAGGTAACTTTCAGGGCGGCCAAGGAGATAAAGGGAACGACGGCACGGGCAGAGGTGCAGCGCAGCCGGCTAGAGAGGTGGCCCAGATTGATGATCAGGCTCACTAATATGCATTTCCAGGGAGGACCAAAGCGGAGGCATCAGATGCGGTCATCACAGGTACTATTCTTGTCTGTGATAAAATGGCTTTGGTACTATTTTACCCAGCTTCTACATATTCTTATGTGTCTGTGAGTTTTGTGTTGGGTCTGAACTTTACATGTGATATACTTGATTCTCCTATCCATGTTTCTACCCCGGTTGAAGAGTCTAAGGTTGTGACTCATGTTTATCGTGATTGTTTTGTTATGTTTGTAGGGTTGCACACTTGGGTAGACTTGGTAATCCTGGATATGGTTGATTTTGATATTATCTTAGGCATGACCTGGTTATTCCTTCATAATGCTGTGTTAAATTGTAACACCAAGAATGTGGCTCTAGATATTCTGGGTAAGGATAGGCTAGAGTGGGAAGGTGTGTACAGGCCTAAGCCAGTTAAGATCATATCATTTGTTCGGTATAGGAAGTTAGTGTGAAGGGGGTGTCTAGCCTTCTTGTCTCATCTTTGGGATTATAATGTGGAGTCCTCATCTATTGAGTCAGTTCCAGTTTTTTTTGAGTTTTGAGAGGTGTTTCCAGTGGATTTGCCTGGTATGCTTCCGGACAGGGATATAGACTTTTGTATTGATTTGGAGCCAGACACTCGTCCTGTTTTTATTCATCCGTATTGTATGGCTCCAACAGAGTTAAGGGAACTTAAGACTTAGCTACAGGAAATCCTAGAAAAAGGATTTATCCACCTTGGGGTGCTCCGGTCTTGTTTGTAAAGAAAAAGGATGGTAGTATGCTGATGTGCATAGATTATAGGCAGTTGAACAAGGTTACCATCCATAATAAGTGCCCGCTACCCCGTATGGGTGATCTGTTTGACCAGCTATAGGGCGTGTCAGTGTTCTCAAATCATTGATTTGAGGTCGGGGCATCATCAATTAAAGATTAGGCCTGAGAACATTCCTAAGACTGATTTTCAAACTCAGTATGGGCATTACGAGTTCTTAGTTATGTCATTTGGGTTGATCAAGGCTTCGGCAGGATTCATGAGTTTGATGAATAGGGTATTTAAGTCATATCTATATTCCTTCGTTATTGTGTTTATCGATGACATTTTGATCTACTCCAAGATTAGGGAGGAGCATGCTAATCACCTTCGCATTGTGTTGGACATATTGAGACATCAAAAGCTTTATGCGAAGTTCTCCAAGTGTGAATTTTGGTTGACTTCAGTTGCGTTCTTGGGGCATGTAGTGTTAGAAAGGGGGGGTGATGGTAGATCCCTAGAAAATTGAGGCAGTAAAGAGTTGGCCCCAGCCTAGCTCTATAACAGAGATGAGGAGTTTTGTTGGGCTCGAGGGGTACTATCGGAGGTTTGTTAAGAATTTTGCCTCTATTGCTACTCACCTAACAAGGCTGACATAGAAGGATGTACCATTCGTGTTGTCCGACAAGTGCGAGGAAAGCTTCCAAAGGCTCAAAACACTTCTGACCACTGCTTCTATCTTGTCCTTGCCGGTGGAAGGTAAAGACTTTATTTTTTACTGTGATGTTTCACATTCTTGTTTGAGTGCTGTGTTGATGCAGGATAGGAATGTGATAGCCTATCCCTCCAGGCAGTTGAAGGTGCATGAAAGAAACTACCCAACTCATGACTTAGAGTTGTCAGTGGTGGTTTTTGCACTCAAGATTTGGAGACACTATCTTTATGGGGTCAAGTGCGAGGTGTTCACCGATCATCGCAGTCTGTAGCATTTGTTCACGTAGAAGGAATTGAATTTGAGGCAGAGAAGGTGGATGGAACTATTGAAGAACTATGATGTGACTATTCAGTACCATTCGGGTAAGGCTAATGTGGTGGCAGACGCATTGAGCCAGAAGACAGTTAGCATGGGTAGTTTGACTTGTTTGGGGGGTGTCCAAATGACCACTAGCAAGACAAGTTCAGGCATTGGAGTCTAAGTTCATGCACTAGGGTATTTCAGAATGAGGTGGGTTATTGGCTAGCTTTGAGGTCAAGGCCACTTTCATAGAGGAGATAAAGGCCAAGCAGTTCCAGGATCCGAAATTGAGTAAGCTCTGAGGTAAGGTAATATCTGAGGAATCCAGGGACATCATGCTAGACTCTGGTGGAGTACTAAATTTTAGAGAGAGGATTTGTGTTCCTCGAGTTGATGATATAATTAATAATATCTTGGAAGAAGCTCACGGTTCGCGGTACTCAATTCATCCATGTGTGACCAAAATGTACAGGAACTTGAGGAAGCGTTACTGGTGACCCAGGATGAAAAGGGACATAGTGGATTTTGTGTCCAAGTTTCAGAACTATCAGCAGGTAAAATATGAGCATCAGAGACTTGTAGGACTACTATAGAGAATGCCAATTCCAGAGTGGAAGTGGGAGAGGATAGCCATGAATTTCGTAGTGGGTCTTCCCAAGACATTGGGGAAGTATGACTCAATTTGGGTCATTGTTGACAGGATGACCAAGTCTGCGCATTTCATTCCGGTCAGGGTAGATTACAATTCGCAGCAATTGGCTAAGATCTACGTGAAGGAGATTGTGAGATTTCATGGAGTTCCACTGTCCATCATTTTAGACAGGGGTACGTAGTTTACTTCCAAGTTTTGGGGTAAGTTGCACATAGAGTTGGGCACTCAACTCACATTTAGTACAGCCTTCCATCCTCAGACTGATGGTTATTCGGAGAGGACGATTAAGGTATTTGAGGACATGCTGAGAGCATGTGTGATTAACTTCGGGGGTTATTGGGACCAGTTTCTACCATTGTGTGAGTTCTAATACAACAATAGCTACCACTCCAGTATTGAAATGGTACCGTTCGAGGCTCTATATGGGAGGGGTTGTAGGTCACCGATTAGGTGGTTTGAGGAAGGTGATGTGAAACCTTTGGGCATAGACTTGGTAAGGGAAGCACAAGAAAAGGTAAGAGGTATTCAGGCCAAGTTCCTAGATGCCCAAAGCAGGCAAAAAGAATATGCGGATCGCAAGGTCTGGGACATGGAATTTCAGGTTGGTGAACGAGAGTTGCTGAAAGTGTCACCAATGAAGGGAGTTATTCCTTTCAGTAAGAGGGGAAAGCTCAGCCCCCGGTTCATCGGTCCGTTTGAGGTTCTTGAAATTATGGGGCCAGTGGCTTACAAGTTGGCACTGTCGCGTAGGTTATCGGGTGTCCATCCGATATTTCATGTATCTATGCTTAAAAGATACCTTGGGGATGGGGACTACATCATCAAGTAGGGTGAGGTGCTTTTCGATAAGGATCTTCATTATGAAGAGGAACCAGTTTTGATTCTTGCTCGGGATATTCGGAAATTGAGGACAAAGGTGACTAACATGGTAAAGGTTTAGTGGAAGCATCATCCGGTTGAGGAAGCCACTTAGGAAATTGAGAAGGACATGCGGGACAAGTACCCTCACTTGTTTGAGGATTCAGGTACTACACTTTCCTTCAATTATTTTTGTAATTTCGGGCTTGATCATTTGGGGACGAACGATGGGTAAATTGGTATCTTTTGTAATGACCGGGTCCGTCACTACAAGTATTCAATTCGTGCCAAGTTTTAGGGTTAGAAAACACTGAGTTTGGGAGTTTGAAATTCTGGGCTAGGCTCTCCTCGGACGAATTTAGAGCAAGGTATAGTCTAGGGAAATTTGGATAAGGATTAGGTGAGATGTCTTGATTTGAGCTAGTTTTCAATGTAGCCAAGATATAAAGGAGTTCGGAGGACTTTTTGGAATTGAATTTGGGTAAGTAGAACTCCCGGAATCGAGGTTGACATGAATGGGTTGTTCGGATCATTGGGGGAAGCAAGTGTATTGTAAAATGGACCAATTTTGGAGAACTCCCGACATTATGTCTGTGATGAGCACCACTGCACCTCCATAGCAACCTCCACTATAGCGGAAGAAAATCCTGCTATAGCGGAAGTCAAGGCAGTCAACCTCCGCCATAACGGTTGACTCCGCTATGGCGGTACCGCTATAGCGGAAGCCGACCGCTATAACTGAGCGCGATGCGATTTAATGTAGAAACTTTCCTAAAATGGTTCAGTTTTCTAAAGGTCATTTGGGAAAAGAACTAGGGCGATTTCAGGCATTTCTCCCCCATTCTTCATCGCTTTTCTTCCCTAAGGTAAGGCTTTTACTCCCCGAACTCCGTATTAAATTTCCTATGCGATATAATTGCTAGGGGTGGACTTGGGGAGAGGTTTGGAATGACTTAGGTAAGATAGAATCCGGGGAAAAAGGGGGATTCTAGGGGTGGAAGTTCTTGGGTATTGTTAAATTTACTGTTTTAAGATCATGTGACCTTAATTTCCTAATTTTATCCATAAAAAATGGTAGAACTAGGTGAATTAACGGTGGCAAAGCCCGGAAATAGGGTGGAATGATCATGGGTGTCCTGGGGCTTAGGATTTTGCGTAATCCGAGTAAATTGTAGGTCATAAGGATTAATTCTTGGTTATTGTGTATTGTTTTAGACCAAGAACCGCAAGAACTTTGGGAAACGGGAAAGCTCTAGTTGAGTAGAGCTTGGATCATTTTGAGGTAGGTGATGGTTTGATTCCTGTATGCTTTGTGTGTTTTGTGTACTCTTATCTAAGTAACCTTATGAGATACATTCCTTAGGGGATAATTAGGAATGTCTAATAGTCCTGTTATCAGTTTGGTAAATTGAACTATGTATTTTGCTTGTTGGTTTTACAAGTTGATTGTTCATTATTGTAACTATGGATTGTTGACATTCGGTTGGCTCGGGTACCATGCCTGGTACGGAAATATACTAATGGTTAGCTCGGGTACCACGCCTGGTACGTATATACTAATGGTTGGCTCGGGTACCACGCCTAGTTTAGGAATACTAACGGTTGGCTCGAGTACCACGCCTGGTACAGGTTTACTTTACTGCATTATTGCATTGATATTATTGCATTGTGTTGCTTGTTATTGGTTCAATGAGTGGACTGGGTTGTGTTATTGTGTTGTGATATCTTCTTATGGTCCTTGAAGGGCCGGGATTCCTATTTATTTGGCTGATTTGGTCTTGGTGTAGACTGGGATAAATGGTTAACACTTAGGTGACGTTAGAAGGGATCCCAGGGTAGGTCCGGGCTATGTATATATATATATATATATATATATATATATATATATATATATAAAGAGGTGGTCGTTTACATTATTTTCATATAAAAGGGGATGGCCTATAGGGTCAAGTTAAGGGGAGACTTATAGTCTAGGATTATCTGTGGACTGGATTATCTGTCTTTCTTTACCTTTACTTAATTTGTTGTACTATTTATACAATGTTTATCTGGAAACTGGCTGATGATCCTACTAGTACATGGTGGTTGTGTACTGATACTGCACTTGCTTGTCTTTTTGTGAGTACAGGAAATCTTCTGCGGTTGACGCACGACCTCACTTGTAGGCCTGACTGTTCAAGATATCAAGGGTGAGTTGTTCGACCAAGCTGCCTTGGTGTCTATCTTCTGAGTTGTAGCCCACTTGTTTTGGGCTTAGACTATTTCATTATTATTTTTGGGGTTGCATCCCCGCACTCTAGAATTGGTAGCATTTTGGTACGATGACTTTCAGATTCTAGGGGGTTTTCCGCAGTTTTATTTCAATGAAATTACTTTTGCTTATTTGAATTACTAGTTTATTTTCTGTTTGGTAGTTTTAGGTTAAGTGTTGAACTCTACTGGTTCGCTCATTCGGGAGTTGGGCGGGTGCCACTCACGATGGTCTGGGTCATGACAAATTGTAGTATGACTTGTATAATTGAAAGATTATTTGTGTTTCGTGTCAAATAATAAGAATTGTGTTAATTCAAACTTCAAACTTAAGAGACTATTTTGACCCTTATTTTTTCATTTAAAGCAACGACTTCTAGCCATTATTACTTTATAGGCAAATGTATAAATTTAAATGACTTTGTTAGAATAAAAAGAAGATAAATGACTTTATTCGGTAATTTATTAGTTGAGTGACCATTTGATGCAATAACAATAGAGAAAACAAATCCTAATTCTAAGAACAAGAAATAAAAGATTGAAGATAGGCACAAGAAACTAATTGACAACTATAGCTATAAAAAGATAAATCTTTCAATTAAGAATGCAAAACAAGCACCAAATTTATAACACAACCCTCACGAGAAAAGCGAAATTGACAAAAAAAAATTAAGCTATATTGATCAAAGAGAAGTATCGCGTACATGTATATATATATATATATATATATTCTACATGGAACATTCCATATATAATATAGTATGAGAACAGTAGGAAACTCTTTTTTTAAGAAAACTAGTAATCCTACTAACACAAATTGGTCCGTGTTTTTTGTTCCTTTGATTTTGTTTGATTAAAACAATTATTTTAAATTTGAAAACTTTGCACTTGCGATATTGTCACAATCCAAAATCACTTCGGTTGTGATGACACCTACCTCAACCCAATCATGGTAGGTAAGCCAAACCCAACAAACACAATAATCGAAATAAAAGCAATACTAAAAGATCCAACGCGTAAAATAAAGATGATGTCTGAAAAACATCCCAAAATGATACTGGACAATATAATCTAGAAATTTCCAAGACTCTGAAGTCATAAGTACAAGAGAGACTCTAATACAATATCAAAACTGATCAATCCAACACTTCTCGAAAGTAAAATACACAGGAAATAAATGATAGAAGAAATTAGGTCGATCTCTTAATACAAGAGCTCACCAAAGCTTCAAATAGAAACTGCAAGCACGAACTCAGCCAGGGGGTCTGTGCGTACGAGGATTTGCATCAGAAGGATGCAAAAAGTAGAAGTGAGTACAATCCATTTATACTCAATAGGCATCATAGGTCGATTGAGCTTAAGCAGATACTACAACGAGTAAAGAATACTAAAATAACTCTATACGAAGAAAAGTGCCAACAGTTCAATACCAATAATCATAAAATATCACTACAAAACACCATGATAATCAAAGAAGGATGCAATGCAATAATATACAATGGCCAATGTTTATCGGTATACACCCCTTCTAGTGATTTATCATAAATGTGGGATCCATGGGAACTCCGAATGAAATCAATCTACCCGAGCCTTCCCTTTTTCAATTGATTCTTAATGCAATCAATCTACCAATGATAAGTTTTACACATAAAAATGAGTCCAACGATACCCATATTCCTAAGGCTCTAATCGGGGTCCAAAAAGTAAACCCCGAGCCCACAAGGGAAAAATGGAATTTTATTGAAAAATTAATTTACCCAAAGATTAAGGAGTTCAAATATGAAATATCATAAAAAATAGAGTTAAAATCGACCTTGAAACCATCAAAAAACCATTCTTTAACTTTACCGAAAACCCCCAAAATTCTAAGTTGAAATAATCATTGAGAAATGTGTAAAAATAGCACAAAAAACTTACCAGATGAATAAACCTCAAAATTTCCTCTTTGATTCTCCCCAAAATCTATCTATTGTTGTAAAATCAAGAACAAAAGAACAATAATATAAACAAGAAATATAGAGAAGAGAGGAGAGCTTTTCTTATTCTTCCAAGTGTCAAGTGTATACAATATAAATTATTATACCTCTATTTATAGTATTCATAGAGTCATCCTAAATGTTGTCATAAATATGACATTAACTATGGAGATTATGGGGAAAACGTTATGGGGAGAGGGAGTTACACTCATAATTGTGAGTGGAGTAGTGGATGATTAACTATATATTATGAAGAAGATTAGTGGGAGTAACATCTTAGATGTTATGGACATCCATATAATTATAATATTTACAACATCTATATCTATCTATATTATTATAAAAGCATGAATAAAATATTGATTGACCAAAATAGCCTTAAAATATTGAACGACTTTTATACCCTTAAAAATTTGACTTTAATCAGGATAAAATTGTAATCACACCTTTGTCTAAATGTCCTAAAATATATTTACTTTGATTTTAGATAGTTTGAATGAAAATAGGGCACAAAAAGATGCTTAAAATATTTGGCAAAGGGCTGGGATATCCTAACGCCATAAAAATTTGGCAAAAGGAGTACCTAGTTTGTTGAAGGTTGGGTTTGGGTTGTTTAGTCTAAATCTATGTATATATAAGATATATTGGGTGTATGTGTGTCACGACCCAGACCATCTTGAGTGGGACTCACCCAACCCCTCGGGAGAGTGAACCAATAAGACCCAACACTTAGCATAATCTAGCAGCTTAAAACCAGTGCAAAAAGTAAACTAGCATTCAAGTCTAAAAATACTATTATAAAAATAATATGCGGAAACAATCTTCCCTAGAACCTGAAGGTCATCATACCAAAACAATCTACCAATGTCTAGAACACTGGGATGCTACCCAAAATAAAAGAGAGTCTAAGCCCAAAACAAGTGGGCTACAACTAAAAGAGGAAATCAAGGTAGCTCGACCGAAGCAGCTCACCCTTGAGATCTGGAAATGCCGGGACTACAAATGAGGTTGTGCGTCAGCCATCGAAAGATTGTCTGTATTCAAAAAAGAAACGCAAGTGCAGAATCAGTATACAACCATCGTGTACTTGTAGGATCATCGTTCAGTTCCAAATAAGAAGTATATGAACAGTAGCTAAAGTTAAGTAATGCACAGGAAATATTGAACAAGCCAACAGATATCCCTAGACTACAAGTCTCTTCCTAGCTTATCCCCACATGCAATCCACTTCACAACCATTGACAACATTCAATGACAACAATAAACATCCCTTGTTACATAACCTGGACCCACCCTAGGGTCCCCCTAACATCACCTAAGTGTTAAACATGCAACCCGGTCTACACCAAGATCAAACTCACAATCAAATACAATAACCCGGCCTCTCAAGGACCATATGCAATAATCACAATTTCAGAAACACAACCCGGTCCACTCATGGAACCATTGTCAGAATGCAACAATTCAATAAAATAAACTCGTACCAGGCGTGGTACCTGAGCCAACCATTTTGTATCCCGTACCAGGCGTGGTACCCAAGCCAACCATTTAGTATCCCATACCAAGCATGGTACCCGAGCCAACCATTTGTTATCCCGCATCAGGCATGGTACCCGAGCCAACCGAATGTCACACAGAAATCCAACAATCACAAACAATGAACAAATAAACACTTGTAAACCAACAAGCTATAACACCTAGTTCATTTCACAAGACTGGTAACCGGACACTTAAACATTCATAAAACACTCCCTAAGCATGCAACTCATACAATACTTAAACAAAAGCACACGAACATACAACGCATAAGGGAATTAATAACGATCACCTACCTCGAAATGTTCCAAAGCTCTACTAAATCGGAGCTTTTCTGTTTCTCGAAGTTCTTGCTTGTTCTTGATCTAAAACAACATATAATAACCAAAAATCAATCCTTTGGCCAACTAGTTACCCGAATTATGCAAAATCCCAAACCCCAGGCCAACTATGATCATTCCACCCTTTTTCCCAGGCTTTCCGACCATTAATTCACCATTTTCTACCATTTTTATGGACACATTTAGAGAATCAAGGTCACATGATCATAATCCTATGAAAATAAAAACACCCAAGAACTCCTACACCCTAGAAGTCCCCTTTTCCCCGGATTTCACCATTCAAGGTAATTCAAAACCTTTCCCCAAGTCCACCTCAAGCAATTCTATAGCATAGGGAAGATAGTACGAAGTTTGGGGAGTAAAATCCTTACCTTTGGGATGAAAAACGATGAAAAACTGAGGGAGTCTGCTTAAAATCGCCCTTGCCCTTCTCCAAAATGTTTTTGATGAAAACTTAACTTTTTGGGGAAGTTTTCTGCATTAAACCCCGACTAGTCCGCTATAGCAGTCCCTGCTCCACTATAGCGGTACCGCCATAGCGGAACCCTCTGTTATAGTGGTGCTGACCGATGTTGACTTCCGCTATAGTGGTAATTTCTCCGCTATAGCAGAGGTCACTACAGCGATGTGTCAACCGCTATGGCGGTTGACATGGGACAAAAAATCATAAAGTTTCCCAAAATTGCCCATTTTACAACACACTTGATTTCCTGACATTCCGGAACAACTCCTTCACATCAACCTTCATACCGAGAGTTCTACTTACCCGAATTCAATTCCGAAAAGTCTCCCAAACTCCCTTATGTCTTAGCTACAAGGAAACCTAGCTCAAAACAAGACACGTTATCCAATCCTCATACAAATTTCCCTAGACCATACATCGCTCCAAAATCAGCCGACCTAGCCCAAAATTTTCAACTCCCAAACCCGAAAGTTTTCTAACTCGAAACTTGGCACGAAAAGTTTACCCGTAATAATGAACCCGGTCGTTACAATGTGAATATGAACTTTGTATAACTACTGATTATGTATTTCTTTTAATAACTTTTCCATGTGAGATCCGAAATTTGTCAAAGGCAACATATTGACTGATTTATATGACAAATGCATTACTTTTTAATTTGTCTCCAAGATGTAAGTTATGTTTAATTCCTTACTTTTCATACTTTCTATGTTTGAGTATTGCTACAAACTTATTGATAGGTATTGATAATTAGATATAATTTCTTAAATTAAGTTATAAATAAAAGCTAAAAAGATTTACTCTCTCCGTATCAAATTAAAAATAGTTGGTTCAAAATATTTTTTATTTTAAAAGTTCAAGACAAAACTTGAAGCCTACAAGCACCTTAATTATGGGGTGATGACACAAACAGAGTAAATATTCAATTAAGAGAGATTATATCTTAAGACATAAATAAGGGTAAATAACAAAAAAAAATCTCCGAATTAATATTTTTTATTGATCATAAGCATCCAGAAATGCCTCGCCGGTTTAGAAGTGGAACATAAAATGGCCAAAAAATCAATTAGTAATATACCTTCTATTGCCAAATGTAAGGGACGCATAAAAGAGAAACACATCAAATAATTTGAGACGGGGAAAGTATAACTAACTATATTATTCAAGTATTTTTTTTCAACACATTTGGATTAATGATAAAATTGATGCAATTTTATATGCTTCTTTATGATAATAAGTGCCACACCTATGAAAATTAGTATGATCGATCAAAATTATATGATATTGGGTAACTATTGTGTGATTTTTTCGTATAGAGGTCAAGTATAATGAAATGGAGGGACTAAGGAGTAACTCAAAACAGAATATTACTAAATTAAGCTACATAATAAATTTTGTTGGGTCAGGTTATTTTATGGGTTTAATCTAATATTTATATGATCCAATGAATTAGTATCACATATTTAATTAAAGTCATACATATATCATTTAATAATTTCATTAAAAGGAGGAACATATTAACCATAAAAGATAATTTGGTTCTAGGAGAGACATTTTTAACACAAAAACTAGCATTAAGGGCATATGGGTCCAATAGGGGGAAGAATGACAAATTCAAATTATTTTCAAATGTTAGGAGTATTTTTCACTATTTTTTATTTCACATTAAAAGACATTTCATAGGTTAAAAATGTGTGAAATGTTAATTCGATAATATTAATCAATTTTTTGTGTCCTTTAAAATTATATTATTTTTATAATAAATTTATTCCATATTGGATAAAATTGAAATATTTGATATAATTTTTTAGAATACATATAAGTTGAAAGTTTATTATTTTTAGTACTCATTTCATAGTATTTGATGCAAGATATATTCGTGCAAAGCACGAACATAGAGACTAGTGAGTTTAAAAGTTTAGAAAATTGAGATATGGGGTCTATATTTGAAAAATAGAATTTAAATCTGTTACAAGTGATTTCTTCTTCGCGAACGCGGCAGGCCTATCGTGAATGCAACCGACCCGACATACTACCCATCGCGAACAATGAGCCCACCATCGCGAACGCGATGACTAACATCCCGACCTGGACTCAATTTATACTTCACAAACACGGTCTACCCTTCACGTTCCCAATGGAAAAAAACTCCCTCTTTAGCGAACACAGTCAAGCGCTCGCTAACGCGAAGGGTAAATTTCAGCTGCACCAGCAATAGTCAAGTGAAGAGATTCCTTCGAACGGACTCTCGAAATTCATTCGAAACCCTATAAATACAAACCAACTATGCTACGAAACTAAAATTGATATTTTGGACTCAATAAAATCATCGGATTCACCAACGGAGGTCGTTATCAAAAAATATTGACCGAAGTCAACTCTAAGCTAAAATTTCCAATGAATGACTCAAAATACATCTGAATGCCTCAGAACCCGAACAAATAGTGCGAGTAGTTCAAAGATGGCTTTCAAAACTAATAAAACTGACAGAATTCTCATACGATATCTAAATCTCTAAATGTTGACCAAAGTCAACCATATCAACTTCCAAACCTTCCAAAATGAAAAACTCACATAGAATCCAACCAAATACCTCGGGAATCGTACCACCCACTCTCACAGTCTACGATTACCATAATACAACTAAGGGGAGGGGTTAATAGTCAAAACACATAAAACTTCAAAAAATTACTATGAGGATTGTTGCAGATATACAAGAATCAAAACATTCTATATTTTTAGCATGTAATTTGCTAGAATATGTTACCTATCCACCGGGTAAATTCCATAGATGGTCATGTACCTATTACTTTTTTTTACAAAAGTCACTTAAATATCATTTCTAACACAAAAGTCACTAAACTTTGAGTAAACGAACATGAAAATCACACAACCTAAAAATACTACTTTTTGATAGATAATTCATTTTTATTTTTTTAAAAAAATCTAATAAATAAAAAATCATTTTAAAAAAGACTCGACCGTAACCAAAACCAAAAACTGAAATGAAGAAAGTAAATGATCTTCATGGTCTTTCCTTTTTCCCAATCATTTTAACATGTATGGTTTGAAGTAATACTAAGTAATTCTTTAGGCACCCAAGTCAACTAAAAAATTGACAGAGTCCGTCGATTTTTCAAAATAGCACCTCTTCCGGATCATGTTCAGTCCCTAGAGAAAGAATAAAAAGCCTACTCATGTTGTAGATTCCTATCCATGCTCGATGTCTTCCATGTTGTAGCTTTCATGTCCGAAGAAACTCGTGCTTATGAGTGCTTTAGTAAATATCTTGACCTTTGAGTTGACGCATCTTAGTCCACGTTAGTGTTCGTATTTCCAGCAAAAGAACATGGTAATGGCTCGATTCGTTCATTCATCTTAGCGTTAATCATCATTCGGGGATTAATGATCCCAAGGGGGGGGGGATAATATAACTCCCCATAATTTCTAACGTTCTTTGTGGGGCTTATAGAGCTAAAAAATGAGTTATTTGTGGTATAGAACCTTTGGGAATGTTATTAGATTGAATCGAGAAATTTTAGAGAGTAAGAAACGTGAGAAAAATATTTTTCGGAGCTCGAAACAGTGTGCCACCGCGTTATCCCCGTGCCATAGAGTACGGGGCCAAGAAAAATAAAATTTTGGCACAAAACAATAGAGGTTCCTCCATTTCACGGAGATGGACCTCCACGATAGAAACGTGTCACGGAGGCCAGCCTCCGCAATATCCCCGTGGCACGGAGGTGGTGCCCAGCGGCGCCTCCTTTGATTTTCTCACGCATTTTAAAGGGGTATCTTGGTCCTTTCCTTACCCAAAAGTATGCCTCACCTATTCTAAATATTTCTAAGTCCCTAAGGCACGATTCACTCAGTCAACAACACGCTACATTCTTCTCCAAACTCCCCAGAAACCTAAGGAATGAGAAACTCAAAGTTAAAGGTTTTCTTCCAGGTTCTTCCTCAAACTCCAAGATCAAGGTATGTAAAGCTAATCTTTTCATGTGAGAACCCCATTCTCCCCACAACCAAGTTTATCTTTAGGATAAGCCAAGAATTGAAAAAATTTAATTTTCAGCCAAGTTATATCTGAAAATTGGAGTTAGTTATTTGTGGTACTTGGTAATTGAAGTTAGTTATTTCTTGACTCCCATTTCTTAATGTTATTTGTTATTTATATACTAACTAGTTTAGAGAACCTGTTTTGTATGAGTGTGTCATGTCAATATAAAAAATAAAGTATATAATGTTGCAATTGAATTTTACAATATATGAAACATTATATTGACACATGTAGGATGTACTTACCGCTGTATGTGTGAGGTAGAGAGGTGATTTTCGATAATCTCTCGACTTAAAAGAAAAGTGTGTGACATATGATTGTAAGAAAAGAGGCAACAAAATAGCAAAATACAAACAAATATAGCAACAAATAGTAATACACATCAAAGAATTTAATGTTAACGTGAAGATCTCACTTTTTGATCGACTCGCCGTTGACTTTTGTAGCGAAATGAGGGATTTCCTAATTTAGTCATTTTTTTCATCATACTCTAAAATCTAAGTGAACAATTTCGCAAAAAGTATTGAATGCGTGAATATTAGGAGTTCTTACATCATATAAATGAGTAAAAAATTTAATAGCTAAACTGAAGACCTAAACCTAATGAAATTTAATTTTCACATATTATTAAAAATTTAATGAATAGAAAAAAGGTCTTTTTACATAGATAATGTATCAACCTATGTCATCTACTGCTATAGTGGATAAAGTCAATTATTTTATAACATTATTATTATTATGAATAAAATGCAGTGAATAGAGTTGAAATGATAACTAGTTATTTTATAACATTAATATTATAATGAATAAAATGCAGTGAATAGAGTTGAAATGAACTAGTCAAATAATGTTTACAATATGACATGAATATCGTTTACGACTTTATTATTATGGAGGTTTAACCAATACACTACAAAAAAAAAAGGAATTAACTATGAAATTTATGGCTAAATAGCCTTTAGCTAACATGATTTTATGATAATATGTTGTTGTTAAGTAGAATTACTTATGGCTTTTTAATGTATAGTGGTAGAAGCTATCCGCCGCTAATACTTTTTTCGTGGCAGTGATACGATTAAACAATTTTTTTGTAACATTACTATTATAATAGATGAAATTCAGTAACTATACGTGAAATTAACTCTTCACATAATGTTTACAATATAATTTAATTCTAATGCTAACTTTTCAAAATAATTACCCAGTTACATGTGATGAACACAATGAACCTTAGTAATGAAAGCTTTAAACATTGGAACCTATCTTTACCTCAAAAAAACACTTGTCGGAAATATTCTGAATTATTTATGGCAATTTGTATTGACAACAAGAATCAAAAAGGTAAAAGTTAGAGAAGAATTAGAAGAAAATGGAGATCAAATGAACGTTGATGATATAGGTAACATTATTATTGTTGGAGATAATGAAGAACAAACTGGAGAGAAGAATAATGTGCCTAATACCAATGACCAGAACAACAATATTCATGAGGCTGAAAAAAATGTTGCATCGAATGAAAAATACAAGCGGAGGAAAAAGAGAGCTAGAGAAAGCATACAAGAGACTAATGAAGGAGAAAGACAGAGTCGTGCTATTAATAAGACCCTTAGGCGAAAGGACTTCATAACATTGACCCTTAGCCAGAGTCCTTTCGCCTAAGGGTCTTATTAATAGCACGACTTTGGCTTTCTCCTTCATTAGTTTCTCGTATGCTTTCTCTAGCTCTCTTTTTCCGCCGCTTGTATTTTTCATTCGATACAACATCGTTTTCAGCCTCATGAATATTGTTGCTTCGGTCTTTGGTATTAGGCACATTATTCTTCTCTCCAGTTTGTTCTTCATTATCTCCAACGATAATATTGTTACCAATATCATCAATGTTCATTTGATCTCCATTTTCTTCTAATTCTTCTCTAACTTTTTCCTTTTTAATTCTTGACGGCAATACAAATTGCCATAAATAATTCAGAATATCCCCGCCAAGTGGTTTTTTGAGGTAAAGATAGGCTCTAATGTTTAAAGCTTTCATTACTAAGTGTTTGTTGTGTTCATCACATGTAACTGGGTAACTATTTTGAAAAGCTAGCATTAGAATTAAATTATATTGTAAACATTATGTGAGGAGTTAATTTCAGGTATAGTTACTGAATTTTATCTACTATAATAGTAATGTTACAAAACAATTGTTTAATCATATCACTGCCAAGAAAAAAGTATTAGCGACGGATAACTTCTACCGCTATACATTAAAAAGCCATAAGTAATCCTACTTAATAACATATTATCATAAAATCATGTTAGCTAAAGGCTATTTAGCCATAATTTTCATAGTTAATTCCTCTTTTTATGCAGTGTATATTGGTTAAACCTCAATAATAATAAAGTCGTAAATAATATCCATGTCATATTGTAAACATTATTTGACTAGTTCATTTCAAATCTGTTCACTGCATTTTATTCCTTATGATAGTAATGTTATAAAATAATTGACATAGGTTGAATATATAAGAAGAAGAAGAAGAAGAAGAAGAGAAGAAGAAGAAGAAGAGAAGAAGAAGGAAGGTGGAGAAGAAGCGGAGAAGAAGAAGGAAAGTGGAGAAAAAGAGAGAGAATATACTTTTATCTAAGTAATCATCTATTAAATGTAATAATAGGCTATAGACCGTAATAAATTTAAAGCACCCTTAAAAGTGTAATAAAGCTTCCATAAGATATTATCTATGTAAAAATTCCTAGAATAAATACCTTTTGAGTAGAAAAGCAGTACAATTCTTTTTGAAATTTATAAAACATTTTCTACTCTAAAGAAGTGAAATTTTTTTATCAGAAATATTCTTTCCTCCAATTTTTCGATCAGAAATTTCCAACTGGGAGAGAAACATGAGATATATTCAAAAGCAGAGAATCCATTGTGAATTGTTGATTATGTATAGTTCATATAAAGGAAAGAGATCAATACTTTGATTTTTTTTACTACCTAATTGGGCGGCAACATGCTTGTTTTGTCCAATTTTTTTATCATGAATTTCCAAGTGAAAGAGAAACACCAGAAATTATCAAAAGCAAAAAATCAATTTTCAATTATTGATTATGTTTAATTCATATATAGACTTTAAATTTAATAACTAAAAAAAATAAAGAAAGACAGAAATGATGATGATAATAAATGCAAAAAAATGGCTTGAATCAAATTAAAACCAAAATAAGAAAAAAAGTAGAAGTAGAAGAAGCGTATATTTGTAGTAGAACTATAGAAGTTGTATGCCCATACTTTTGTAGAAGAAGTTTGATCAAAATATTACTTAAATAGAATTGTAGAGTTTTTTTTATATAAGGTAAAATTCTAAATTTAGAAGTGTTAAGTTTTTTTTTTGGTATGATTTTAATTACTTAATTTAAGTACTACAATGTTAGGATTCTCTGACTAGTTCAATAAGAAATAATAATATAATTAAAAATTTAGTTAATTTCAATATTTTATATTAGGGAAGTGGCGTAATTTTATATTTTTGGGGGGGAAGTGGCGTAATTTTCTTTTTTTGAAAAAAATTATTTTTTTATATAATGGTATAATAATTAGGGGAGAAAAAGGGAAAATATAATTTTATCTATTGCGTAGTCTTTTAATTAAGGCAAAAAGTTCAAACACATTATAAGGTCTTTCACACTTTTAATATAGTACTAATTTAGTGTATGTTCAAGTGAATTAATAAATATATACATACATATATATATATATACATACATATATATATATATATATATATAAAGATAAAATTATTGTGTGCACATTATATTAATTACAAAATCTTAAAGAAATAACCTAAATTTTCTAAGATAAAAAGTGTATTTAAAGAGAAACAGTATAACTCACCCTCAAGTCCTTTATCTATTGGTCATCCTCTGAAAAATAAGGTTTAGTCTCTTAAGATTCATAACCTAAAAAAGAAAGAGTATTAGAAATAAACTTTTGACTTTTTTAGGTACTTCATTCGGCGATAACATGCTTATTTTTCAATTTTTTGATCAAAACTTTTTAACTGAAAGAGAAAAAAATGAGAAATTATCAAAAAGGGAGAATTCATCATCAATTGTTGATTATATATAATTCAAATATAATCTTTAAAGCTATTAACGAAAAAAAAAGTAAAGAAAGGTAAAAAGAATGATGATAATGAATGCAAGAAGTCGATGTAAATCAAAACCTAAATAAGAAAAAAAGTAGAAGTACGTAGAAGAAGTGTGTTGAATAATGCTTCCACAATGCATATGTTTTTCAACAGATCCACACGTTAACCTTCAACTAAAATACAATTCTCATACCTGTTTATAAAAAGAAAATTAGAGAAGCAAAATCCAAAAATATTTATGCGTAACATAACAATCAATTTATATAGATAGATAGATTATACTCAATTTACAATGAATAACGTACTTGATCCGTCGTCAAACTTAATTAGTAAACCCCAAATTGAAAGAGAAATAAGAAGAAAAAGTTGAAGTAGAAGAAAGTATGTTTCTTACAAAATTTGATCCAAAATATTACTTAACTAGAATTGTAGAAATTCTTTTCTATATAAGGTAAAATTCTAATTGACTTAGAAGTCTTAAATATTATACCTAAATTAAATAACCAAAACCTTAAAAAGTTAGAACACAAATTAATTATGAAAATTTTCTTACCAAAAGACACGTTAGTTTAAAATATTTTAATATATAAAGAGTTTAACTCCATTTATTTCTTTTCCACAAAGGCCCCGTACTACTTATTTTTTTAATATTTTTAATTTAATTCTTTTCTTTAGTGATTTGGTTAATTTTTTACATATAATTTAAGTGTAAGATTTCTATAAGGTAAAATTTTAATTAATTTTAAAACATTAAAGTTCAAATAAGGAAATATTTAAAAAATAAAATTTTGGTCAATTTTAATTATTAACTCTCCTAATATCCCTTACCATATATTTTAGGATATCTTAATTTTAAATATTATAAAGATAATAATATATTAATTAGAGGAAAATAATAAAAAGAAGTTTTTGTCTAAATCAGATTCTTTTAATGAAGGGAAAAAGGTTCAAATCACATTATAAGTTCCTTCACACTTTTAATATAACTAGTTTAGTGTACGTGCGTTGCACGTGTGTATCACAACAATATAAAAAATTGCATACAAAAAGACAATAGAGTATATAATATTGCAATTGAGGCCGGTGAAGCTCTTCACCACTCACGTATTTAAATCATTATCTAATATGATTAGTGTACGCGTGTTGCATTATGTATTACGTTAATCAATAAAAATATATGTGAAACAAACATATCTTTGAAAAATAAAAGTCAACATTAAAATAAATATAAATTTTAATATCTTTACAAAAATAAAATAATACAATAATTGAGATATCAGAACAATACAATTAAATCTAATCTTCACAAAAAAAATTCAAAACCCGACAAAACATTCATTTACCACCAGTGTTAAGCAACAACAAAAAAAAATCTAGTAACAGAGTAAAACCTACAAAAAAATAATGCAATAATCGAGATATCAAAATAATACAATTACAATTGAACTAACCTTCACGAAAAATCCTCAAAACCCGACTAAATATTCATCTACAACCTGTATTAAGCAATAAAAAATAATAATCTAGTAACCGAATAAAAACTACAATAAAATAATACGATATTCGAGATATCAGAACAATACAATTAAACCTAACCTTCATGAAAAATTCTCATAACCCGATCAAGCACATCTACCACCTGTATTAAGCAGAAAAACATCATCTGGTAACATAATAAAAACTACAACAAAATAATACGATAATTCAGATATCAAAACAATACGGTTAAACCTAATTTCTACACAAAAATTACTCAAAGTCTGACCAAACATTCATCTATCACCTATATTAAGTAGAGAAAATAACAGTAAGAAGAACAACAATATTATAAGGTCCTTCACACTTTAAATATATATATATATATATATATATATATATATATATATATAATTTTTTCTCCTAGAACAGTTTTTGAAAGAATAGTCGTCGTAAACCTAAATAAAATGAGACATTAATAAAAATAATATTAATTGATTAGTTAAAAGAAATTCTAATCCTAAACCTAAACTCCTAAAGTTATGCTTAAATCTAAATACTAATAACATAATCGTATAAATAACAAATTTAACTAAATAAAGAGAGACAATTAATATAAATAATATTAATTAATTTATCAAAAGGAATCCTAAACCTAAATTGATGTTTAAAGCTAAAAAACATAGTCGTATAAATATATATTTAATGAATTCTATAAATTTAGACTTCTTGTTATATATTAATAATAATAATTGGAGAAAAATAGTAAAAAGACGATTTTGTCTAAAGGAGAGACTTTTAATGAAGGGCAAAAAGTTCAAATCACATTATAAGGTGCTTCACACTTTTAATATAGTATAGATATAGATACAGATAGATAAGTATATAAATAAAATAAAATTTCTTTGGTGAGTGATGTTTAGACTTATGTTATTCCCTTTCTTTTGAATTGTATTTACTTAAGTTATATTGGGACTTATTTTACATTGTAATTTGATATAAGAGTATATGTTAAACTTTTTTTTAGATTTTAAATTTAAGTCATACGTTCAACTTTAATTTATTTGTTTTAGTATCATTGACTTGTTATTTCACATTGCATCTCATTTTTCACTTACAAGTGATAACTTATTGTTTTTATTTGAATAATATAATGTTTATAAATATTAGTAATTCTTTTGTCAAACATCGAGTGTATCATGTTCTTACAAAATGTGTTGTTTTAATTTTTATAATTAATTATATTAAAATATTATCAACTTGACATATATATACCACAATTAGAGTTGAACTTAAATTGTAGTATGATTTGTATAATTGAAAGATTATTAGTGTTTCGTGTCAAATAATAAGAATTGTGTTAATTCAAACTTCAAACTTAAAGAGACTATTTTGACCCTTATTTTTTCATTTAAAGCAACGACTTCTAGCCATTATTACTTTATAGGCAAATGTATAAATTTAAATGACTTTGTTAGAATAAAAAGAAGATAAATGACTTTATTCGGTAATTTATTAGTTGAGTGACCATTTGATGCAATAACAATAGAGAAAACAAATCCTAATTCTAAGAACAAGAAATAAAAGATTGAAGATAGGCACAAGAAACTAATTGACAACTATAGCTATAAAAAGATAAATCTTTCAATTAAGAATGCAAAACAAGCACCAAATTTATAACACAACCCTCACGAGAAAAGCGAAATTGACAAAAAAAAATTAAGCTATATTGATCAAAGAGAAGTATCGCGTACATGTATATATATATATATATATATATATATATATTCTACATGGAACATTCCATATATAATATAGTATGAGAACAGTAGGAAACTCTTTTTTTAAGAAAACTAGTAATCCTACTAACACAAATTGGTCCGTGTTTTTTGTTCCTTTGATTTTGTTTGATTAAAACAATTATTTTAAATTTGAAAACTTTGCACTTGCGATATTGTCACAATCCAAAATCACTTCGGTTGTGATGACACCTACCTCAACCCAATCATGGTAGGTAAGCCAAACCCAACAAACACAATAATCGAAATAAAAGCAATACTAAAAGATCCAACGCGTAAAATAAAGATGATGTCTGAAAAACATCCCAAAATGATACTGGACAATATAATCTAGAAATTTCCAAGACTCTGAAGTCATAAGTACAAGAGAGACTCTAATACAATATCAAAACTGATCAATCCAACACTTCTCGAAAGTAAAATACACAGGAAATAAATGATAGAAGAAATTAGGTCGATCTCTTAATACAAGAGCTCACCAAAGCTTCAAATAGAAACTGCAAGCACGAACTCAGCCAGGGGGTCTGTGCGTACGAGGATTTGCATCAGAAGGATGCAAAAAGTAGAAGTGAGTACAATCCATTTATACTCAATAGGCATCATAGGTCGATTGAGCTTAAGCAGATACTACAACGAGTAAAGAATACTAAAATAACTCTATACGAAGAAAAGTGCCAACAGTTCAATACCAATAATCATAAAATATCACTACAAAACACCATGATAATCAAAGAAGGATGCAATGCAATAATATACAATGGCCAATGTTTATCGGTATACACCCCCTCTAGTGATTTATCATAAATGTGGGATCCATGGGAACTCCGAATGAAATCAATCTACCCGAGCCTTCCCTTTTTCAATTGATTCTTAATGCAATCAATCTACCAATGATAAGTTTTACACATAAAAATGAGTCCAACGATACCCATATTGCTAAGGTTCTAGTCGGGGTCCAAAAAGTAAACCCCGACCCCACAAGAGAAAAAAAAGGAATTTTATTGAAAAATTAATTTACCCAAAGATTAAGAAGTTCAAATATGAAATCTCATAAAAAATGGAGTTAAAATCGCCCTTGAAATCATCGAAAAACTATTCTTTAACTTTACCGAAAAAACCCAAAAATTCTAAGTTGAAAAATCAAGTTTTGAAGGTGAAATCATGAAATAATCATTGAGAAATGTGTAAAAATAGCACAAAAAACTCACCAGATGAATAAACCTCGAAAATTCCTTTTTGATTCTCCCCAAAATCTATCTATTGTTGTAAAATCAAGAGAAAAAGAACAATAATATAAACAAGAAATATAGAGAAGATATGAGAGATCAAGAGAGGAGAGTTTTTCTTATTCTTCCAAGTATCAAGTGTATACAATATAAATCATTATGTCTCTATTTATAGTTCTCATAGAGGCATCCTAAAGGTTGTCATAAACATGACATTAACTATGGAGGTTATGGGGAAAAGGTTATAGGGAGAGGGAGTTACACTCATAATGGTGTGTGGAGTATTGGAGGATTAACTATATATTATAAAGAAGTTTAGTGGGCGTAACTTCTTAGAAGTTATGGACATCCACATAATTTTATTACTTACAACATCTATATCTATCTATATTATTATAAAAGTATGAATATAAATGTTGATTGACCAAAATAGCCTTAAAATATTGAAAGACTTTTATACCCTTAAAATTTTGAGTTTAATCAGGATAAAATTGTAATCTCACCTTTGTCTAAATGTCCTAAAATATATTTACTTTGATTTTAAATAGTTTGAATGAAAATAGGGCACAAAAAGATGGTTAAATTTTTTGGCGAAGGGCTGGGATATCCTAATGCCATAAAAATTCGGCAAAAGGAGTACCTAATTTGTTGAAGGTTGGGTTTGGGTTATATAGTCTAAATCTATAATGACCGGGTACGTCGTTATGGATAAATCATTCGTGCCAATTTTTTGAGTTAGAGAACTTCGGGTTTAGGGGTTTGAAAGTCTGGGCCACGCTAGTCTCGGCTGATTTTGGAGCGAGGTATGGTCTCGGGAAATCTGGGTAAGGATTGGATTAAGTGTTTTGATTTGAGCTAGTTTTCCATTTAGCTAAGACATAAAGGAGTCCGAGGGACTTTTTCAGAATCAAATTCGGGTAAGTAGAACTCCCGGTATCGAGGTTGACGTGAAAGGGTTGTTCCAGGATATCGGGAAAATAAATGTGTTGTAAAATAGGGAAATTTGAGGGACATTACGACTTTCTATCCCATGTCAACCACCGTAGCGATTGACACACTGCCATAGCAACCTCCGTCGTAGTGGAGAAAATACCGCTACAACGGAAGTCAACGTCGGTCAGCCTCCGCCATGGCGGTCGACTTTGCTACAGTGGTACCACTATAGCAGAGCGGACTGCTATAGCGGAGCGTGATGGGATTTAATGCAGAAACTTCTCAAAAATAGTCAGTTTTCAACAAAGACATTTTGGGAAAAGAAAAGGGCGATTTTGGGCGATTTCCATCAGTTTTATACTCCCTAACCTTCGTACTATCTTTCCTACGCTTTAGAATTGCTAGGGGTGGACTTGGGGGAAGGTTTATAATGACCTAGGAATGGAAGAATCTGGGAAAAAAGGGGATTCTAGGGTGATAGAGTTCTTGAGTCTTGATTATTGATGATGGGTGATGATCACTTAGCCATAATTCTCTAAAGGTATCCGTAAAAATGATGAATTTAGGTGAATTAATGGGAGGAAATCTCGGGAAAGGGGTGGAATGATCATGATTTGGCTTGGGGATTGGGATTTTGCATAATCCAGGCAATTTAGGCCAGTTAATTGACTATAGTTCTTGTGCATTAGTTTCTAGACCGTAAACAAGCAAGGGATCCTGAAAAGGGGAAAGCTCCGGTTCAATAGAGCTTGGAATATTTCGAGGTAGGTGATGGTTATTGATTCCTGTATGCATTGTATGCTTATGTACTTTTGTCTAAGTGTTGTATGAGTTGCATGCTTAGGGAATGATTTAGGAATGACTAAGGGTCCTGTTATCAGTCTTGTGAAATGAACTAGGTGTTATTGCTTGTTGGTTTACAAGTTTGATTGTTCATTGTTTGTGACTGTGGATTTTGTGTGACATTCGGTTGGCTCGGGTACCATGCCTAATTTGGTATAACAAATGGTTGGCTTGGGTACCACGCCTGGTACGGGTTTACTTATTTGCATTGTGCATTTAATTTTCATTCCATGAGTGGACCTGGAGGTGTTCATGATTTATGATATTGCATATGGTCCTTGAGAGTCTGGGTTATTATTATTGATCTGTGAGTTTGGTCTTGGTGTAGACCGGGTTGCATGTTTAACAGTTAGGTGTTGTTTAGGGGGATCCAGGGTGGGTCCGAGATATGTAATATGGTATATTTATTAATTATTATTGATTGTTGATCATGGTTATAAGGGTGGGTTACATGTGGGAACAATCTAGGAAGAGACTTGTAGTCTAGGGATACCTGTTGGCTTGTTCACATGTTTCTTGTACTTTTACTTGGCTATTGTACCGTTCATATATTGCTTATCTGGAGCTGGCTGATGATCATACCAGTACACGGTTGTTGTGTACTGATTCTGCACTTGCGTTTCTTTTTGTGAGTACATGCAATCTTCCAGTGGCTGACACGCGACCTCACTTGTAGTCCCAGTGCTTCCAGACATCAAGGGTGAGATATTTTGGTCGAGCTACCTTGGTCTCTTTCATTTCCAGTATAGCCCACTTGTTTTCAGGCTTAGACTCTTGCTTATTTGGGGTTGCATCCCTGCATTCTAGATTTTTAGTAGTTTTTTGGTACGATGACTTTCAGGTTTTAGGGAGGGATTTCTATAGGCTTATTTATATTAGTGTTGATTTGGTTGATTATTGCTAGTTTTACTAATTGCATGCTGGTTTTGAGCTGTTAGAACGGTTAAATTTTGGGTCATTGATGGTTCACTCGCCTGGGGGTTGGGTGGGTGACACTCATGGAAGTTTGGGTCGTGATAAATATGGTATGAGAGACCTAGGTTCAATGATCTCATCGTACCAAAATAGGTCTAGTAGAGTCTTGTTGAATGGTGCAGAGACGTTTGTACTTTTCTTCGGGAGACTATAAGACTTTAGGAAAACTATCTCTTCTTTCTTCTTTCATGCTATAACTTGATTTCAATTGGTATCTGGTGATACAAATTGGTATCTAACTCTTTCACTTTTCTGTCTGCAGATGGTTAACACAAGGAACAATGGATTAAGACCAGTGGTACCAACCATGGGTCCGGCGGTCAGAGGCAGAGGAAGGGGTAGGGGCAGAGGTCGAGGCAGAGCCACACCCGGTAAGGGTGGAGCTCAAGCGGCGGTAAGAGAGTGAGAAGCAACTCCTCCCCTACCTCAGGAACAGGTTATCGAAGAAGTGGAAGTTGCTGTTGAGGATGGAGGGGCACAGGAGGAGGCAACACCGACTGGAGGTGCGAGCCTTCCCCCTATGACACCCGAAGCATTTTAGCAGGTTTTGAACTTCCTGAGTGGTTTGGTTGGTGCCGGAGCCACCACCGCGGGTGTTGCAGATTAGGCTCTGGGCACTCAACCAGTAATTACTATGGATCCTAGGATGGATGCAGCATCAGGCACTGGTGACTTCTTAAGGACAATGCTAGGCCCGGTAATGACAGGAATGAACATGAGATGCTAACTAAGTTCCTTAAAAGGAAACCTCCTCCATTTCAGGGTACTGATAAGGAAGATGCTTATGAGTTCAAATTGGATTGCTATGAAAGGTTACACAAGTTGGGTATCGTGCGACAATATGAGGTCTAGTTCATCACATTTAAGCTGCAGGGTGATTCTAAACAATGGTGGAGGTCTCAGGTGGAATGTCGACCATCGACCTTTCCTCCATTGACTTGGGAGGAGTTTCATGCTCTTTTCTTGGAGAAGTATGTACCACGTACTTTGAGAAATATGAAAAAGGATGAGTTCTTGAATCTTGAACAGGGTAGCATGTTGGTCTCTACTTATAAGGCGAAGTTTCATGCCTTGTCTTGTTTTACTACGCAGTTGTTGGGGTCTGAGGAGGAAAGGATCCAACTGTTTGTGAAGGGCTTGAACACTGATTTGCAAGTATTATCTGTGCACATGACTTCAGCAGTGAAGGGCATCAATAAGGTAACAAATTATGTTAAGAAGTTAGAAGGGGTCAAACAAATGGGGCAGGCCTACACTTGATCGTGGTTGTTTCCATTGTGGTGATCTGGGCCACTTTAAGAGGGAGTTCCCTTAAAGACAAACTGGTAATCAGGTTCAGCAGCAATCTAAGGCCGTGGTCCCGCAGATAGAGGTGGTTATGCTAGAGGTCGTCCACAGGGTGGGTGAGGTAACTTTTAGGGAGGCCGGGGAAACAGAGGGAACAGTGGCACGAGTAGGGGTGTGGCACAGCCAGCCAAGGAAGTATCTCAGATTGATGATCGGGATCAGCATTATGCATTACCAGGAAGGTCCGAGGCTGAGGCATCAGACGCGGTGATCACATGTACCATTCTAGTATGTGATATCCTTGATTCCCCTATCCATGTTTCCATGCTTTTGACCCAGGTTCTACATATTCATATGTGTTTGTGAATTTTTCTTTGGGTATGGATTTGATTTGTGATATCCTTGATTCCCCTATCCATGTTTCCACCCCGGTTTGAGAGTCTATGATTGTGACTCATGTCTATCGTAATTGTTCTGTTGTAATTGGGGGGTTGCATACCTGGGTAGACTTGGTAATCCTGGATATGGTAGACTTTGATGTCATTTTGTGCATGACCTGGGTATCCCCTTATCATACCGTGTTGAATTGTAACACCAAGACTATGGCTCTAGAGATTCAGGGTAAGTATAGGCTAGAGTGGGAAGGTGTGTACAGGCCTAAGCCGGCTAAAATAATATCATTTGTTCGGGATAAAAAGCTAGTGGGGAGAGGGTGTCTAGCCTTCTTGGCTCATCTCCGGGATGATAGCGTGGAGTCCCCATCTATTGAGTCTGTTCCAGTTGTTTCAGAGTTTTGAGAGGTGTTCCCAGCGGATTTGCCTGGTATGCCTCCGGACAGGGATATTGATTTTTTTATTGACTTGGAGCCGGGCACTCGCCCAATTTCTATTCCTCTATATCATATGGCTCTGGCAGAGTTAAGGGAACTTAAGACTCAGCTTCAGGAACTCCTAGATAAGGGATTAATCTATCCCAATGCTTTTCCCTTGGGTGCTCCGGTCTTGTTTGTGAAGAAAAATGACGGTATTATGCGGATGTGAATAGATTACAGGCGGTTGAATAAGGTGACCATCCAGAATAAGTACCCTTTACCCCGTATAGATGATCTGTTTGACCAGTTACTGGGTGCATCTGTGTTCTCAAAAATTGATTTGAAGTCAGGGTATCATCAGTTGAAGATTAGGCTCGAGGACATTCCTAAGACTGCTTTTCGAACTCGATATGGCCATTACGAGTTCTTAGTGATGTCTTTTGGGTTGACTAATGCGCCGACAACATTCATGAGTTTGATGAATGGGGTGTTTAAAGCTTATTTGGATTCGTTCGTCATCATTTTTATTGATGATATTTTGATCTACTCCAAGAGTAGGGAGGAACATGCTAGACATCTCCGTATTGTGTTGGAATTGTTGAGGCGCCAGACACTTTATGCGAAGTTCTCCAAGTGTGAATTTTGGTTGACTTCGGTAGCATTCTTAGGCATGTGGTGTCATAAAAGTGGGTGATGGTGGATCCCCAAAAGATTGAGGCAGTCAAGAGTTGGGTCTGGCCTAGCTCTGTGACTGAAGTAAGGAGTTTTGTTGGGCTCTCAGGCTACTATTGTAGGTTTGTCAAGGACTTTGCATCTATTACGACTCACTTGACAAGGCTAACTCAGAAAGAGGTATCGTTTGTGTGGTATGAAAAGTGCGAGGAGAGCTTTTAAAAGCTCAAGACACTTCTGACCACGACTCTTATTTTGTCTTTGTCGGTTGAAGGTAAGGAATTTATTGTTTATTGTGATGCTTCACATTCGGGTTTGGGTGCTATGTTAATGCAGGACAGGAATGTGATACCCTATGCATCCAGGCAGCTAAAAGTTCATGAGAGAAATTACCCAACCCATGACTTAGAGTTGGTAGTGGTGGTGTTTGCACTCAAGATTTGGAGACAGTATCTCTATGGTGTCAAGTGTGAGGTGTTCACTGATCATCGCAATCTGCAACATGTTTTCACTCAGAAGGACTTGAATCTGAGGCATAGAATGTAGATGGAGTTGTTAAAGGACTATGATGTGACCATTCAGTACCATCCGGGTAAGGCTAATGTGGTGGCAGAAGCATTGAGCCGGAAGGCAGTTAGCATGGGCAATTTGGCTTATTTGAAGGTGTCCAAGCAACCACCAGCAAGGGAGATTCAGGACTTGGAATCTAGGTTCATACACTTTGGTATCTCTGAAAAGGGTGGAGTATTGGCCGGTATTGAGGTCAAATCTACATTCATAGAAGAGATAAATACCAAACATTTTCAGGATTCACAGTTGAGCAGGCTTCGGAGCAAGGCAATATCCAGAGAGTCTGGGGATGCCACATTGGATTCTGGCGGCGTGTTAAATTTCAAAGGAAGGATTTGTGTTCCTCGAGTTGATAAAATCATTCAGAAAGTGTTAGAAGAGGCTCATGGCTTACGGTACTTGATTCATCCGGGTGTAACTAAGATGTACAGGAATTTGAGGCAGTTTTACTGGTGGCCCATGATGAAAAGGGACATAGCTGAGTTTGTGTCCAAATATCAAAATTGCCAGCAAGAAAAATATGAGCACCAAAGACCTGCTGGACTACTACAGAGGATGCCCATTCCAAAGTGGAAGTGGGAAAGGATAGTCATGGACTTCGTGGTGAGTTTTCCCAAGACTTTGGGGAAGTATGACTCTATATGGGTCATTGTCAACAGGAAGACCAAGTCGGCTCATTTCATTCTGGTCAGGGTGGATTACAATTCTCAGAAATTAGCTAAGATTGTTGTGAAAGGGATCGTGAGATTACATGGGGTACCACTGTCCATCATTTGAGACAAGGGCACAGAATTTACCTCTAAGTTTTGGGCTAAGTTACATGAAGAGTTGGGTACACAACTCACTTTTAGTACAGTCTTCCATCCTCAGACTGATGGTCAGTTAGAGAGGACGATTCAGGTATTGGAGAACATGCTGAGACCATATGTGATTGACTTCGGGGGTTATTGGGACCAGTTTATACCATTATGTGAGTTCTCGTACAATAATAGCTACCACTGCAGTATCGACATGGCACCATTCGAGGCCCTATATGGTAGGGGCTGTAGATCACCTATAGGGTGGTTTGAGAAAGGTGATATAAAGCCTTTGGGTGTGGACTTGGTAAGGTAAGCACAAGAAAAGGTAAGAGGTACTCAGACCAAGTTTCTAGCAGCCCAAAGCAGGCAGAAAGAATATGTGGATCGTAAGGTACGGGACATGGATTTCCAGGTTAGTGAACAAGCACTATTGAAAGTGTCACCAATGAAGGGAGTTATGCATTTTGTCAAGAAGGGCAACCTTAGCCCTCGGTTCATCAGACCGTTTGAAGTTCTTGAGATCGTGGGGCCAGTGGCTTATAAATTAGCACTGCTTCCCAGTTTATCGGGTGTCCATACGGTATTCTATGTATCCATGCCAAAGAGATACCATGGGGATGGGGACTACATCATCAAGTGGGATGAGGTCTTATTTGATAAGGATCTTCGCTATGAAGAAGAACTAGTTTTGATTCTTGATTGGGATATCCAGAAATTAAGGACAAAGGTGATCAATATGGTAAAGGTTCAATGGAGGCATCGTCTTGTTGAGGAAGCCACTTGGGAAACCGAGAAGGACATACGGGACAAGTACCCTCACTTGTTTGAGGATACAAGTACTACTCTTTTCGCTCTTTACTTTCCGTATTTTTGGGTTTGATCATTTGGGGACAAAATATAGGTAAATTGGTATCTGTTGTAATGACTGGGTCGGTCATTATGGGTAAACCATTTGTGTCAATTTTTAGAGTTACAAAACTCCGGGTTTGGGAGTTTGAAATTCTGGGCTAGGCTAGTCTCGGCCAATTTTGGAGCGAGGTATAGTATAGGGCCATCTGGGTAAGGATTGGGTTAAGTGTTTTGATTTGAGCTAGTTTTCCATTTAGCTAAGACATAAAGGAGTCCGAAGAACTTTTCAGAATCAAATTCGGGTAAGTAGAACTCTCGGTATCGAGGTTGACGTGAATGGGTTATTCCAGAATATCGGAAAAATAAGTGTGTTGTAAAATGGGGAAATTTGAGGGACTTTACAACTTTCTGTCCCATGTAAACCATTGTAGCGGTTGACACACTTCCATAGCGACCTCCGCCATAGTGGAGAAAATACCACTACAGCGGAAGTCAACGTCGGTCAGCCTCTACCATAGCGGTTGACTCCGCTATGGTGGTACCGCTAGAGCAGAATGGACCACTATAGCAGAGCATGATGGGATTTAATGCAGAAACTTCCCCAAAATAGTCAGTTTTCAACAAAGATGTTTTGGGAGAAGAAGAGGGTGATTTTGGGTGATTTCCATCAGTTTTGCACCATTTTTCATCCTACAGTTAAGGTTTATACTCCCCAACCTTCGTACTATCTTTCCTATGCTTTTGAATTGCTAGAGGTGGACTTGGGGGAAGGTTTGGAATAACCAAGGAATGAAAAAATTCAGGAAAAAAGAGGATTTTAGGGTGCTAGAGTTCTTGGGTCTTGATTATTGATGATGGGTGATGATCACTTAGCCATAATTATCTAAAAGTATCTATAAAAATGATGAATTTAGGTGAATTAATGGTAGAAAATCACGGGAAAGAGGTGGAATGATAATGATTTGGCCTGGGGATTGAGATTTTTCATAATCCGAGTAATTTAGGCCAATTAATTGACTATAGTTCTTGTGCGTTTATTTCTACACAAGGAACAAGAAAGGGATCCTGAAAAGGGGAAAGCTCAAGTTCAATAGAGCTTGGAATATTTTGAGGTAGGTGATGGTTATTGATCCTGTATGCATTGTATGTTTGTGTACTTTTGTACTTTTGTCTAAGTGTTGTATGAGTTGCATGCTTAGGGAATGATTTAGGAATGTGTAAGGGTCATGTTATCAGTCTTGTGAAATGAACTAGGTGTTATTGCTTGTTGGTTTACAAGTTTGATTGTTCATTGTTTATGACTGCGGATTTTGTGTGACATTTGGTTGGCTCGGGTACCACGCCTAGTACGGGATAACAAACGGTTGGCTAGGGTACCATGCCTGGTGTATCCTGGTTAGCTCGAGTACCACACCTGGTACGGGTTTACTTATTTGAATTGTGCATTTAATTTTGGTTCCATGAGTGGACCGAGCGGTGTTCATGATTTGTGATATTGCATATGGTGCTTGAGAGACTGGGTTATTATAATTGGTCTGTGACTTTAGTCTTGGTGTAGACCGGGTTGCATGTTTAACACTTAGGTGGTCTTTAGGGGGATCCCAGGGTGGGTCCGGGATATGTAAAATGGTATATTTATTGATTATTATTCATTGTTGATCATGGTTATAAGAGTGGTTTACATGTGGGAACAAGCTAGGAAGAGACTTGTAGTCTAGGGATATATGTTGGCTTGTTTACATGTTTCATGTACTTTTACTTGGCTATTGTACCATTCATATATTGCTTATTTGGAACTGGCTGATGATCCTACCAGTACACGGTGGTTGTGTACTGATTCTGTACTTGCATTACTTTTTGTGAGTACAGGTAATCTTCAAGTGGCTGACACGCGACCTCACTTGTAGTCCCAGTGCTTCCAGACATCAAGGGTGAGCTATTTCGGTCCAGCTACCTTGGTCTCTTTAATTTCCAGTATAGTCCACTTGTTTTCGGGCTTAGAATCTTGCTTATTTGAGATTGCATCCCCGCATTCTAGATTTTTGTTAGTGTTTTGGTACGATGAATTTCAGGTTCTAGGGAGGGATTTCCGTAGGTTTATTTATATTAGTGTTGATTTGGCTGATTATTGCTAGTTTTTACTTATTGCACACTAGTTTTGAGCTGTTAGAACGTTTAAGTTCTGGGTCGTTGATGGTTCGCTCACCCGGGGGTTGGGTGGATACCACTCGCGGCGGTCTGGATCGTGACAAAATCAATGTATATATAATATATATTGGGTGTATGTGAATATGAACTTTGTATAACTATTGATTATGTATTGCTTTTAATAACTTTTTCATGTGCAGATCCGGAATTTGTCAAAGGCAACATATTGAGAGACTCATATGACTAATACATTACTTTTTAATTTGTCTGCCAAGATGTAAGTTGTGTTTAATTCCTTACTTTTCATACTTTCTATGTTTGAGTATTGCCACAAACTTATTGATAGGTATTGATAATTAGATATAATTTTGTAAATGAAGTTATAAATAAAAGCTAAAAAGATTTACTCTCCCCGTATCAAATTAAAAATAGTTGGTTCAAAATATTTTTTATTTTAGAAGTTCAAGACAAAACTTGAAGCCTACAAGCACCTTAATTATGGGGTGATGACACATAAACATAGTAAATATTCAATTAAGAGAGATTATATCTTAAGACATATAACGGTAAATAACAAAAAAAATCTCTCAATTAATATTTTTTTATTGATCAGAAGCATCCAGCAATGCCTCGCCGGTTTAAAAGTCGAACACAAAATGGCCAAAAGATCAATTAGTAATATACCTTCTATTACCAAAAGAAAGGGACGCGTAAAAGAGAAACACATCAAATAATTTGAAATGGGGAAAGTATAACTAACTATATTATTCAAGTATTTTTTTTTCAGTTGATGTGGATTAATGAAAAAATTGATGCGATTTTATATGCCTCTTTATGATAATAGGAGCCACACCTATGAAAATTAGTATGATCGATCAAAATTATATGATATTGGGTAACTATTGTGCGATTTTTTCGTATAGAGGTCAAGTATAATGAAATGGAGGGACTAAGGAGTAACTCAAAACAGAATATTACTAAATTAAGCTACACAATAAATTTTGTTGGGTCAGGTTATTTTATGGGTTGAATCTAATATTTATATGAACCAATGAATTAGTATCACATATTTAATTAAAGTCATACATATATCATTTCATAATTTCATTAAAAAGAGGAACATATTAACCATAAAAGATAATTTGGTTCTATAGGTGAAAGAAGAGACATTTTTAACCCAAAAACTAGCATTAAGGGTATATGGGTCCAATCGGGGGAAGAACGAACAAATTCAAATTATTTTAAAATGTTAGGAGTATTTTTCACTATTTTTTATTTCATGTTAAAAGGCATTTAATAGGTTAAAAACGTGTGAAATGTTAATTCGATAATATTAATCAATTTTTTGTGTTCTTCAAAATTATATTATTTTTATAATAAAATTATTTCACATTGGATAAAATTGACATATTTGATATAATTTTTTTAGAATATATATAAGTTGAAAGTTTATTATTTTTAGTACTCATTTCATAGTATTTGACGCAAGATATTGTACGACCGGTTTCATCGTTATAGGTAAACTTTTTGTGCCATATTTCGAGTTAGAAAACTCCTGGGTTTGGGAGTTGAAAATTCTAGGCTAGGCTAGTCTCGGCCTGTTTTGGAGTGAAGTATGGTCTAGGGCAATCCGGGTGAAGATTGGGTCTTGTATCTTGTAGTGAGCTAGAATTTCCGTTAGCTAAGGCATAAAGGAGTCCGGGGGACTTTTTGGAAGTGAATTTGGGTGAGTAGAACTCCCGGTATTGAGGTTGACATAAAGGGGTTATTCCAAAATGTCAGGAAATTAAGTGTGTTGTAAAATGGGCATTTTTGGGGGACTTTACGACTTTTTGTCCCGTGTCACTGTAGTGACCTCCGCTATAGCAGAGAAAATACCGCTATAGTGAAAGTCAACGTCGGTCAGCACCGCTATAGCGGATGGTTCCACTACGGTGATACTGTTATAGCAGACCATTCGGGATTTAATGCAGAAAACTTCCCCAAAATATTCAGTTTTCATCAAGAATGTTTTGGAGAAGGGCAAGGGTGATTTTGGGCGAACTCCTTCAGTTTTCAATGTTTTTCATCCCAAAGGTAAGGATTTCACTCCCCAAACTTCGTACTATCTTTCCTACGCTATAGAATTGCTAGAGGTGAACTTGGGGGAAGGTTTTGAATGACCTAGGAATGGTAGAATCCGGGGAAAAAGAGGATTCTAAGGTGTAGGAGTTCTTGGGTGTTGTTATTTTTATTGGATTATGATCATGTGACCTTAATTTTCCAAATGTATCCATAAAAATGGTAGAAATAGGTGAATTAATGGTGGAAAAGCCCGGGAAAAAGGGTGGAATGATCATAGTTGGCCTGGGATTTGGGATTTTGCATAATCCGGGTAACTAGTTGGCCATAAGGATTGATTTTTTGTTATTATATGTTGTTCTAGACCAAGAACAAGCAAGAACTTCAGAAAATGGGAAAGCTCTGGTTAAGTAGAGCTTGGAATATTTTGAGGTAGGTGATGATTATTGTTTCCTTTATGCATTGTATGTTCGTGTGCTTTGCTTAAGTATTGTATGAGTTGCATGCTTAGGGAGTGTTTTATGAATGTCTAAGTGTCCGGTTATCAGTCTTGTGAAATAAACTAGGTGTTATAGCTTGTTGGTCTAAAAGTGTTGATTTGTTCATTATTTGTGACTGTTGGATTTCTGTGTGATATCGGTTGGCTCGGGTACTACACCTGGTATGGGATACTTCATGATTGGCTCGGGTACCACGCCTAGTATGGGATACTAAATGGTTGGCTCAGGTACCTAATAAATCGGTAATCTACCAACTTATTGAGCCTATATCCATGAATTATTTCTATGTTTTGAATAGATTTAGAGGTTCTTATAGCCGTTCTTGATGTCTATGCAGGTATTTTTATAAATGATGAGAAACAAGGAAATGGACCCAAAAAGAGCTAAAAAGGCGTAAAGTGTGAAGTGTTCGGAAAAGCTAGAGATTCTAACCTGAGATGTGGTGGCCGTGCGACACTCACATGCCGAGGTGCAAATCGCACCTCTTATTCATAAAGCTGCAAAAGCCACTAAATATATGCTAAGGGATGCGGTCGTTGTGCGATGCGCACATCCCTAGGTGAGAACCACACCCCCTTCGCATAAAGCTCCCAAAGTTAGCTAAAGTCACTGGTCTGACTGAAGAAGGTGTGTGATGCGCAGATCACGACGTGCGAACCGTACATCGCGCTGCACACCACCCAAAGGGCAATTTTGTCCTAAATTTTAGTGATGTTTTGGGAAACAATAAAAGGCCAATTTAGGCACAATTGTAAATAACATTCTTCAGTCCTGAATATTTTAGAAAGCTTTTTGCCTTGAGAACAAGTTTTACTCTCCAAAGAGAAGAGGGTTTGAATCCATTATCTTGGTAAACCATTTGTGTACTCAAATTGAGCTTAGAACTTGAGATTCAGCTCCAATGAAGAGGATTTTGACTTACCCATTTGGTATATCTCTCTCCTTTGCTATGAGTGGCTAATTTCTCTTGTCTAGGGGTGTGTTGATGATGGGTGCTTGACAAATGGGTGTGGGTGTTGTTAATTCATCTTTATAATTGCTTATTTGACATAGGTCTAGTAGTTTCACCAAGTTTTAATCCTAAAATTGGTGGTTGCAAACATTATTTTTCATTACTTGACTATGTTATTTTTTGAAAGAGGATTTCATGGTTTCGGATGTGAAATTACTAGTGGAAACATGGTACTCCATCCAGATTTAAAGCTAGAAATATCTCTTATCGAAGGAATCACCCACTTAAGGGTCTAAGACAGAGATAATATGACCTCCCCAAGCTTAGATTGGTTGTTTGTTGATCAAACCGATGATGCGCTAACCGAGATTATCAGATATATGGTTGTTGATCGAGAGATAACAATCCATACCCTCGACCAATGCTACTTATGTCAATAAGCAAGAATAAGTGTGAATGGATAATCAGCATATCCCATGATTAAAGCCCCATCGGATACACATCCCTAGTCACCTACTCAATTTGGTAGACCCGCTTTCATTTATAGCTTTGATTTGAATTGTGATTATAGTGACAACATCCCAATTCCCCAACCTTTTACTTTTCTCGTTTTAAGCATTTACTCTCATTGTGAACTCATTTTGCACAATCTTCATTTAGCTAGCTCCAAGTCCCTTGGGTACGACACCAACACCTGTTGGGAACTATAAATTTTATTTTGCTGCACGATCACCGTGACCTCCAACTTTGGGGAGCACGACTTGAGCATTCATAAAAAATGGCACCGATGCCGGGGACTTGAGTTGATAGCTATTTTTGATTGTTGATTTGAAGTCACTTTGAGAGTGCTTGTTTCTTTTACTTTTGTTTGTTGTTTGTGTTGTGATTAAGTAGGCTAGCCTATTAACGAGGCCGATGACAACGAGAGCGTTGACGACTTCATGGAGGCCAACGAGGTTGAGCCTATGATGCAAGGGGGTGTGGGTGCAATCCGCCTACCCCCCACGGTGGGAAATGTTGTCTTTCATGTGACTAGCACCATGCTCCACTTAATCCAAATGAAGGGCCTATTTGGTGGAGAAGCACATGAAGATGCCAATCAGCATATTCAGAATTTTGTGGAGATTTGCCAACCGTTCATTTTTCAATATATCTCCCAAGAGTCCATCTGATTACGCCTATTCCCCTTTTCCTTGATGGGGGAATCCATAACGTGGTTGGAAGAGTTTCCAAATGACTCTATCACATCTTGGGCCGTGTTGGTTGAGGCATTTACATCAAGATTCTTTCCTCCATCTCGAATAATGAAGCTAAGAGATGAGATTACCAACTTTAGGCAACTCCTGGATGAGACTATATATGATGTTTGGTTAAGGTTCAAAAAGAAGCTTCTCTTATGTCTGAACCATGAGTTATCGAACAACGTATTGCTACAAAGCTTCTATCGGTTGTTGAACTCTCTAAATAAGTCAGTGGCTGACAACCTTGGAGGTGGAACCTTCATGGACTTAGAATTTCCCATTGCCTCGACTTTGTTAGAGCGAATGAAAAAAACCAATCAAGCTTGGCATACAAGAGAAGCTGATGTGCCAACTTCAGGAGGACCCTCATCCATCTTGGTTAATGAAATGAGGAAGAAGGATGCGGAGCGTGATGAGACAATGGCCAAAATGATGACACAAATTGATTTGATGGCCAAGCATGTAATGGGAGCTGGTGGTGCTAAGACAGTGAATATGGTGAGTACACCGGAAATCAAAGCGAGTGATGATGAGTTGATGACAGTGGTTGATGGCAAATTGTGCTTTGTGTCGGCGCGTTCTTGTCCTGGGTATTATCGCTCGAGGGAGGAGAACCAAGGTTAGATTTGAGACAAAGAAAGAGATAGAAATTGGCGGGATAGAGACAATGATGGTGATCGTTTCAATCACCGGAGTTCGAATCCCTATATCCCTTTAAACAAGGTGGACTCTCTCTGCCAACTGGGCACAAGCAACCCTGACCATTCCAAGTTGGAGGACATGTTTTCCTTGGTTCTTAAAAAGATGTACACCACAAATACGGGAGCAAGCGAGCTAAAGAGTGAAGTCTAAAAAATTCACCAAACTGTGAGCTCTCACTCAGCCTCGATCAAGCATCTTGAGGCCCAAATGAACCACCTCTCAAGATAAATGAACCCGAGGATGAAAGGGACATTGCCTAGAGACACCATCACCAACCCAAAGAATGATTAATTAAGGTAGTATCACCGTGTCGCGACGTTAAATCAAGCGCTGCTTGGGAGGCAACCCAAGTTTCTTTATTTATTTTTGGTTATCTTTTGTTATTTTTGGTGTGTTTGTAGGGAATGCATGGATGGAAAAATGAACAAGGGAAAGCAGGGCAAAAATGGGCTGTGCGGCGGACTGTGCGGACCACACAAACAATTATGCGTGTCGCACAGCACACCGCATGCCAAATCAGAGTGCCTGAAGGAAATTTGGAAAATTGGAGGAGACGTGCACAGGTCCGTGCGGATCACATGAGCCCAAGTGCACGTCACACCTCCATCACATGGTGAAACAGACACCTGGGCAAACCAGGGGATAAAAAGGGGGCGATGTACGAAATGTTATGCGGTCCACACCAAGGCTGGTGCAAATCGCATGTCGCAATGCATGGAAGGTAAAATTGAATTTTAATTGACCTAACCCGTTGATCGACCCCACTCGGAGATGACCCAGCTAAACTTTTCTTCTTCTTTTCTTTTTAAAACCGCCTCTCTTCTCCTTCTTCCACCATCTTTTCTCTCAAACTCTCAAAATTCTCCCCCAAAACCTTCCACAAACCTCTCTACTTGTCCCAAAATCTTCTTCTCCTCTTTCCCAACCATCTCCACCACTACACCACCACTGCCGCATCTTTCTCCGATGAGGTCTGCTTGGGTCACCATTGTTGAAGTCCAAAAGGCTTCAATTTTCACTCCTCCCTTCGTAATCTTCACTTGTGGTAAGTTCCCCGATGTTAAATACTTGTTTTTATGAAGGTTGGAAACTCATATTGTGAAGCATGCTTAATAGAATTGCCATGTTGATTTTGGGTAAGATCCGAAAATTTTGGGTCCCCAATTTTGAGTTATATTGATGAGATTGCTTAGTGTCAACTTGGTAGAACTTCAATTTTATTAATGCATGTTGATTGATAGCAATTTTTAGCCGTGAAATCTATTCTTGGGGTGAAGTCTGTGTAATCCACTTGTGATTGACGAATGGTTTGGCCCGATGATAGATTGGGTGATGTTGTTCTTAAGGGAAAATCGTCATTTTTCATGAGGTTTTGATTGAAAATTGACTCTTGAGGCTAAATTTTGCTGATTGTATACCCATGATTCTTGTTGAGCATTATATTTGGGGTGTATGATCTTGTGCGAGGAGGGGGTTAATTATTTCTAAAATTGTTGGTACCCATTGTTGCAAGTGAGGGCTTGATGTTCCCAATGATAGATGGGGTAACGTCCATCTTAAGGGAAGTCGTTGAGTTCCTTTCTTTCTTGTTGTTGTGTAAATGGAAATTCGAGGAAGTCTGAGTACCCGAAAGTTGTGGTTATGATATCCCTTATTCCCCTTGTTTATTGTTGATTGGTTTGCTGCATGGTGTCAAGTGATTAAGCACACCTTGCTCTATGGATCATATGCGTAACTCACAAGAACAAAAGGAACCCAAAATTCCAATTATGCCTCAGTGCGCTTCGCATACGATGTATAGATCTTGATGTGTGGGCCACACAAAGCATCACACCATGTTGAAAAAAAAGAGCCAATCACTGCTTCGAGGGGTGATGCCTAGTGCGACTCACACTTTGGATGGTGTGAAACACACCAGCTTCGCATCTCGGTGGAAAATCCCTATAGGTTTCTATTTTCTTGTGCGATAGCACATGCGATGCGCACTCTCTCTGGTACATTTCGTATGTGGTCCATACAAGCCAACAATCACCTACTTTGTTTTCCTATTCCATTGCATTCCATCCTTTGTAGTTTGTTAACTTCTTCTTAGGTTTTGTTTTTGTTTTTGGGTCACAATCGTTGTATGCAGAACATGTCTTCTAGCAGGAGAAACACGGGAGGCCGACCTAGGCAAATGACTGCAGCAGAGGAATCAAAGCTTTGCTTCAGGGTGGAAGGTATGAAATCCTACTATAAATGGGACAAGAATAGAACTTTCATTGTGGAGCAGAGTTTTAACTTGGGGTAAGTTGGGAGTGAGCTGCCCAACATGCACCAATAATTTCCTGATCGAGAGTGGCAGCCATTCCAGGATGTACCCGGGGGATACTATGAGGAGATAGTCTGAGAATTCCTTGCGGCCTATCAAGCAACATAAGATTTCAAGGGCTATAAAGGAAACAAGGAGAAGTTCCCCACTTTAAATGCAGTTGTCATTCGGGGCAAGAAAGTTTTTGTTACCCCAACTGCCATCAATGCTATCTATTGGGGTCATCCAATCGAGCCTGCTCCTGCACTTCTAGCTAGGTTGATGGCTGACTCAAATTCATATAAGGAGACTACTACAGATGATGATGATGATGAGTCTTAGTCCTCCAGGGAGTTCCACTCTCTTCCCATTAAACTATTAGCATTGAGGGCAATGTTATTTTTATGGGGAGGGGGTGGCTTTACTTGCTTTTGTTGGTGCCCATGATGGGGCTTGAGATATTACTTTCAATTTCCCTTGTCGGGTTTTGATGACATTCTGATAGATTTTATTTGGCCCTTTTCGGGTGCATTTTGGATGATTGTGATGCTATTGCCCTTGCCGGGCCTTTTGATTATGTTTTGTTTTTAATTTGAGCTTATTTGTGACCTTTCTGGGCTTGATTTTTGTTGATTAAGATTGTGTTGTTGGGTTGGTCTTACATGCCCCATTATTTCACTACCCGTGCTTTGCAAATGCGCTAAAGGCCTAAGCCGAGTCTTATTTTAAAATGAATCATGAGCACGTAATGTGGATATTTCCTTGTTAATAGTAGTTTAGAAATAAACTCCAAGGGTTTTCTTAATACCATGGTTCTTTCCCAAGGAGCAAAATTTTTGATTATTTTCTTTTTTCTTTCCTTTTGTTTTTGTGTCAAACCGGGTTGGTGTTTCCCTATGATAGTTTGAGAGGCGACTTTATTAAGGGAAAATACCAAGTTTTAGTTTTAGAATTGAGTTTGCAGTTGCTTGTCTCGAAATGGGCCCACTAAAAAATTTATCTTAGCAAATTGTTTTGAAAATAAAAGGAAGAAGGGAAATGAACTTTTGAGGAAAAGCATTCTCTTATCATGACTTGCACACTCTCGCTTTGGTTTGATTGACTCACAAACGAGTGTGTATTAAACTCGGAATAGTTTATCGAAAATCATGTGTCCAAATTGATTTTGAGACTAATGAAAGAAGTCTTGTGGCATGATGCCTTGTGTGGTGAGGCTTTACCTTGATTCTTGTGCATAAGTGTCGTCTAGAACTTACCCCAAATTTGATTTAAGGCGAAATTCTAGGTGTGATCGAGCTTGGAAGATGACCTTAGGCTTTTTTTGATAGCCACTTTTCCCAAATGACTTCCCATGACTTCAACCCTAGTGAAACCCTTTGATCTTGTGTCCGTTATTTGGCACCTTGTTAACACCTTGTTAACACGTTGACCCTTTTGGAACCTCTATCTTGGCACCCATCCTCCCTAATTGCTTGAAAATAAAATGTAGGCTAAAAGCCTAAGTTGGGGGGGGGGGGGGGGGAATGAAGGATAACATAGGCAAATGCCTAAGGTTGGGGGTGTATGTGATCAAATGAGGAGAAGAAAAGAAGTGCATTGAAAGTGCAAGGTAGTACCTTAGCTTTGAATTTAAAATTTGCTCCAAAAGTTCAATCCAATGAGAAAAATAAAAAGCAAAAATAGGTGCGACCAAACAAAGGCGATACAAGGAGTTTGAATGATCTTGAGTAAAAAGGAGAAATTTTGGGTTGTGTGAGGGAGAATAAGGTGAAGCTGAAATTGAAAAATGTGAGCGGTGTTCAAAATGAGAATAAAGAGAATTAGGAAGGTGTAGTCACTTGAACCAAATGAAAATCCTTACCTTAGCCCTAGCCAACATCCTATCCCACAAGTCCTTGGTGATTCCGAGCTTGGCTACCCTACATTAGTGGCGATATATATGAAGGGCAAGCCTATGGTTCGACACGCAGACACTTAAACTTCCTTGAGAGAGTGAGAGTCTTTTTGGTTCTCCTATAACCCCTATTTTTTGTGAATTGAATGATTGTGAGTGAGATTCTCTTGGTGTGAGTGGCATCATGCACTCGAATTGAAACATGAGGTCTCTATTTCAATTGAGGGGAATGACTGAGACAAGTTGTGTGGCAAATCTCGAGGCAAACCTTGATGGTCCATGCCATAAATTGAGAAGCTTAAATATCTTGTTTTCAATGACAAAATTCCCTTGATTTTAAATGAGAATGAAGTCCTTTTGGAAAAGTTTTGAAATGGCCAAATGCCTTGAGTTTGTAGTGGTTCAAATTGAGATGAGCATTGTAGTTGAATCTTTTTGTTTATTCTTTTTTTTAGTATAGATTAGTCTTTTGTGCCTTAGTCGAGTCTAGAGCATAATTCATTCATTGTCTTGTGAGTATCTTGCTTGAGGACAAGCAATAGTTCAAGTTTGGGGGTTTGATAAGTCGATAATCTGCCAACTTATTGAGCCTATATCCATGAATCATTGCTATGTTTTGAATAGATTTAGAGGTTCTTATGGCCTTTATTGACGTCTATGCAGGTACTTTTGATAAATGATGAGAAACAAGAAAATGGACCCAAAAAGAGCTAAAAATGAGTGAAATGTGAAGTGATTGGAAAAGCTGGAGATTCTGACCTGCGATGCGGTGTCCGTGCGATACGCACAAGCCAAGGTGCGAACCACACCTCCTTCACATGAAGCTGCAAAAGCCACTGAAGAATCTGCTAAGGGATGCGATCATTGTGTGATGCGCACATCCCAAGGTGTGAACCACACCCTCTTTGCATGAAGCTGCCAAAGTTAGCTGAAGTCACTGGTCCGACTGAAGAGGGTGTGTGATGCGCACATCACGATGTGCGAACCACACGTCGCGCCGCACACCACTCGAAGGGCAATTTTGTCCTAAATTTTAGTGACATTTTGGGAAACTATAAAAGGCCAATTTAGGCACAATTGTAAGTAACATTCTTTAGTCCTGAATATTTTAGAAAGCTTTTTGCCTTGAGAATAAGTTTTCCTCTCCAAAGAGAAGAGGGTTTGAATCCATTCTCTTGGTTAACCATTTGTGTACTCAAATTGAGCTTAGAACTTGAGATTCAGCTCCAATGAAGAGGATTTTGATGTACCCATTTGGTATATCTCTCTCCTTTGCTATGAGTGGCTAATTTCTCTTGTCTAGGGGTGTGTTGATGATGGGTGCTTGACAAATGGGTGTGAGTGTTGTTAATTCATCTTTATAATTGCTTATTTGACATGGTTCTAGTAGTTTCACCAAGTTTTAATCCTAAAATTGTTGGTTGCAAACATTAATTTTCATTACTTGACTATGTGATTGCTTGAAAGAGGATTTTATCCTTTCGGATGTGAAATTACTAGTGGGAACTTGGGACTCCATCCAGATTTGAGGCTAGAAATAGCTCTTATCGAAGGAATCACCCACTTAAGGGTATAAGCTAGAGATAGTGTGACCTCTCCAAGCTTATATTGGTTGTTTGTTGATCAAACCAATGATGCTCTAACCAAGGTTATCGGATATATGGTTGTTGATCGAGAGATAACAATCCATACCCTTGACCAATGCTACTTATGTCAATAAGCGAGAATAAGTGTGAATTAATAATCAGCATATCCCATGATTAAAGCCTCATCGTATACACATCCCTAGTCACCTAATCAATTTGGTACACCCGCTTTCGATAATAGCTTTGATTTGAATTGTGATTTTAGTGACAACGTCTCAATTCCCCCTACCTTTTACTTTTCTCATTTTAAGCATTTACTCTCATTGTGAACTCGTTTAGCACAATATTCATTGAGCTAGCTCCAAGTCCCTTGGGTACGACCCTGACACCCATTGAGAATTATAAATTTTATTTTGCTGCACGATTTTCGTGACCTTCAACTTTGGGGAGCACGATTTGAGCATTCACCAGTACCACGCTTGGTATGTGATAACAAATGGTTGGCTCGGGTACCACTCCTGTTATGGGATAATAAATGGTTGGCTCAGGTACCATGCTTGGTACGGGTTTGTTTTATTGAATTGTTGTATTCTGACGATGGTTCCATTAGTGGACCGGGTTGTGTTTCTGAAATTGTGATTATCACATATGGTCCTTGAGAGGCCGAGTAATTGTATTTGATTGTGAGTTTTGTTTTGGTGTAGATCGAGTTGCATGTTTAACACTTAGGTGTTTAACACAGAATTTTTATTATTTTGTCATTGAATGTTATCAATGGTTGTGAAGTGGATTACATGTTAGGATAAGCTAGGAAGAGACTTGTAGTCTAGGGATATCTGTCGGCTTGCTCACATATTTCTTGTGCTTTACTTAATTTATCTACTGTTCATATACTGCTTATTTAGAGCTGGCTGATGATCCTACTAGTACACGGTGGTTGTGTACTAATTTTGCACTTGTATTTCTTTTTGTGAGTACTGACAATCTTCTGACGGCTGGCGCGCGACCTCATTTGTAGTCCCGACGTTTCTAGATCTCAAGGGTGAGCTGCTTTGGTCGAGCTACCTTTATTTCCTCTTTTAGTTGTAGCCCACTTGTTTCGGGATTAGTCTCTCATTTATTTGGTGTTGCATCCCCATGTTCTAGACATTGGTAGATTATTTTGGTACGATGACCTTCAGGTTCTAGGAAAGATTGTTTCCACAAGCTTTTATTCTATAATAGTATCTCTTTTGACTTGAATGTTAGTTTACTTATGCACTCGTTTTAAGCTGCTAGATTATGCTAAGTGTGGGTGTTATTGGTTCGCTTGCCCGGGGGGTTGGATGGGTACCACTCACAATGGCCTGGGTCGTGATAAAGATAGTATCAGAGCCCTAGGTTCATTGATCTCGTCGTATCAAAATAGGTCTAGTAGAGTCTTGCGGAAGGGTACGGAGACGTCTGTATTTTTCTTCGAGAGGCTATAGGACTTTAGGAAAACTATCTCTTCTTTCGTGCTATAACTTGATTCCAATTGGTATCTGGTGATACAAATTAGTATCTGACATCTTTCACTCTTTTGTCCGCAGATGGTTAATATGAGGAATAACAGAGTGAGGGAAGTAATCCCAGCAGCAGGCCTGACTATCAGAGGTAGAGGAAGGGGCAAGAGCATGGGCCGAGGTAGAGAAACACCCACCAGGGGTGGAGCTCACGCAACTATAGGAGCATGTGAGGCGACCCCTACCCCACCCCAGGAGCATGTGGAAGAAGAGGTTGAGGTGGTTGTTGAGGAAGGCGCTAATCAGGAGGAGGCAACACCGGCTGGAGGTGCTGGCCTTCCCCCTATCTCGCTTAAGGCATTTCAGTATGTGTACTCGGACCGTCCTATTCAGTCAGCTCTGCCAGCTGCTATAGGTGGTCTTCTGGAAGCTAATAAGTTGTTTTCAGCTCCTAGAGGCCAGGGAGATTCTTACACATCTACCAGCAGGCCTACACTTGATCGCAGTTGTTTTCATTGTGGCAATCTGGGCCATTTTAAGAGGGAGTGCCCTCATAGACAGACTGGTAATCATACTCAACAACAATCTAAGGCTGTGGTCCCAGAAGGTAGAAATGGTTATGGTAGAGGTCGTCTACAGGGTGGGCGAGATAACTTTCAGGGAGGTTGGGGAGACCCGGGTAACGGCGGCATGGGAAGGGGAATGAAGTAACTGGCCAGGGAAGTTGCTTGGATTGATGACCGGGCTCACTATTATGCTTTTCCAGGGAAGTCGGAGGCTGAGGCATCAAATGTTGTGATCATAAGTACAATTCTTGTCTGTCATAGGATGGCTTCCATACTTTTTAACCCAGGTTCTACATACTTTTTTGTTTTTGTGAAATTTGTTATGGGTCTAGACTTGAATTGTGATATCCTTGATTCCCGTATCCATGTTTCTACCCCTGTTGGAGAGTCCATGATTGTGAGTTATGTGTATCGTGCTTGTTCTATGGTATTTGTGAGGTTGCAGACTTGGGTAGACTTGGTGATTTTGAATATGGTAGACTTTGATGTTATTTTGTGCATGACTTGGTTGTCTCCTTATCATGATATACTGAATTGTAAAACTAAGACTGTGGCTCTAGAGAATTTGGGTAAGGATAGGCTAGAGTCGGAAAGTGTTTGCGGCCTAAGCCAATTAAAATCATATCATTTGTTTGGGCTAGGAAGCTAGTGGGAAGAGGGTGTATAGATTTCTTGGCTTATCTCTGGGATGATAGTGTGGAGTCCTCGTCTATTGACTCAGTTTTGGTTGTGTCAGAGTTTTAGGTGGTGTTTTCAGCGAATTTGGCTGGTATGCCTCCGCACAGGGATGTTGATTTTTTATTGACTTGGAGCCGGGAACTTTCCCAATTTCGATTCCTACATACCATATGGCTCTGGCAGAGTTAAGAAAACTTAAGACTTAGCTTCAGGAGCTCCTAGATAAGGGGTTTATCCATCCCAGTGCTTTACCTTGGGGTGCTTCAGTTCTGTTTGGGTAAAAGAAGGATGGTATTATGCGACTGTGCATAGACTAAAGAAAGTTGAACAAGGTTACCATCTGAAATAAGTACCCTTTACCCCGCATTAATGATCTTTTTGACCAGTTGCAAGGTGCACCTGTGATTTCTAAAATTGACTTAAGGTCAAGGTATCACCGGTTGAAGATTAGGCCCGAGGACGTCCCTAAGACTGCTTTTCAGACTCTGTATGGGCACTATGAGTTTCTAGTAATGTCATTTGGGTTGACAAATGCGCCAGATGCCTTCATGAGTTTGATGAATGGGGTGTTTAAGTCCTATTTGGATTCTTTCATCATTGTATTTATTGATGACATTTTGATCTACTCCAAGAGTAGGGAGGAGCATCATAGACATCTCCGTATTATGTTGGAATTATTAAGGCGCCAAAAACTTTATGCGAAGTTCTCCAAGTGTGAATTTTGGTTGACTTCAGCCGCATTCTTAGGGCATGTGGTGTCAGAAAAGGGGGTGATGTTAGATCCCCAGAAGATTGAGGCAGTCAAGAATTAGGTCCGGCCTAGCTTTGTGACTGAGGTAAAGAGTTTTGTGGGACTTGGAGGTTACTACCGTAGATTTGTCAAGGATTTTGCGTCCATCGCTACTCACTTGACAAGGTTAACTCAGAAGGAGGTATCATTGGTGTGGTTCGGTAAGTGTGAAGAGAGCTTCCAAAATCTCAAGACACTTCTGACCATGACTCCCATCTTGTCTTTTTCGGTTGAAGGTAAGGACTTCAATGTTTACTGTGATGCTTCACATTTAGGTTTGGGTGCTATGTTAATGCAGCACAGGAATGTGGTTGCATATGCATCTAGGCAGTTGAAGGTTCATGAGAGGAATTATCCAAATCACGACTTAGAGTTAGCATCAGTGGTGTTTGCACTCAAGATTTGGAGACATTATCTCTGTGGTGTCAAGTGTGAGGTATTCACTGATCATCGCAGTCTGCAACACGTTTTTACGCAAAAGGACTTGAATCTGAGGCAGAGGAGGTAGATGATGTTTTTGAAACATTATGATATGACCATTCAGTACCATCTGGGTAAGTCCAATGTGATGGCAGATGCATTGAGCTAGAAGATAGTCAACATGGGCAATTTGGCTTGCTTGGGGGTGTCTAAGCGACCATTGGCAAGGGAGCTTCAGGCTTTGGAAGCTAAGTTCATGCACTTGGGTATGTCAGAACGGGGTGGGATACTGACCAGTATTTAGGTCAAATCCACATTCATAGAATAGATAAAGACCAAGCAGATTCAGGATTCGTAGTTGAGCAAGCTTCGAAGCAAGGTAATATCCGAAGAATCCAGGGATGCCACATTGGATTCTGGCGGCATGTTAAATTTCAGAGGAAGGATTTGTGTTCCTCGGGTTGATGATATAATTCAAAAGATATTGGTAGAGGCTCATATTTCACGTTACTCAATTCATCCAGGCGTAACCAAGATGTACAGGAATTTAAGGCAACTTTACTGGTGGCCCGGGATGAAAAGGGACATAGCTGATTTCGTATCCAAATGTCAAAACTACCAGCAGGTCAAGTATGAGCACCAAAGGTCTGTAGGACTAATTAAGAGGATGCCCATTCCCGAGTGGAAGTGGGAAAGGATATCCATGGATTTCGTGGTGGGTCTTCCAAAGACTTTGGGAAGGTATGACTCAATTTGGGTCATTGTAGATAGGCTGACCAAGTCTGCTCATTTCATTCCGGTCAGATTGAACTATAATTTGAGCAGTTAGCCAAGATCTATGTGAAAGAGATCGTGAGACTGCATGGGGTACCACTATCCATCATTTCAGACAGGGGTACGCAGTTTACCTCTAAGTTCTGGGGTAAGTTACATGAAGAATTGGGCAATCAACTCACTTTCAACACAACTTTCTATCCTCAGACTGATGGTTAGTCAGAGAGGACAATCCAACTGTGGAAGACATGTTGAGAGCATGTGTGATTGACTTTGGGAGTCATTGGGACCAGTTACTGCCGTTGTATGAGTTCTCATACAACAATAGCTACCACTCCAGTATTGACATGGCACAATTTGAGGCACTGTATGGGAGGGGATGTAGGTCACCCATAGGGTGGTTTGAGGCAGGTGATATGAAGCCTCTGGTATAGACTTGGTAAAGGAAGCGCAGGAAAAAGTAAGGGGCATTCAGACCAAGTTGCTAGAAACCCAGAGCAGGCAAAAGGAGTACACAGACCGCAAGGTCAGGGACATGGACTTCCAGGTTAGTGAGAAGGTATTATTGAAAGTGTCACAAATGAAAGGGGTTATGCATTTTGGTAAGAGGGGCAAGATCAACCCTAATTTATTGGTCCATTTGAAGTTCTCAAAATTGTAGGGCCAGTGGCTTACAAGTTAGCACTGCCGCCCAGTTTATCCAGTGTCCATCCAGTATTCCATGTATCATGTAGAAGCGGTACCATGGGGATAGAGATTACATTATCAAGTGGGACACAAACAAGGATCTTCGGTATGAAGAGGAATCGGTTGCGATTCTTGATCGAGATGTCCAGAAGTTGAGAACAAAGGATATCAAGTCTGCGACGGTACAATAGAAGCATCGTCCGGTTAAGAAAGTCACTTGGGAAACCGAGAAGGACATGCGGGGAAAGTACCCTAACTTGTTTTAGGATTCATGTATTACACTTTCTCACTTTTATTCTCTATATTTTCGAATTTAATCATTCAGGGATGAATGATGGGTAAATTGGTATCTGTTGTAACTACTGGGTTCGTCGTTATGGGTAAACTTTTCGTTCCAAGTTTCGAGTTAGAAAACTTCTGGGTTTGGGAGTTAAAAATTCTGGGCTAGGCTAGTCTCGGCCAGTTTTGGAGCGAGGTATGGTCTAGGGAAATCCGGGTGAGGATTGGGTTTTGTATCTTGTAGTGGGCTAGAAATTCTATTAGCTAAGGCATAGAGGAGTCTGGGGGAATTTTCGGAAGTGAATTTTGGTGAGTAGAACTCCCGGTATCGAGGTTGACATAAAAGAGTTATTCTGAAACGTCAAGAAATTAAGTGTGTTGTAAAATGGGCATTTTTGGGGGACTTTACGACTTTCTGTCCTATGTCAACTGCTAGGGCAGTTGACACACTGTTGTACGACCTCCGCTGTAGTGGACAAAAAAACTGCTATAGTGGAAGTCAACGTCAGTCAGCACCGCTATAGCGGATGGTCCGGTACGGTAGTACGCTATAGTGGAGCGGGGACTGCTACAGCATACCAGTCGGGATTTAATGTAGAAAACTTCCCTAAAATGTTCATTTTTTCATCAAGAACGTTTTGGAGAAGGGCAAGGGCGATTTTGGGCAAACTCCTTCAGTTTTTCATCGTTTTTCATCCCAAAGGGAAGGATTTTACTCCCCAAACTTTGTAGTATCTTCCTTATGCTATAGAATTGCTAGAGGTGGACTTGGAAGGTTTTGAATGACCTAGGAATGGTAAAATTCGAGAAAAAAAGGGATTCTAGGGTGTAGGAGTTCTTGGGTATTGTTATTTTTATTGGATTATGATTATGTGACCTTAATTCTCCAAATGTATCCATAAAACTGGTAGAAATAGGTTAATTAATGGTGGGAAAGCCCGGGAAAAAGGGTGGAATGATCATAGTTGGCCTGGGGTTTGGGATTTTGCATAATTCGGGTAACTAGTTGGCCATAAGGATTGATTTTTGGTTATTATATTTTGTTTTAGACCAAGAACAAGTAAGAACTTTGGGAAACGGGAAAGCTTCGGTTGAGTAGAGCCTGGAACATATCGAGGTAGGTGATGGTTATTGTTTCCTTTATGCATTGTATGTTCATGTGCTTTACTTAAATATTGTATGATTTGCATGCTTAGGGAGTGTTTTATGAATGTGTAAGTGTACGGTTATCAGTCTTGTTAAATGAACTAGGTGTTATTGCTTATTGCTCTACAAGTGTTGATTTGTTCATTGTTTGTGATTGTTGGATTTCTGCGTGACATTCGGTTGGCTCGGGTACCATGCATGGTACGGGATAGTAAATGGTTGGCTCGGGTACCACGCCTGGTACGAGATACTAAATGATTCGCTCGGGTACCATGCCTAGTACAAGATAAAAGATGGTTGGCTCGGGTACCATGCCTGGTGTGAGTTTATTTTATTTAATTGTTGCATTCTGACGATGGTTCTATGAGTGGACCGGGTTGTGTTTCTAAAATTATGATTATCGCATATGGTCCTTGAGAGGCCGGGTCATTGTATTTGATTATGAGTTTGGTCTTGGTGTAGATCGGGTTGCATGTTTAACACTTAGGTGTTGTTAGGGGGATCCCGGGGTGGGTCCAGGCTATGTAACAAGGAATGTTTATTGTTTTGTCATTGAATGTTGTCAATGATTGTGAAATGGATTACATGTGGGGATAAGCTAGAAAGAGACTTGTAGTCTAGGAATATCTGTCGGCTTGTTCACATGTTTCCTGTGCTTTACTTAACTTTAGCTACTGTTCATTTACTGCTTATTTGGAAAAGGCTGATGATCCTACCAGTACACGGTAGTTGTGTACTGATTCTGCACTTGCGTTTCTTTTTGTGAGTACAAGCAATCTTTTGATGGCTGGCGCACAATCTTATTTATAGTCCCGGCATTTCCTGATCTCAAGGGTGAGCTGCTTCGGTCGAGCTACCTTGATTTCCTCTTTTAGTTGTAGCCCACTTGTTTCGGGCTTAGACTCTTATGTATTTGTTGTTGCATCCCCGTGTTCTAACATTGTTAGATTGTTTTGGTACGATGACCTTCAGGTTCTAGGGAAGATTGTTTCCGCATGCTTTTTTTATAACAGTATCTCTTTTGACTTGAATGTTAGTTTACTTATGCACTGGTTTTAAGCTGCTAGATTATGCTAAGTGGGTCTTATTGGTTTGCTCGCCCAGGGGGGTGGGTGGGTGCCACTCACGACGGCCTGGGTCGTGACAGATATATTCGTGCAAAGCACGAACATAGAGACTAGTGAGTTTAAAAGTTTAGAAAATTGAGATATGGTGTCTATATTTGAAAAATAGAATTTAAATCTGTTACAAGTGGTTTCTTCTTCGCGAACGCGGCAGGCCTATCGTGAATGCAACCGATCCGACCTACTACCCATCGCGAACGTGAGCCCACCATCGTGAATGCGATGACTAACATCCCGACCCGAATTCAATTTATCCTTCACAAACACGGTCTACCCATCATGTTCTCGATGAAAAAAAAAACCTTTTTCGCGAACACAGTCAAGCGCTCGCGAACATGAAGGGTAACTTTCAACTGCACCAGCAATAGTCAAGTTATGAAATTCCTCCGAACAGACCCTCGAAATTCATTTGGAACCCCATAAATACAAACCAACTATGCTACTAAACTAAAATTGATATTTATGACTCAATAAAATTATCAGATTCACCAACGGAGGTCATTATCAAAGAATATTGACCAAAGTCAACTCTAGGTTAAAATTTCCAGCGAATGACTGAAAATTCATCTGAATGCCTCAGAACCCGAACAAATAGTGCTAGTAGTTCAAAAATGGCATTCCAAAACTAATAAAACTGACAGAATTCTCATACAATGTCTAAATCTCTAAATGTTGACCAAAGTCAACCATATCAACTTCCAAACCTTTCAAAAATGAAAAACTCAAATAGAATCCAACCAAACACCTGGGGAACCGTACCACCCACTCTCACAGACTAAGATTACCATAATACAACTAAGGGGAGGGGTTAATAGTCAAAACGCATAAAAACTTCAAAAAATTACTATGAGGATAGTTGCGGATATACAAGAATCAAAACTTTCTATATTTTTAGCATGTAATTTGCTAGAATATGTTACCTATCCACCGGGTGAATTCCATAGATGGTCACATAACTATCACTTTTTTTTACAAAAGTCACTTAAATATCATTTCTAACACAAAAGTCACTAAACTTTGAGTAAACGAACATGAAAATCACACAACCTAAAAATACTAATTTTTCGATAGATAATTCATTTTATTTTATTTTTAAAAAATCTTATAAATAAAAAATCATTTTAAAAAACTTCGACTCGACCGTACCCAAAACCAAAAACTCATATGAAGAAAGTAAATGATCTTCACGGTCTTTCCTTTTTCCCAATCATTTTAACATGTATGGTTTGAAATAGGCTTAAGTCATCGACGACCTCCTAAACTTGTTCGGATTATTCACTTGAATACCTCAGCCCACACTTGTACCTATTGAACACTTTAATCTTACCAAATTTGTACCTATTTGAGACAATTAAAAATCTGTTGAAAATTTAAAGTGAGTGTAACTCACACGCCAAATTTATAACAGATTGACCAATAAAGTAATGGCATGTGGCTATTGGATTCAACAATTTTTTTTAAAGAAAATAGCTTTATTTAAATAATTAAAAAAGAAAAGAAAAACATCGCACCCCCACCCCCACTTTCTTCTTCTTCTCCATCGAACCCCTTTCCTTTTCTGCTAGTACCGGTGCTGGGCCGCTGGCAGTACGCCATCCGTCCCCACACCAATGCTAACCCCTCATTTTTCCTTTTGTTTTGGTAGAATCACAAACTTTTGTTTTTTTCCTTCACCTTTTTCTCGATTAGTAATCATTTACCATAGTTACAAGAACCAATAACAAACTTTCATTGAAAAAAATTAATGCTTATCTCTTACCGAAAAAAATGGAACATTACCAGAATTATTTTTAAGCCTTACATCTACTTTTTCCGATGAAGATGAGGGAATGGGGATGGGAAAAGTTGCAGGGAGGGATAGATTAGGAGGTGGAGGACGGTGGTCCTCCTTTTTTTTTTAATTACTTCATCTTTTTTAAAAATTAATTTAGGTGTAAAATTTGATCAAAAAATGAAAAATTATTATTTAAATTTGTTTTACGCGCTTAAAGAGTGTTACACGCACGCTTTTGGCCATGTCCACATTTTGTATCTAATAGAATTGGTTATTAAATAGATAAAGTGCTCAATAGGTACAAGTGTGAGTTAAGGTGTCTAAGTGAATAATCTGGACAACTTTAGGGGGCCGTCAATGACTTAAGCCTTTGAAATAATACTAAGTAATTCTTTAGGCAACCAAGTCAACTAAAAAATTGACAGAGTCTGTCGGTTTTTCAGAATAGCACCTCTTCCGGATCATGTTCAGTCCCTAGAGAAACAAGAAAAAGCCTACTCTTGTTGTATATTCCGATCCACGCTCGATGTCTTTCATGTCGTAGCTTTCATGTCCGAAGGAACTCGTACTTATGAGTTCTTTAGTAAATATCTTGACCTTTGAGTTGATTCATCGTAGTCCACATTACTGTTCGTATTTCAAGCCAAAGAACATGGTAATGGATCGATTAGTTAATTCATCTTAGCGTTAATCATCATTCGGGGATGAATGATCCCAAGGGAGGGGGGATAATGTAACGCCCCATAATATTTGACGTTCTTTGTGGGACCTATAGAGCAAAAAAATGAGTTATTTGGGGTATAGAACCTTTGGGAATGTTATTAGATTGAACCGAGAAATTATGGAGAGTAAGAAACATGAGAAAAATATTTTCGGAACTTGAAACAGTGTGCCACCATGTTACCCCCGTGCCATAGAGCACGGGGCCAAGAAAAATCAAATTTTGGCACAAAATAGTGGAGGTCCGATACCTCAATTTTCCAGAGCTGGACCTCCGCGATAGAAATGTCTCACGGAGGCCAGCCTCTGCGATAGCCCCGTGGCATGGAGGTGGTGCCCAGTGGCGCCTCCATTAATTTTCTCATGCGTTTTAAAAGGGTCTCTTGGTCCTTTCCTTACCCAAAAGCATGTCTCACCTATTCTAAATATTCCTTAGTCCCTAAGGCATGATTCACTTAGTCAACAACACGCTACATTCTTCTCCAAACTTCCAAGAAACCTAAGGAACGAGAAATTCAAAGCTTAAGGTTTTCTTCAAGATTCTTGCTCAAACTCCAAGATCAAGGTATGTAAAGCTAATATTTTTGTGTGGGAACCCCGTTCTCCCCACAACCAAGTTATATCTTTAGGTTAAGTCATGAATCATGTTAGGTTTTTTAATAGTTGAAATCCTTGAGTTTATTCTTGGTCTCTTGATGGTATTCTTTGAATGTCCTATGATTTTTAGTAAGGATTCTATGAACATGGAGTCTTTCTTCTAGATTTGATTTCTAATACATGTCTAAGGAGTTTTCAAGCAAAGTTTACAAATCTCCTTACTGTTATTGAGAAGTTTATTTCATGATTTACTAGATTATTCATGATTTTTATGAAATTCGATTTACAATTTTTAAAGTGTATAGTCATGAAAAGTTTGCAAAGAATCTTTATGGTATTAGCATGTCTTGAAAAAAGAAAAAGGTTATCATATCTTTAAAGTTAAAGTAAAGTTATAAAGAGATTAAGAGTCAAGGCTCACAAAGATAGATATGTTCATGAATATTTTAAGTCAAGCATGACTTTTAAAAAGTGTTTTAAGACTTATGTTATGAGCATATAGTATATTTCAGGAGGACTATTTAGCACCGAGACAGGTATGGGTTTAGACAACACATGCTCTAAAACTACGTTGCCACCATAGGATAAGATCGTCCACAAATAAGGTAACTCCTCTATTATTTATAGCCCTCAGGCTCAGCTTTGGGATCCCCAGATTATGTTTTATCTTATACCCTGACAAGGTATAGGATTGCTCTGCCAACAGGGGCAAGTCATTGGATTCTGGCAACGCGGACAAGACGTTGTACTCCATGTTGCTCACATGGTTTATATCGGTTAAGAGAAATTTCCTAAAAAGAAAACTTACTTATTTTGAGATAACATATGATTGGCCGAGGCCACTAGTTTAAAGAGAGCTTTTATGAAGCATTGTTTTAAAGTTTTGTCCAGACTTCAGTTATTCAGTTTTCAGTTTTAGTTTTAATTTCAAGAAAAATGTTTTAAGAAAGTTTTACTTATATTACTTTTATAAGTTTCAACATTCAGGTCAGTCCTTCTTCTTCTTATTTATTCAGCTCCGTCTATGGTTATATTATTCATGTCTCAGTTTTTCAACTTTATCAGTTCAGATATTGGTAGTGTTTCATTTTACTGCTTACATGCCAGTACATTCAAAGTACTGACGCCTCTTTTTGGCGCTACATCATTGGACGATGTAGCCCCTAACTTTCAGATATGCAGGTTCCTGAGTAGACTCTTCAGTAGGATATGCCATCAACTTAAGTGAGTTTTTATTACTCCCGAGGACTTAGAAGTATTCGAGTCATCAGTTCATTTTGTTACATAAAGGTAGTTGTACTCAGAATGTAGTAGAGGATTCATAGACATATTCAAATCAAGTCAGTTGTAGCAGTTTATAAACATTTTTTTGTTTCAGTTAATGAAAGTTTAAGTTAATTTATTTCATCTTGTTTACAAAGGTTAGCCCTTGTTTCCAGCTTCCGCATTTTTTATTAAAAGTTCAGTTTATTAGTTGTATGCAAGACCAAGTGATTCTCTCGGGCCACTCGTGGTTTCGAGTGCCATATCACATCTAGGGTGTAGGCTTCGGGCGTGATAATTTGATTCATATTTCCTTTTAATTCTGACTTCGCCGAAATTGAATCCATCTTCTTTGCCAAAGCATCATGAAGAATTCTTACCGCCTATGCTCCCTCGGTCGTATACAGTTTGAAACTCTTCCTTCGACTCCCATCAAATGGCCTCGGACCAAATATGGTACCTATATCTACTCCCATTTCTTTTATAACTATTTCAGCCCTCTCTCAGAATTAGCAAAATCTAGGGTTTATTCTTTCACTCTGTAAAAAAAATTCCAAAAATATGGACTTTTTTGTGCTTTGGAGGGAGATATTCATATAGAAAGTGAAAAAATAATGATATTTTAAAGGAAGTCGGAGAAGTAAGATGAGCATGTAAAAATTCAATCCTGTGTCATTACATGGTTATATACATATTGCACTATGGTTTAATTTCATGGAGGGACTTTACAGAAATAAAGAGAGAAAGTTCCTATTTGTAGTTTTTCTGCGTCTATTATTTAGGGGAAGAATTAATGGAGAAGATACTTTATTCAGATCATAAGTCTGAATAAATAAATCTTGTCCAATATGAAATTTATACAAGAAAAAAAATTGATACGCAAGTATTTTGAGGAGATCTGTTAGGACACCGGGAAGTATGTTTTTGGGGTTGATGCTATTGAGACCCTTATTGTGTGCGGAAATCTAGACATTAATAGGTATGTGCTGAAAAATAATACTTCCGGAGAAACAATCATGAAGCACTTGAACAAAGAGCAAGACACTGGCCAAAGTGACTTCTGTGATCCTAATACAAATGTTGAATTAGAGATTCAGGATAAATTGCCACTACTTGACTGGTTCATTACAAACTAATCACAATAAGGATCTCGGTTTAGCTGTTATCTTGATGGCATTGGAGGGATTCTCTGTTACCAGCTTGATGTTAGAGCTTTTGATCTCTTTTCTGATGATGGTGATGTTTACGAAGATTTTGAATAACAATTAGGTAACTTCACAAATACCAGTGCAGGAGTTGATTAGGAAGCCTGCACAGGTGCGCGAGGGCTCTCGCCTGACTTGGCTGCTCATATGCTTAGTGAAAAGTTATTCAGAGCTCTTCAAGTCAGTGAGCAGAGATGTCTTTTTTGTTTTTGAATGTGAAGCTTAACAATAGAGATAAACTTTGATGATCTTCTTTTATGTACAAAATATCTCTGGGTGATTAGAATTTTTTTGCCTTATTTCATTTCTAATGTGCTTTTCCTTTTCGTGTTTTACTAGATGGATGACCTGCATAAAGAAATAGAGTTGCAAGTCACTTCTAATGTGCTTTTCCTTTTTCCTTTTTTGCCTTATTTCATTTCTAATGAACATCAATAAATCATATTTAAATAGCATAGCATGGTAATTCAGCCTTTGCAGGACAAGTGTCGGACTCAACTTATAAAAAGTTTACATTTTTATATTTAGAATTTCATAAAATGTATAGTGGCATCTTAAACATGATTATAACCCCCAACCCCAACCCCTTTTTTCCTAATTTTTTAAATGACAAATACTATTTGGGGAGTCACACAACGTTACCTTCAATTAGAAATTATTCAAACATTTCATGGTGAATTTTCAGTTTTAAAGTTTGTAACATATTATACTTTTTGTAGCCCCTAAATATCACATTTTATTTTCAAAGATCTAGGAATTTATGTCCAATGTCAAACAAAAACTGGATGATTTCATCCCCGTATATCAAGATCATCAGACATTTCAGTATTTCGGGAGTACAAAATGTCCTGCAGCAACTTCCCAAATCTATCTCCCATTCTCCTCTAACCACAATAAATTCCCTCTATGTTACCAATTAAAGACTTGATTTGTCTTCCATATATCATTTAATAGTGTTTTTAAACGTAAAACAAAGTACTTCTTCATCCACTAGTGAGCAATGTTCACATATCTAAGAGGAGTTGAGCACTTTGAACACGAAGTAGAAACAGAAGAAAAGAAATTAAAGAATCCTCCATGTTCACTAATTTTATGACAGTTATAGCATGTTTCATTTTCTAAAAAGGACACAAGTGTAACTTTTTTTTGACGACTATGGTGCCCCAACTTGCGTGCATCTCGACCAATTCCACGAGATAGCAGGTACCTCTATCTATCAAAGGCGTGGACAGATAGAAAGAAATCACCTAGTATTTTTTGCCTCCGCTGGAATTTGAACATGAGACCTCATTATTCTTAACAGACTCCATTGATTTACTAGACCATATTGTTGGGTGCAAAAACAAAAGTAATTTTGTTTGATAAAGCAAGAGTAATTTTACTTTTAGATATTGTGCAGTGAAATGGATGGATCAACATTACAGTGCGATATATTTTTGTTTATAGTCTAAAACATTCCTTTTGTTATGATGAAGATGTTCGCGGGAATTCGCACGCATCTTGACTATTCCACCGGATACCTTTTACCTCCCACCAGCACAAATATCGGGTAATTCTATCCACAAAATTCTTAGGCATATGGGAAGCATATTTTTCCCCAAGAATTGAATTTGAACCTATAACCTTCTGACCACTACGCCACACCCACGAGTTCTCTAAAACATTCCATTTTTAAGTTCACCTTATATTTCACAGTGTTAAAATGAAAAAAAAACGCTTAGAAAAAACATGATAAAAACAACATAAACCTTCTTGACTGCCTTCACATTCTTCCACAATTTTCTTCCCTTACCCCCGCTCCTTTTTTCATGATGAAGGTGCATCAGCTGCTTTTTTCAATTCTTTTGCTTTTTTACCTAGATCGGTAGCTTCCTACCGAATTAAAATGAAGCATCATGACCAGCATGTATACAACAACAACAACATACCAAGTATAGTCCCACGGGTGGGGTCTATGGAGGGTGGGGTGTACACATACCTTATCAACATGTATACCTTTCTTAATTTATTTTAAACTTCCGATTAGGAAAATACGCAAAGAGCTTCTAACAGAAGAAAATACCTTGATATACTATGATCGTGTAATAACACCCTTTGGATGCCTGATGAACAAAAATATAAGTCCCAACGGGAGACAGGCAATGCCAACACCACCAAAAATCTGGAGATAAAATGTGAAGCAGATAAGTCAGTACCAAATATGCATATCAGGGTAACAGGTTCTCTTCTTTGTCCTCCAATGTTGTTCCTCAACCTCACAAGAATCGATCACCCTAACCCCCTCAACTATAATCAGAAGACACGACAAGACATTCATGGTCAAGTAGCCACCCTTATACAAAATTTATTTATATTCAATTGCAAACAACAGCACAACTACTTTAACCGATTCTGAGTTCTACACTTCAAAACCAGCAAAGTAATATCAGAGAAGTTCTACATATTAATATGCATTCTACCAAGACAAAAATGATGAAGAACTGGACACTCAGTCTCCTTATCACAACAATAACAATATTCAAGTGTCTAAAAACACAGCATTGGCATATCGTGAAAAGTACATATCCAACAATTATAGCCAGAGCAACAACATATTCAGGAAAAGTAGCACGCATAGTCCAGGTTGTCTCAGAGGAAGCATTAGCAGAATATGCTGAACACTGGTAACAATTGGAAGCAAGGATTAGAATGGAAGCTTTGGAATCAGACAGTAAACTACTTGCTGATGCTGACATAAGCTCAACTAACAAATAGAAACATTTATATTTGCACCAACCTGACGGGCACCGTTTCCAATACATTGTTGACCACTGTTAAAACCAAATGAATTTGGAAAGGAAGTGGTGGCTGATGACAGGTGTCTTACAGTGAGGTCTGCCTTTCCAGCGAGCCCTGAAATACTCAAAAGAGGGGTAGATAAAGATCAGAAAAGAAGTGTGATCAACAATAAAACCAAAGAAAATTACCACACTTTAAGCAATTAAATATAACTAGACACTTTAGTATTCTTATCAGGGAAAAAACAAGTGGTAAATGCGCAAAGAGAATCCACAAAGTTAGAAGCAATGAAGGTACCAAATTGCAATAGAAAACTATATAAACCCTAAGGTGATGTAATATGGTCTTTTAAGTTTTGATGATCGACAAATACTCCGAGGGACCTGGTACCCCTAGCGGCATGAAAGTACAGTCAACATGGTACAACTATAATATGTACTTTCTGCATCTTTAGGACTGTGTTTCTGCAGTCCTTGAAGTCCGCTGGACCAATACCAATGTGTTATGGTTTTGGCTCTCTCATTTATAAGCAATTAGACACTTTAGCCAAAACCTAGTTTTTGCAAATCTAATTTCATCCTCTCAAAGAAAAGGCTGCTCAAGTTCTTCGAAGAAACAAAAGCTCTCTGAACAAGGGACCTGATCGTGATCAAGATGATATCAACAATTTCTTGTTTTTAGTTGAGTCTTTTGTAGTAGTGTTCTCGTATTGTAAATCATCAGCTAGAGTTAGTTGATTGTTTGAAGTTGTATTAGCTAGAGTTACTTAATACTGTGGTGATGCATTAGTGTTACTGCATCTGACATTGTAATAGAGTTATTGCAGTGTAGTGGATTAAGAGTTTAATCTGTAGGGTTACTGGAGTCTGTAATCTGAAGTTGCTCAGTTGTTTTGTGAAGAATGGTTGGTGAAATCCTACTGGAGTAGGTCGTAGTTTTACTCCCTTGAGCAAGGAGGTTTTCACGTAAAAGTATTGTGTTCTTTACTCTCTGTCATTTCACTTTCTCACTCTTCATTGCAACTCTAGTCTAGGGACCTGGTCCATTGACCCTCGGTAGACCCATACAAGCCATCAATTTGTATCAGAGCGGGGACTTTCTAAAAGGGTAACACCTAGAAAGAACTTACTCAAAATGGAAGCTCCACCAAATCTCGAAGAAGGTCAGTCAACTACAAGGCCACCCAGGTTAAATTGACAGTTCTATGGGTGGTGGAAAATGAGAATGCACGATTTCATTATGGCTGAGGATAGTGAACTGTGGGATGTTATTTGTGACGATCCCTATGTTCCCATGAAGATAATAATAGTTGGAGAAGAAACGGAATATGTTCCCAAAATAAGAAAGGCATATGTCGACACTGACAGGAAATAAATAGAGAAGAACTCAAAGAAGTTACTCGTGTATGGTATTGGTGCTGAAGAATACAATAGAATCTCAGCATGTGAAACAGCACAAGAGTTGTGGCATGCATTGCAAACTGCTCATGAAGGGACCAGCCAGGTTAAGCAGTCTAAGATAGACATTCTTACGACTCAATATGAGTTATTCAGAATGAATGAAGGAGAATCAATTCAAGAAATGCATACCAGATTCACTTCAATCATCAATGAACTCCACTGCCTTGGAGATGGCATTAAACCCAGCAAACTAGTCAGATAGATTCTGAGTGTTCTACCCTCCTCCTGGGAAAGCAAGGTGAATATCATGACTGAAGCCAAAGACCTTCAAACTCTAACTATGGACGAGCTAATAGGAAACTTAAAAACATATAAGCTCAAGAAACAACGGGATCATGAACGACAACAACCCAAGAAAGAGAACATCTTGGCTCTCAAAGCAGTTAAAAGCTACTCAAGTGGTGATGAATTAGATATGGCATTCATCACTAGACGTTTTCAAAAGATGATAAGAAGAAATGGTGGCTTTTCATCCAAGGGAAACTCAATCAAGCAATTCAAAGGGAATGACTATTGCAACAAGTGTGGAAAGCCAGGACACTACAACAAGGACTGTCCTCTTCACAAACAAGAGTACAAAGACTATGCTAAAAACAACTATGAAAAGGGACGAAAGAGGTACCCGGTCCCTGACAAACTCAATATAAAGGAAATGGCTGACATTGTGGTAAAGAAGTCTTTAGCTGCATGGGGGGACTCCTCCAGTGAATCTTACCATCAGGAAGCTCCAAAGGATGTATCAATGCTAGTCATTGAAGATTGGTCATCTAGTTTTGACTCTTTGTTTGCCCTGATGGCAAAATTTGAAGATGAAGAAGACCCAGAGGTAAGCTTTCGTGATGTTCAAAAAAATTTCAAAGATTACTCTAAGATTGAGCTACGCTCCTTAGCTAATGTTTTGATTGATGAGTACTATAACCTCACCAAAGAAAGGGATTTTAAAAACAGCAATTTGAGTGTCTTCAAAGCTGAAAAACTACCTGGTCTTGCAAAGTTTCTGATTTAGAAGAAAAAATTGCAATTGTCATGTCTGAAAATGATTCATTGGTTGAAAAAATGAAAGACGTCTCTCAAAATAGATTTAAAGGAAATAGAAATGGTACTGAAATCCAATTTGAACTTGAAGCTGAATTGAACAAGTTCAAACTAGATCTCACAATCTCCCTTGAAGGAATAAAGAACTTGAGAGGGACCTGGTCCGTATTAAGGCTGATTTAGAAAAGGCCCTTAAATGGACTGTCTCCTCCGATGTCTTGAACCAATTGACAAACATGAGATCTAATGCTGGTGAGGGCCTTGGATTTCAGAAGAAAAATCCTCCTTATGATCCTCATAGAAAGTATGTGTCAAACCCATACAATTGGTTGTGTACTCACTATGGTAAAAATGGTCACTACAAGGACACCTGCCCTGCAAGATCAACTTCTATTAGAAGGGGCAGAACCTTAGTCGAAAGAAAGGAAAATACCAGGCAACCTGGTCCCCCATCGAGGAGAATCAGGTTGCCAGGCTGGGCTAGAAAGAACCTCATTCGTCCTCTATCTCATTACTAGGGACTCAATCTAAAATGGGTTCCCAATGCTAACAAATGACTCTTTGTGCAGGTAAGAGTGAGAGGTAGCAGCCAGAGCTGGTTCATGGATAGTGGCTACTCCAAGCATATGACAAGAAGAATGGAAGAATTCCTCTCACTCAAGGCATTCCAAGGTGGAAGTGTCTCCTTTGGAGATGGTAAGAAAGGACACATCCTGGGTGTTGGAAGCATTGGCAAGTCTCTAGCACATGCCATTGAAAATGTGTATTATGTAAACGGGTTGAAGTATAGTCTACTCCGTGTGTCTCAAATTTGTGACAAGGGAAATGAAGTCAAGTTCCTATCTGCTTGTTGCACCGTCACAAATCTCTCATCTGGAGAAATCATGTTGGTGGCAAAATGTAATGACTCTTCCGATCATTTTTGCGCGTACGCTTTCCTTGTACTGTTAGAGCTTTCCTGTTGCGCCCCCAAGTAATTTATGGCTTGCTGGGACCGGTGGTTCGGTGCTCTGGATATTTGGTTTGTCTTTATAACTAATTTCCTATCTTAGGAGCTGAGTATCAAAATCGTGCGATGGTGATTTGCAATCATATGACCTTAACCTCCGTCCCGTAGCAAAGGCTTGCGAGCCTAAAATTGAGAAGTTTTATTAACATCGCGCGTATTTAAAAATATTTGATTTAAAAAATTATATTTTTATTGCCTTGCTAAAATATTTTAAATGTTTATGAAAAATACTTTTGATATGATATATTTGTGTATGTATTTATTTTATAAGAGTTACATAAATCATTAATATTTTAACGGAGATTGTAAACTTAGTTATGTTGAAAATTATTATTATAATATAGTAGGTTTTATTGGAAATAATTTTCTATTAATTATGATATATTTAAAAATTCATAGTTAATTTACCATGAACCTATGCAATACCCAAATATTTACATAACGGGATAAAAATAAATTGTGAGTTGGCACCTCCACTTCCACGTGGAAGTGGAGGAAGAGGGCCACCTAGTAAATCACTAATGTGTGGCATTAACTGCTTTTGAACTTAGCAGTAGATTATCAATTCAAAATTCAATATGACCAACAAATGTTTCTTATTTCATGGAATACATTTCTTTCATTTTTTTGCTGTAGCTTAGCATTTGAACATTGTTAGCAAATTTCTATTTGTTTCGTCCAAAGTATGGCAGAGGCTTTAGTATATATATATATGATAAGATCGCTGGAATGATTTTGTAGAAGGAAAATACTTTTATGCTATATTTAATTCCTAAAAGATAATGATTATCTACGTCAAGTTATTCAAGCCTAAATTCGAGTTGATTCATTTCGGAGCTTCTCGGAGCGATTCGAGCTTGGACATCATTATCTTAGCAGCTTGTCGTCGGACGACAGGTAGGTTACGATTTAACCCTTCTAGACTTGGCATATATAGGATAAAATTGTATTATTGGGCATCCTTGGGTTGGGTTTATTAGGTTAGTACCACAGACCTTGACCGCTTTATTCATGTCCGCCTGCTTTTGTTCCTCCGATGCTTGTAGTACTTGCCGATACATTTTATTTACCCTTGTGGTCCTGTGAGGCCTTGTTGACTCTGAAACATAGAAGGTGAGTTATTGGGAATGTCTGCGAGTCACGTACATAGAAATATCATTCTAGGCTAGTTATGCTTGCTGAGTAGCTGTGGGCCTGTGCAGGGCCGATAGGTTGATTGTGAGCTGATTGGCAGCTATTTGTGTTGATCATTCATTTCCATGAATATAAAGAGGATTTATCCACGTTTTACTATGATTTTTGGCTTCAGGCCTACTGGAACTATTTTTCTAAACTTTGCATGACCCCGGGGGACCATTTTCGATGGAAATGAATTGGGAAATGATTTGATTTAACTGGTGGATCTTCTTGGGGTAAATAAAGTTAAATTTTGATTTCTATCACCAGTTTTATTATTAATGCTTGACTCGGCAGGGCAGGGGTGCTAGTTGAGTTTTCTTACTAATTGAGATGATTTTAGTCTTGGTCGGACCAAGCACCTGAGATGATTTTCTACTAATTAGACCCGGTTATGCTCGGGCACCCTTGGAGGGGTTTTTGAGGCATTTTTTACTACTTTAGACCTGGACAGGGTCTGTACATGCATATCCGAGATTGGGTCTCTATTCTGTCTGTTAAAACTCATTTATCTTATATGTGCCCAGTCGGCCTATGATACCTACTGGGTACCTTATGCTTCGCATTTGGTGCTCACCCTACACACTGCATCTTCTGGTGCAGATCCTAGTGTGAGCCATCGCCGTTAGCTCATGGAGACTCGTGTCAGGTGCTATTTTTGTGATATTCTGGACTGAGAGTGAGCTCTTGGCGATCGAAGCTTGGATTTTAGTTATCTTTTGATTATGTACTCTATTTCTACCCAGAGACAGCTTGTATATATTGTTTTGTACCCTTGTACTCCTTATGTAGATCCGGCTTTTATACGCTATGATACCAGGTTTTGGGTTGGTGTAGCTTCCGCATTGTACATCTATTGCTATGTTATTTATTTTCTTCATCATGTTCCTTTGCTTCCGCTTATTAACCTGTTCTTCCATTTAAACTGTTAGAAGGTAGCCCATTACTAATTGTTCTGTGCTACGGGGATTAGTTCTCCTACTAGGGGGTTGTAGGTTCCATCATGACCGAGAAATCAGGTCGTGACAACTTGGTATCAGAGCTTAGGTTCACCGGTGTCATCGGTATTGGAGCCAATGTCTAGTAGAGTCCTGCGGATTGGGGTAGAGACGTCCGTACTCAATCTTCGAGAGGCTACAATGACATCTTTGGAAATACGACTCTTTCATTGCTTCTGTATCGTGCGTAGGATTCTTGAAGTTTCTGGAAATCTCATTTGTTCTACTTCATTCTTTCGTAGATGGTTCGTACGAGTGTCGGTATCAGGCTGAGATGAGCCATTGACTCCAGCTAGGGGTCGAGGATGCCCCCGAGCCGTGGCACCTGCTAGGGCTGCTAGAGTTGACATAGAGCTCGAGCAGCATGTGGATCAGTGGGTAGCCCATGTACCACCAGCTCCAGTTCCAGCCTCAACCCCATCTCAGTCTTCAGATATTCAGGGTTTACTATTATAACTTTTGGGTATGATTTGAGAGCGGACTTCTGAGGTAGCACAGACATCTGCTCAGGGGGCAGCCCTGGGTGCATAGAGTTCAGGAGCGCAGCCTGCTACTGCAGCTCCCCGTGCAGAGGTCATTCCGGTCCCATCAGTTGCACAACCTCTTGCTCCTCACCCAGCTATGACATAGTCATAGCAGAAGGTGTTTGGTAGGTTTTAGAGATTAGCACCTCTGAGGTTTGCTGGTACTTCTAGACATGACTTACATGACTTTATTACTACCTGTGAGGAGATGTTGCATCATTTGGGTTTGTTGGAGACTCATGGGGTTGGTTATACTACATATCAGCTGGAGGGTCCAGCTAAGTTATGGTGGAGGGCACAGGTTGCTTGCAGATCTTCTACATCGCCTTCTTTTGACCTGGTATGAGTTTTATGAGGCCTTTATGGCTAAGTTCATTTCAGAGTGATTGTAAGCATCGCAGGGAGCAGTTTACTCGCCTTATGTTAGATTTTATGACTGTCTCAGAGTATGAAACTTGTTTTCATCATCTAGAACCTTTTGGAGCTATGATCATTCCTACCGAGGCAGATAGGATTCACAGATTTGTATGAGGTTTAAGGCTAGAGATTAGGCAGCCATATAAGATATTGGTTGTCGGTGGTCAGTCATTTCAGGTTATCCAAGACTATGCCCGAACTGTGGAGGACTTACAGTGACATGATCAGGGTGCCAGAGATACGAGGCCTCGACATCAAGGTGGCTACAGTCGTTCTAGGTATGGTGGTAGAGGTTCAGGCCAGTGGGGCTGGGGTTATCAGCCACAGAAGCACCAGGGTCAGTCCAGCCGACCAATTTAGGCTTCACTTTTGACTTTTGGTGGTACCGAATTTGAGCAGGGTCAAAGCAGCCATCAGGGCTATAACGGTCAGTCTTTGAGGGGTACAACTTTTGGGGCATCAGGCCGTGGCGGCCATACGGGATCTGCTAGTTCATCCCGACCGAGTAGGCCATCAGGGGCTTGTTTTACTTATGGTGTGATTGGTCATTTTGCTAGAGATTGCCCCCAAAAGGGTACAGTTCAGCCGACCAAGCCTTTACGAGAAGTTTAGCCTGTGGCTAAAGGGGGTGGTGGTCAGGGAAGAGATGGTGCTCCGTATGGCAGAGTAGGTGGTAGGGATGTCAGTCGGGCAGGTAGAGGTCGTCATCAGTTTTACGCGGTCCCTAGGACACCAGAGGCAGAGGCCTCAGATGTTGTGATTACAGGTACTAGTTCTGTGTGCCATCAGTCTGCTATGGCTTTATTTGATCCTGGATCCACTTGTTCATATGTATTTAGGTCGTGACACAGCCCCTATCCAGAAGAAGGATGTTCCCTCTGGCTCGAAGAGAAAAAGAGATGACCTGGAAGAGCAAACGGAGGAACCTGGTCCCTTCTCTAAGACTAAAAGGAAGAAGCTCACTCAAGTAGAAAGAATCTCTCTCTTGAAGCAACAAAGGGTGCTTAATGGTCGAGTTTTTGACCCAGAAATCTGTGACCACAGAGGAATGGCTGAGATCATTGGCATGGTCAAAGTGCAAAAATGGGATCACTTGTTTAAACCCCCCATTCTTGTACTATTCAAGAAAGAAGTCACTGAGTAATATGTGAACATGGTTTTCAACAAGGCTGAAGGATCACTGAACCTCACAGTTGATGGAGTGGAGATCTTCTTGGATGAATCCATACTTGGTCAAATTCTGGAGGTACCAACAGAGGGATTAAAATTCCTGAAGGATCAGTCAGCCTCCATCGATTTCTTGAATGAGATCAGCAAGTTGAAGAATCTGAACAAGAAGAGACTTGGGAAGAAGTAGATGAAGGGAGAGTATCAGCTTGTGTTTGAACTTATTAACAAAGTTGTTCTTCCTCGAACTGAGAAAAGGACTATTGCTGGCATTACAAATCTCTTTCTCATGGAAGAATTGGTGACCCTGCAACCCATAAGTCTCCCAACAATCATGCTTACTCACATGAGGAAAATCATCACCATGAAGGACGGGAAACATGGTTTGAGATATGGATATCTGTTGAACAAAGTTTTCATGCACTTTGGTATTTGTCCTAGCAAGGGTGTTCAAGGGACCAGGAAGCAGATGTTCACCAAAGGAACACTTGAGGAGTGTGAGTGTATAGAAAGAGAATGAGAAATTAGTTCTAAGTTGTTTGTGTCTGATCTGATCACCTCTCAGAAGCGATCATCTGTTGAGTTAGAACGATGAACTGCACTCATTGCTCAGTGAGATGCTGAGATTGTAACTCTCAAGGCACAAATGCAAACCACTTCTGAAGGACAAGGTGACAATTCAAATACAGTTGCCAAGCTGCAAGAAGAAAATACTCGTCTGAACTTTGAAGTCACCACTTTGAGGGAACAGGTCGGGGTTCTCACTTAGAAGTTGTTGGATGCTCATGAAGAGGCCAACACTCACATGACTCTCTTACTTCAAAAGTTATCCTGATTCACCTTTACTCTTCCTTTTCTTGCTTCCTCTCCGGTCCTAGCTTTCTAATTCCCTCTTGTTCTTAGTCTTCTTCGGTGGTGTCTTACTAATGATGTTTTTTTTTGTGTGAACTTTTTGTAATGTTGCCCTAATAAATGAAATAAAGTTGGGACCAGGTAACAGTGGTAGGGGTAACTTGTGAATGGGACCAGGTAAGGACGACAAGGGGAACTCAGTTTGTCATCATCAAAAATAGGGAAACTGATGTAATATGGTCTTTTAAGTTTTGATGATCGACAAACACTCCGAGGGACCCGGTACCCCTAGCGGCCTGAAAGTACAGTCAACATGGTACATCTGTAATGTGTACTTTCTGCAGCTTTAGGACTGTGTTTCTGCAGTCCTTGAAGTCCGCTGGACCAATACCAATGTGTTAAGGTTTTGGCTCTCTCATTTATAAGCAATTAGACACTTTAGCCAAAACCTAGTTTTTGCAAATCTAAGTTTCATCCTCTCAAAGCAAAGGCTGCTCCAGTTATTCGAAGAAACATAAGCTCTTTGAACAAGGGACCTGATCATGATCAAGATGATATCAACAGTTCCTTATTTTTAGTTGAGTATTTTGTAGTTATGTTCTCGTATTGTAAATCATCAGCTAGAGTTAGTTGACTGTTTGAAGTTGTATTAGCTAGAGTTAGTTAATACTATGGTGATGCAGTAGAGTTATTGCATCTGACATTGTAATAGAGTTATTGCAGTGTAGTGGATTAAGATTTTAATCCGTAGGGTTACTGGAGTCTTTAATACGAAGTTTCTCAGTTGTTTAGTGAAGATTGATTGATGAAATCCTACTGGGGTAGGTCGTGGTTTTACTCGCTTGATCAAGGAGGTTTCCACGTAAAAGTATTGTGTTTTTTACTTTCTGTCATTTCACTTTCTCACTCTTCATTGCAACTCTAGTCCAGGGACCTGGTCCCTTGACCCTCGGTGGACCCATACAAGCCATCATAAGGAAAGGGACGAATGTAACTATGTAAGTAAAGTATGTTCTCCATTGCATAATTTAGCGAAGACCAAGGTGCTAGATTAGCAGCAATTTTGGGGTCCCAAGAATTCTTAATTAGGATTCAGGTGCTTGCAGTGGCAGTAAAATTGTCAGATAACATGCGGAAGACATGATCAGCTCCCCCTCTTTGGTTTTTCAGTATCCAAAAGTAAAAATAACTACAGTTGCATAATCTGGCAAAAAAATCACACTTCTGTATCTGATCAAAACTAGACCCAAGAGGCACTTCAATAACTAGAGTGGCAAAGATGGCAAAACCAGATGACACATTCTTGACACCATCTTAATGTTTTCATATAATCAAATATAGGAGCATTTAACTTGAAAAGAAAACTATAATGGAAAAGTACAACTCCTAACTCTTGGCATATAATTCCCACAAACAGCATCCAGATATTCTTCTTTTTGTATTTGTTCCATCATGTTTATGGGACAAACTCATGAGAAAACCCTAATAACTGAAGAACCTATAATAACTTCCAAATAAGAAACACGGCAACTACCCTCAGTAAACTGGTAATTTGAACCATTAGACAACCAAAGTAAGTATGTGACCCTTATACCAATGTTTTTCCATATCCAAGACTTAGGTTTTAACTCTGCCTATGAGAGTTTCACAATGCAATAGTCAGTTCAAGTGACTCAAGAACATCTAATTAAGGCATGGCACTGTCGTTTGTTCTGAATTGCCCTGCATCGGATACACTGAATTGCTCCACTAGTAGCAATATTGGATCATCAGTAGTACTATATGATTCTACAACCTCATGTAATTCTTGAAAATCAATAATCAGTATATGGCAAAAATATAGAAAATGACATGACCCATTATATATTAATCTAAACAGACAATAATATTTGAAACTCCAACAATTTTATGTTATATATAAACAATTTTTGAATATGTGATACAGTTAGTGACAACATTTACATGAGTAGATAAGAGAAGCTCAGTTTTATTGCATAGAGAACAAAAGTTCACCAACCCTCCAATTGTTTGGATTAAATAAAAGGGCAGAATCCTCCTCCTCGTGTTGCATCGGATTAAATGATGCATCATAGGTCCAATTAAAAAATATAGGGACATTCTCCTCTTCTTGTGTGGTAGTTTCAGGCACTTTTTGTTGGTTGTTCATCTCTGTCAATGCATCAGTGCTCCAAATAGCGCAAGAATCTTCTTCTACAGCTAGTTGTTGGTTGTTCATCTCTGTCAATGCATCAGTGCTCCAAATAGCAATCTGCTGCTCAATTTGATCAGGTCTCATCCCACTCTCATCAGTATTGGACATCAAGAATTCTTCCAGCTGATACATACTCTGCTCCTCCTCTGATCTTCTTTTCAACATTCTCTCATCAATCACCGTTGGTGGCTTCTTCTTGATTGAACAAAGAACTCAATGTCTATGTTCCTCATCGTTAAACTTGTTACAGATAGCATCAATAATAACATCAGAGAGTTGATACTCCTTCATCAACCAATTCCCATAGATTTCAAGATCACAATTCTTGTTCTCGTAAGTTATGTTCCTCTTGTAGCCAATCACCGGTCCTCCACCATTCTTTCGAACTGGTTTGCGGTCTTGTTGTTTCCAACTCCCTTTGTTTCCCACAGTGCGATTATACTTGGTCTTGTTTTTCTTCTTGAGTTTGGTGATGAAGAAACGATATTGAGTGCAGTCGTTGTAATGGCCGCAGGGTACTCCATGATTGTAAGTCTCCCATGGTTCTTGTTTGCTGTACACATCAACATTAGTGCTTATGAATCCAGAATCACTCATCTCTTGTCCGACAATGAATCTCAACAAGAAACTAAGTGCTTGTGCATCTGTGGGTCAAAAACGAAAACCTTCTTTCAAATACTCCATGCCTCAATTTCTTTTCTTTTCTCAACAACAATGAAAAACAAGGCCTAAGAAGGAGAGAAATTAAAGAACGAGTGTGTCTTAGGAATGTATAGACTAGGTTTTTCTGAGTTAGTCTTGTGAATTTATAGACCGACTGTCTTAGGAATTTATACACAAAGCGTGTGTGCAAACTTTTTTTTTTTGGAAACTTTTGACTTAAACAAGAACTTATTAAGCATAAAAATCTATTTTCTTGTGTGTTAATCCTTAAAATTAATTTAACCCAGCTTAGCAATATTGGAGTTATTTAATTATTTTTTGGTAATTGGAATTAGTAATTTCTTGCTAACAAAGTAACTAAAATCACTATGCGTTAATTATATTAATTTTTTTTATTGTTTGAGCAATTATAAACTATAATAAAGGAAATAGTTCAAAAAGAAGAAGAAGAAATTCACCTCCAATTAATTTATTTTTTTGACTATGCATTCAGATGTATAATCTTTAAGGTTTTTGAAAATAATTTACATATTTAGAAACTACATAAAAACTACTATAAGTCACAAGAATTAATAATTTAAAATATTTAAAGGACATATAAATAAATTGCAATCAATGACTTTCTTGTTTAACTCGATCTCAAAATTCAAACTATATCATATAAATTGAGACAGAAGGATTATCATTTAGAAAATAAAACATATTGTATTTGATCATAACTTTCTTCAATATTGTTCTTAAACTCTTATTTTTGAAATTTAAAATGTACAATTTTCATACATTTACAATGTACTTCTTTTCCTAGGGTTTGTAGTGGAGTAAATGATCTCTCATATGATCATTCAACTTCACGAAATTATCGAATAAAATCACTTATTTCCTTTTGTTTCAATAAAGTCCTTCAATTTTGCACATTTAACTTACAAAGTAACAATGACTAAAAGTCACTTGGAAAATGAAAGAAAAAGGGTCAAAATAGTTCCTTTAGTTTGAACGTTGAGTTAAAACATTTTTTATTTTTAAAGTAAATATTTAAAAACTACATAAAAAGTACTATAGGTCACAAGAAGTAAATTATTTCTTACTTTTTTTACTTCGTAAATTGAATTTTTTCTTGTTCTATAGGTAAGTTCATAATATAAATTAAAAAAGACGTAAATCATCATACAATCAAACCTTAGCTTGTTATAACTGTCATTCGTTATAACGATATTTCACTATAACGACCTAATTTTCTCCAGATCCGATTTCTCATGTTATATTCTACTTCTCTATAATAACATTAATTCTACCTAAGACAATAATGACATTCATTATGGCGGTACACTCTTTGTATAACGACCAATCTATAACAGTCATACTCAAATATTGTGTAATAATATTCTGTAAGAAAAATATTATGTATAAAATAAAATATTAAAATATTTATGATAATCATCACTAATGTCACGCACATAGTAAATTTTATGTACAAATATCTAAAAGGAAAATAATATATTTAAATGATACCCATAAGTTATTGTCATAACTTCATGAGAAAAAATTAATGGTGTTTGCCTTTTTCACATTCATACTCTTCTATTTATTTATTTTTTGGTTAAATTGATATGGGACCCCTCTCACTTTCTTTTTTTTTTTGGAAAATGTTGACTTCAATAAGAAGTTATTAAGCATAAAAATCTATTTTTTGTGTGTTAATTCTTAAAATTGGAGTTAGTTATTTGTGGTACTTGGTAATTGAAGTTAGTTATTTCTTGATTCCCATTTCTTAATGTGATTCGTTATTTAAATACTAACTAGTTTAGAGTACGTGCTTTGTATGAGTGTATCATGTCAATATAAAAAAATAAAGTATATAATGTTGCAATTGAATTTTACAATATATGCAACATTATATTGACACATGTAGGATGTACACGGATCTTACCGCTGTATTTGTGAGGTAGAGAGGTGATTTTCGATAAGCTCTCAACTTAAAAGAAAAGTGTGTGACATATGATTGTAAGAAAAGAGGCAACAAAATAGCAAAATACTAACAAATATAGCAACAAGTAGTAATACACATCAAAGAATTTAACATTAACGTGAAGATCTCTCTTTTTGATCGACTCGCCGTTGAACTTTGTAGCGAAATGAGGGATTTTCTTATTTAGTCATTTTCTTCATCAGTACTCTAAAATCTAGCTAAGTGAATAATTTCGCAAAAAGTATTGAATGCGTGAATATTAGGAGTTCTTACATATTTTAAATGAGTAAAAAAATTTAATAGCTATAATGAAGACCTAAACCTAATGAAATTCCAAATGCATGAACTTTTTTCTTTATTTAATTAGATATAATTATCAGGTGTAATTTTCAAATATTATTAAAAATATAATGGATAGAAAAAAGGTCTTTTTACATAGATAATGTATCAACCTATGTCATCTACTGCTATAGTGGATAAAGTCAATTATTTTATAACATTACTATTATAAAGAATAAAATGCAGTGAATAGAGTTGAAATGATAACTAGTTATTTTATAACATTACTATTATAATGAATAAAATGGTGAATAGAGTTGAAATGAACTAGTCAAATAATGTTTACAATATGACATGGACATCGTTTACGACTTTATTATTATGGAGGTTTAACCAATACACTACAAAAAAAAAAGGAATTAACTATGAAAGTTATAGCTAAATAGCCTTTAGCCAACATGAGTTTAGGATAATATGTTGTTAAGTAGGATTACTTATGTATTTTCGATGTATAGCGGCAGAAGCTATCCGTCGCTAATACTTTTTTCGTGGCAGTGATATGATTAAATAGTTTTTTGTAACATTACTATTATAGTAGATGAAATTCAGTAACTATACGTGAAATTAACTCTTCATATAATGTTTACCATATAATTTAATTCTAATTCTAGCGTTTCAAAATAATTACCCAGTTACATGTGATAAACACAATGAACACTTAGTAATGAAAGCTTTAAACACTGTAACCTATCTTTACCTCAAAAAAACACTTGGCGGAAATATTCTGAATTATTTATGGCAATTTGTATTGATGGCAAGAATCAAAAAGGAAAAAGTTAGAGAAGGATTAGAAGAAAATGGGATCATATGAACATTGATGATATTGGTAACATTATTATTGTTGGAGATAATGAAGAACAAACTGGAGAGAAGAATAATGCGCCTAATACCAAAGACCAGAGAAACAATATTCATGAGGCTGAAAATGATGTTGCATCAAATGAAAATACAAGCGGAGGAAAAAGAGAGCTAGAGAAAGCACACAAGAGACTAATGAAGGAGAAAGACAGAGTCGTGCTATTAATAAGACCCTTAGGCAAAAGGACTTCATAACATGGACCCTTAGCCAGAGTCCTTTCGCCTAAGGGTCTTATTAATAGCACGACTCTGGCTTTCTCCTTCATTAGTTTCTTATATGCTTTTTCTAGCTCTCTTTTTCTTCCGCTTGTATTTTCATTCAATACAACATCGTTTTCAGCCTCATGAATATTGTTGCTTCGGTATTTGGTATTAGGCACATTATTCTTCTCTCCAGTTTGTTCTTCATTATCTCCAACAATAATATTGTTACCAATATCATCAACGTTCATTTGATCTCCATTTTCTTCTAATTCTTCTCTAACTTTTTCCTTTTTGATTCTTGACGTCAATATAAATTGCCATAAATAATAAAGAATATCCCCGCAAAGTGGTTTTTTGAGTTAAAGATAGGCTCCAATGTTTAAAGCTTTCATTACTCAGTGTTCGTTGTGTTCATCACATGTAACTGGGTAATTATTTTGAAAAGCTAGCATTAGAATTAAATTATATTGTAAACATTATGTGAAGAGTTAATTTCACGTATAGTTACTGAATTTTATCTACTATAATTATAATGTTACAAAATAACTGTTTAATCATATCACTTCCAAGAAAAAAGTACTAGCGACGGATAACTTCTGCCGCTATACATTAAAAATCCATAAGTAATCCTACTTAACAACATATTATCATAAAATCATGTTAGCTAAAGGTTATTTAGCCGTAACTTTCATAGTTAATTCCTCTTTTTATGCAGTGTATATTGGTTAAACCTCTATAATAATAAGGTTGTAAATAATATCCATGTCATATTGTAAACATTATTTGTCTAGTTCATTTCCACTCAATTCACTACATTTTATTGTCTAGACCCAATTTCTCGGTCATGATGGCACCTACAATCCCCCAGTAGACGAACCAATCCCCGTAGTCTGGAATGGTTAGTAATGGTCTACTAGCTAACAGTTAAGCAGAAGAAATGATATAATCAAGCGAAAGCAAAGGAACAAATTAAAAGATGGATAACAGGAATATAAATACATATGCGAAAGCTAAAACAAACCCCAAAACCTGGTATCTTAGCATAGAGAAAGAACTACATATAAGGAGTACAAATGATCCAAAATAATATATATAGATGTCTCCAAATGTTAACAGAGTACATAAGCAAAAGATAAACTAAAGCTAAACTCCGGCCACCAAGAGCTCACCCTCAGTTTGAAGTAGTCCACATAAGGTCTCCAAGCATGAATCACAATGATCTAGCGGTGATGGCCCATACTAGAATCTACACCACAAGATGCAGAGTGTAGTATGAGAACCAATTGCAAAGCAACCAGTACCCAATAGGTATCATAGGCCGACTAGGCACATATAAGATAAAAGAGCAGTAATAAGTAGAATAGAAATGAATAGTCAGTGAAATAATGAAGGAGCACAAAGAAACTAGCATGGAAAGAATATAAACAAGATGTAACGACTGGGTCCGTCGTTACGGGTAGTCCAATCGTGCCTTAGAAAACTCTGGGTTTGGGGGTTTGAAATTCTGGGCTATGCTAGCCTCTGCTGGAGTTGGAGCGAGGTGGAGTCTAGGTCAATCTGGGTAAATATTAGGTTGGATGTCTTGTGTTGAGCTAATTTTCCTTGTAGCTAACACATAAAGGAGTCCGGGGGACTTTTTGGAATCGAATTCGAGTAAGTAGAACTCCTAAAATTGAGGTTGATGTGAAGAGGTTGTTTCGGGACATTGAAAAAATAAGTGTGTTATAAAATGGACTAATTTTGGAGGTTTTATAAATTTATGTCCCATGTCAACTGCTATAGCGGTTGACACTCCGCCATAGCAACCTTCCCTGTAGCAGAGAAATTACCGCTATAGTGGAAGTCAACGTCGGTCAGCCTCCGCCATAGAGAATGACTCCGCTACGGTGGTACCGCTATAGAGAAGTGGACCGCTATAGCGGAGCATGATGGGATTTAATGCAGAAACATTCCCTAAAATGTTCAGTTTTCACAATTTTATTTTGGGAGAAGGGCAAGGCGATTCCAGGCAATTTTCCGCTGTTTTCCATTGTTTTTCTTCCCTAAGGTAAGGTTTCTACTCCCAAATCTTTGTACTACTTTTCCTACGCAGTAGAATTGCTAGGAGGGAAATTGGGGAAAGGTTGGAATAACCTAGGGATGGTAGAACCCGGGGAAGAAGGGGGATTCTAGACATGAAAGTTTTTGGGTATTGTTAAAAGTAAGGTATTATGATCGTATGTTGTTAAATTCTCTATTTTTATCCGTCAAAATGATAGAACTAGGGAAATTAATGGAAGGAAGCCCAGGTGAAAGGGGTAGGATGATCATGGGTGGCCTAGGGGTCTAGGATTTGGTGTAATCCGGGTAATCTGCAGGACTTGTTGTTAATTCAAAGTACTTATATGTTGTTTTAGACCAAGAACGAGAAAGGAATCTGGAACACGGGAAATCTCGGGTTGAGTAGAGCCTGGATCATTTCGAGGTAGGTGATGGCTTACGATTCCTGTGAATATTGTATATTTTGTACTCTTATCTAAGTGTTTGTATGAATTGCATTGCTTAGAGGAATTGTGTAGAATGTATAAGGGTCCTGTTTTACAGTCTGTGAATTGAACGGTGTGTTGCTTGTTGGTTTACAAGTTGTTTGTTCATTATTTGACTGTGGATTGTTGACATTCGGTTGGCTCGGATACCACGCCTGGTACGAGTATACTAACGGTTCGCACGGGTACCACGCCTGGTACAAGTATAACAAATGGTTGTCTCAGGTACCACGCTTGGTACAAAATACTAACGGTTGGCTCAGGTACCACGCATGGTACGAATTTATTTTACTGCATCATTGCATTGATATTGTTGCATTGCATTGACTGTTATTGGTTCTGTGAGTGGAATGGGCTATTTTATTGAATTTTTATATTTGATGGTGGTCCTTGAGTGATCAGGAATCTTGTTTTATCTATTGAGTTGGTCTTGGATTAGGCCGGGTTTTCTGTTAAACACTTAGGTGTTGGTTAGAAGGGATCCCAGGGTGGGTTCGGGCTAGGCAAAAAGGATGATTTATTGAATTCTGTGATTGTTGTTTAGAGTTATAAAAGGTGGATTTCATGTGGGAACAAGCTAGTTAGAGACATGTAGTCTAGAGGAGCCTATTGACTTATTGCATGTTTTTCGTACTTATACTTGATTTGCTGTACTGATTATACACTGTTTTATTTGGAACTGGCTGATGATCCTACCAGTACACAGTGGTGGTGTGTTGATACTGCACTTGCTTTTCTTCTTGTGAGTACAGACAATCTTCCAGCGGCTGAGACGCGACCTCATCTTAATACCAGCGTTTCCAGACTTCAAGGGTGAACCACTTCGATCGAGATGCCTTGAATCTATCATTAGGGTTGTAGCCCATTTGTTTTGGTCTTAGACTATTTCCTTATATTTTGGGGTTGCATCCCCGCACTCTAGACATTGGTAGAATTATTTGGTACTGCAACTTTCAGATTCTAGGGGAAAATTTCCGCAGGTTAACTTAATGAAGTTGTTATATTATTATTGAATTGCTAGTTTACTTTTATGCGCTGGTTTTGAGCTGTTAGAGCAATTAAGTTTGGGGAAGTGATGGTTCGCTCACGGGGGGGGGAGGGGGGGGCTGGGTAAGTGCCATTCATGAAGTTCTGGGTCGTGACAAATATGGTATCATAGCCTTAGGTTCATTGATCTCGTCGTACCAAACAGGTCTAGTAGAGTCTTGCGGAACGGTGCGAAGACGTCTGTACTTTTCTTCGAGAGGCTATGGGGATTTAGGAAAAACTATCTCTTCCTTCCTTCCTTCGTTCTATAACTTGATTCCAATTGGTATCTGGTCATACAAATTGGTATCTAACCTTATTCAATCTTCTGTCCGCAGATGGTTAACACAAGGAACAACGGAGCTAGAGTAGCGGTCCCAGCAGTGGGCCTGGCTATCCGTGGCAGAGGCAGGGGAAGGGGCAGAGTATAAGGTAGAGCCACACACGCCAGGGGTGAGGCTCGAGCTGCTGCTGATGCGCGTGAGGCAACCCCTCCCCCACCTCAGGAACATGTTGTTAAAGATGTAGAAGTTGTAGCTAAAGATGGTGAGGCGCAGGAGGAGGCGGCACCGGTTGGGGATGCGGGTCTCCTACTGTGACACCAGAAGCCTTTCAACAGGCTTGGAATATTTTGTGTGGTTTGGTTGGTGTTGGAGCCATACCCACATCTTTTGCAAACTAGGCCTTGGATACTCAGCCAGCGATTTCTACAGCGCCTAGGATAGATGCAGCTTCGGGTACGAATGATTTTTTAAGGACAATGCTAGGCCAAGTGATGACATGGAATGAGCATGAGATGCTGACCAAGTTTTTCAAGCTGAAACCTCCTACTTTTCAGGGTACTGATAGGGAGGATCCTTATGAGTTTATTTTGGATTGCTATGAGAGGTTGCACAAGTTGGGTATTGTACGTCGGGATGGGGTTGATTTTGTCACATTTCAGCTGAAGAGGTGATGCTAAGCAGTGGTGGAGGTCTCATGTGGAGTGTCGGTCTTTTGTTCTACCCCCACTGATTTGGGAACAGTTCCACGCTTTGTTCTTAGAGAAGTACGTACCCCGTACTTTGAGGGACCGGAAGAAAGATGAGTTCTTGAACTTAGAGTAGGGTGGCATGTCAGTCTCTGCTTATGAGGCTAAGTATCATGCCTTGTCTTGTTTTGCCACAAAAATGTTGGGTTCCGAGGAGGAACAGGTCCAGTTGTTTGTGAAAGGGTTGAATACTAAATTGCAGGTACTGTCAGTGCATATGTCTTCTTCAGGGAAGGGTTTTAATGATGTGGTGGACTATGTTAATAAGTTAGAAGGAGTTAAGCAAGCGGGGCAGGCTAAGGCTTTAGCCAAGAAGCCCCGGAATGAGAAAATTTTTAGTGGTTCGTATTCCAAGGGCCAGAATCAACAGGAATACTCAGCCCGTTCTATTCAGTCAGCTCTTCCAGCGGTTACAGGTGGTTGTCAGGGAGCTCATAATCAATTTTCAGCTCCTAGAGGCCAGGGAGCGTCTTATACATCAGCTAGCAGGCCTACACTTGACCATGGTTGCTTTCATTGTGGTGATCTGGGCCACTTTAAGAGGGAGTGCCCACTCAGGCATATAGGTAATCAGGGTCAGCAGCAACCTAGAGCGGTAGTCCTGGCAGGTAGAGGCGGTAATGCTAGAGGTCATCCACAGGGTGGGGGAGGTAACTTACAGAGAGGCCGGTGCGACAGAGGGAACGACAACGCGGGCAAAGGTGCAGTGCAACCAGTCCAGAAATTTGCCCGAATTGATAATCGGGCTCATTGCTATGCTTTTCCATGGAGGACCGAGGCAGAAGCATCAGATGCGGTGATCACATATACCATTCTTTTCTGCAATAAAATGGCTTCCGTATTATTTAACCCAGGTTCTACATATTCTTATGTATCTGTGAGTTTTGCGTTGGGTCTGGAATTGACTTGTGATATCCTTGATTCCCCTATTCATGTTTCTACCCCGGTTGGAGAATCTGTGATTGTGACTCATATTTATCGTGATTGTTCTATTGTGTTTTTGGGGTTGCATACTTGGGTAGACTTGGTAATCCTGGATATGGCTAATTTTGATATTATCTTAGGCATGACCTGGTTGTCCCCTTATCATGATGTGTTGAACTGTAACACCAAGACTGTGGCTCTAGAGATTTCGGGTAAGAATAGACTAGAGTGGGAAGATGTGTATAAGCCTAAGCCAGTTAAGGTCATATCCTTTGTTCGGGCTAGAAAGCTAGTGGGAAAGGGGTGTATAGCCTTCTTGGCTCATCTCTGGGATGATAGTATGTAGTCTCCATCTATTGAGTCAGTTCCGGTGGTTTCTGAGTTTCTAGAGGTGTTTCCAGCGGATTTGCCTAGTATGCCTCTGGACAGGGATATCAACTTCTGTATTGATTTAGAGCCAGGCACTCATCCTATTTCTTTTCCTCCATATCGTATGGCTCTGGCAGAGTTAAAGGAACTTAAGACTCAGCTGCAGGAACTCCTCGATAAGGAATTTATCCATTCCAGTGCTTCACCTTGGGGTGCTCTTGTGTTGTTTGTAAAGAAAAAAGATGGTAGTATGCAGATGTGCATAGATCATAGGCAGTTGAACAGGGTGACCATCCAGAATAAGTACCCTTTACCCCGCATTGATGATTTGTTTGACCAGCTTCAGGGTGCATCAGTGTTTTCAAAAATCGACTTGAGGTTGGGGTACCATTAGTTGAGGATTAGGCCTAAGGACATTCCTAAGACTTCTTTTTGGACTCGGTATGGGCATTACAAGTTCCTAGTAATGTCGTTTGGTTTGACAAATGCGCCAGCAGCATTCATGAGTTTGATGAATGGGGTATTTAAGTCGTATTTGGATTCCTTCATGATTGTGTTTATCTATGATATTCTGATCTACTCCAAGAGTAGGGAGGAGCATGCTATTAATCTCTGTATTGTGTTGGACATCTTGAGACACCAGAAGCTTTATGCGAAGTTCTCCAAGTGTGAATTTTGTTCACTTTAGTTGCCTTCTTGGGGCATGTAGTGTCAGAAAAGGAGGGTGATGGTAGATTCCCAGAAAATTGAAGCAGACAAGAGTTGGGTCCAGCCTAGCTCTGTGACTGAGGTAAGGAGTTTTGTTGGACTCACAGGGTACTACCGGAGGTTTGTTAAGGATTTTACGTCTATTGCTACTCACCTGACCAGGATGACACAGAAAGATGTACCATTCGTGTTGTCCAACAAGTGCAAGGAGATCTTCCAAAAGCTCAAGACACTTCTGACAACGGCTCCTATATTATCCTTGCGGGTTGAAGGTAAAGACTTTATTATTTACTGTGATGCTTCACATTCCGGTTTGGGTGCTATGTTAATGCAGGATAAGAATGTGATAGCCTATGCATCTAATAAGTTGAAGGTTCATGAGAGGAACTACCCGACTCACGACTAAGAGTTGGCAGCAGTGGTCTTTGCACTCAAGATTTGGAGACACTACCTCTATGGTGTCAAGTGTGAGGTGTTCACCGATCATCGCAGTCTGCAGTATGTGTTCACTCAGAAGGATTTGAATTTGAGGCAGAGAAGGTGGATGGAGTTATTGAAGGACTATGATGTGACCATTCAATATCATCCGGGTAAGGCTAATGTAGTGGCAGACGCATTTAGCCGGAAGACATTTAGTATGGGTAGTTTGGCTTGTTTGGGGGTGTCCAAACGACCACTATCAAGGGAGATTCGGGCCTTGGAGGCCAAGTTCATGCACTTGGCTGTTTCAAAATAGGGTGGATTTTTGTCCAGCATTGAGGTCAAAGCCACCTTCATAGAGGAAATAAAGGCCAACCAGTTTCAGGATCCAAAACTGAGTAAGCTTCAAAGTAAGGTATTATCCAGGGAATCCAAGGACGTCACGTTAGACTCTGGTGGAGTACTAAATTTTAGAGGAAGGATTTGTGTTCCTCGGGTTGATGATATAATTCAGAAAATCTTGGCAGAAGCTCATGGTTTGCGATACTCAATTATTCGAGTGTGACTAAAATGTACAGGAACTTGAGGCAGCGTTACTGGTCGCCCGGGATAAAAAGGGACATAGTTGATTTTCTGTCCAAGTGTTAGAATTACCAGCAGGTAAAGTATGAGAACCAGAGACCAGCAGGACTACTTCAGAGAATGCCCATTCCAGAGTGGAAGTGGGAAAGGATAGCCATGGACTTTGTGGTGGGTCTTTCCAAGATATTAGAGAAGTATGACTTCATTTGGGTCATTGTTGACAGGCTGACCAAGTTCGCTCATTTTATTTTGGTCAGGGTAGATTACAATTTGCAGCAATTGGCTAAGATCTACGTGAAGGAGATTGTAAGATTGTATGGGGTGCCACTATCCATCATTTCAGACAGGGGTACACAATTCACCTCTAAATTTTGGGGCAAGCTACATGAAGAGTTAGGTACACAACTCACTTTTATCACCGCCTTCAATCCTTAGACTGATGGTCAGGCGGAGAGGACGATCCAGGTATTGGGGGACATGCTGAGAGCATGTGTGATAGAGTTCGGGGGTCATTGGGACCAGCTTCTACCATTGTGTGAGTTCTCATACAACAATAGATATCACTCCAATATTGACATGGCACCATTCGAGGCGTTGTATCGGGATCTGTAGATCACCAATTGGGTGGTTTAAGGAAGGGGATCTAAAGCCGTTGGGAGTAGAATTGGTAAAAAGAAGCACAGGAAAAGGTAAGGGGCATTCAGGCCAAGTTGCTGGCTTTCCAAAGCAGGCAGAAGGATTATGCAGATTGCAAGGTCTAGTACATGGAATTTCCGGTTGGTGAACAGGTATTGTTGAAAGTTTCATTAATAAAGGGAGTTATGTGGTTTGGTAAGAAGGACAAGCTTAGCCCTCAGTTCATTGGTCCATTTGAGGTTCTTGAAATTATGGGGCCAGTGGCTTACAAGTTAGCACTGCCGCCTAGTTTTTCAGGTGTCCATCCGGTATTCCATGTATCCATGCTTAAGTGATACCATGGGGATGACGACTACATCATCAAGTGGGAGGAGGTGCTTTTCGATAAGGATATTCATTATGAAGATGAACCAGTCTTGATTCTTGCTCAGAATGTCCGGAGGTTGAGGAAAAATGTGATTGATATGGTAAAGGTTCAGTGGAAGCATCGTTCCATTGAGGAAGCCACTTGGGAAACTGAGAAGGACATGCATGACAAGTACCCTAATTTGTTTGAGAATTCAGGTACTACACTTTCTTTCTTTTATTTCCTTAAATTCGGGTTTGATCGTTCAGGGATGAATGATGGGTAAATTGGTATCTGTTCTAATGACCGGGTCCGTCATTATGGGTAGTCTAATCGTGCCATGTTTTAGAGTTAGAAAACTTCGAGTTTGGGGGTTCTAAATTCTTGGCTAGGCTAGCCTCAATCGGATTTGGAGTGAGGTGGAGTCTAGGGAAATCTGGGTAAGGATTAGGTTAGATGTCTTGTGTTGAGTTAGTTTTCCTCATAGCTAACATATAAAGGATTCTGGGGGACTTTCGGAATCAAATTTGGGTAAGTAGAACTCCCAAAATCGAGGTTGACGTGAAGGGATTGTTTCGGGACGTCGGGAAAATAAGTGTGTTGTAAAATGGACTAATCTTGGAGGTTTTACGACTTTATGTCCCATGTCAACCGTTATAGCGGAAGTCAATGTTGGTCAGCCTCCGTCATAGTGAACGACTCCACTATGGCGGTACCGCTATAGCGGAGTGAACCGCTATAGTGGAGCATGACGGGATTTAATGCAGAAACATTCCCCCAAATGTTCAGTTTTCACAATTTTGTTTTGGTAGAAGGGCAAGGTGATTCCAAGCAATTTTCATCCGTTTTCCATTGTTTTTCTTCCCTAAAGTAAGGTTTCTACTCCCCAATCTTCGTACTACTTTTCCTACGCGGTAGAATTGCTAGGAGGGAACTTGGGGAAAGGTTGGAATAACCTAGGGATGGTAGAATCCAGGGAAGAAGGGGGGTTCTAGGCATGAAAGTTCTTGGGTATTGTTAAAAGTAAGGTATTATGATCGTATGTTGTTAAATTCTCTATTTTTATCCGTGAAAATGATAGAACTAGGAAAATTAATGGCGGGATGCCCGAGAAAAAGGGGTAGGATGATCACGGGTGGCCTGGGGTTCTGGGATTTGGTGTAATCTGGGTAATGTGCAGGCCTTGTTGTTAATTCAAAGTACTTGTATGTTGTTTTAGACCAAGAACGAGAAAGGAATCCGGAACACGAGAAAGCTCGAGTTGAGTAGAGCTTGGATCATTTCGAGGTAGGTGATGGCTTACGATTCCTGTGAATGTTGTATATTGTATACTCTTATCTAAGTGTTTATATGAATTGCATTGCTTAGAGGAATTGTGTAGAATGTCTAAGGGTCCTGTTTTACAGTCTGTGAATTGAACGGTGTGTTACTTGTTGGTTTACAAGTTGTTTGTTCATTATTTGAATGTGGATTGTTGACATTCGGTTGGATTGGGTACCATGCCTGGTATGGGTATACTAACGGTTGGCACGGGTACCACTCTTTGTACAGGTATAATAAATGGTTTGCTCGGGTACCACGCCTAGTACAGAATAATAATGATTGGCTCGAGTACCACGCCTAGTACGGGTTTATTTTAATGCATCATTGCATTGATATTGTTGTATTGCATTGATATTGTTGCATTGCATTGACTGTTATTGGTTCCGTGAGTGGACCAGGCTGTTTTATTGAATTGTAATATTTGTTGGTGGTCCTTGAGTGACAAGGAATCCTGTTTTATCTGTTGAGTTGGTCTTGGATTAGGTCGGGTTGTCTGTTTAACACTTAGGTGTTGTTTAGAAGGGATCCCAGTGTGGGTCCGGGCTAGGTAAAAAGGATGATTTATTGATTTCTGTGATTGTTGTTTAGAGTTATAAAAGGTGGATTTCATGTGGGAACAAGCTAGGTAGAGACTTGTAGTCTAGGTGAGCCTATTGACTTGTTGCATATTTTCTGTACTTATACTTGATTTGTTGTACTGATTATACACTATTTTATTTGGAACTGGCTGATGATCTTACCAGTACACAGTGGTGGTGTACTGATAGTGCACTTGCTTTTCTTCTTGTGAGTACAGACAATCTTCCAACGGCTGAGACGCGACCTCATCTGTAGTATCAGCATTTCCAAACTTCAAGGGTGAGCCGCTTCGATCGAGCTGCCTTGAATCTATCATTAGGGTTGTAGCCCATTTGTTTCAGACTTAGACTATGTCCTTATATTTTGGGGTTGCATCCCCGCACTCTAGACATTGGTAGAATTCTTTGGTACTGCGACTTTCAGATTCTAGGGGAAAATTTCCGAAGGTTAACTTAATGAAGTTGTTTTATTATTATTGAATTTTTGGTTTACTTTTATGCACTGGTTTTTGGCTGTTCGAACGATTATGTTCGGAGAAGTGATGGTTTGCTCACCCGGGGGCTGAATGAGTGCCACTCATGGCGGTCTGGGTCGTGACACAAGATAACACACAATGGCTAGCTACTAGAATACTAATCACAAGTGAAAGAAAGAAATATGTACCCGGGATCCTCGCAATAACAAATATATAAAGACGGGTCTAAAAAGTAGGCAGTATACCGGTAACCTCAATGAAAATAGAAGGAGCAGGCGATTCACGGAAGTCATGCTTGGATACAGAATACTATCATCCGAATAAGCATACCAATCTCAATCAAGATATACCAACTGGAAGCCAAAGTACAACCTTATCAAGTCCAACGTCGAGTCACCATAATAGGGACAATATTATGAGTTAATAACAATAAGCCTTTCTACAGTCCCACGGGCACCCATACACCCGAGGAACACAAGAAAGTAAAGACAAACCCTCCGGCATCCCATACTACCAAAGCATACACTCAGTAAATAGAAAACAAGGGTGGAACCTCAAACAATATGATAATATGATGAGGCTCAAACGTATTTTGCACCGTATACCCTCTTCCGGCATCCTATAAGGCTCAGAAGACAGGATCCATGGAAGGTCAAACCCGTATACCTCTCTTACACCGTATACCCTCTTTTTGGCACTCTCAACATGTAGCCCCTAGTCCGGAACGACGAGGTCCATGGAGGCCCTCGACCAACATACTAGATGCCCTGCAATCTCGAAAATCCCCATGTAAAGCTTCCCGGAGGGTATTCGGGTCTAAATCGACAAATCAAATGGTCCTAGCGCATGGCCCCACCGAGCCTAGTATTATCACGGAAGCTGTAGTAAAACAGGTCTAGCCCTCGGCCCTGTCGAGCCTATTATTAGTAGAAATAGTGATAAAACATCCTTTTTATTTTTTCTTACCCCAAGAAGTTCCGTTAAAATGGTACCAAACCTCTTTGCAATCATTTGTTTTTACCAAAAAGGGGCCTCACGGGCAATGTAGGTTTTAGAAATCCTTCAATAGAAGGGCCGAAGACAAAACCGTAGTAAAATTATGCATAAACCCTCAATATGCATATAAATAGTGTACACAATCACAACAGTGGCCCATGGCCCACAATCAACCTATCGGCCCTGCACAAGCTCAAATCGTTCTACAACACAGATAGCCAGCTCTATAACAATAAATACGATGTCCGGGACTCGCGAATATTCCCAATTTCCCACCATCTATGTTCCAGAGTCAATATAAGGCCCCACAGGACTATAAGGGTGATAATATCATCTATCGCAAATACTAAAATCATCAGGGGAAGAAAATAAATGGAACATGAATAAAACGGTCAAGGTCTGTGGTACCAACTAGTAAACCCTACCCAAGGATGCCCACTAGTACAATTTTATTCTATATATGCAAAGTCTAAAGAGTTTAAACCATAACCTACCTGTCGTCCGATGACAAGCTGCTAGAACAACGATTTCCAACCCGAACCGCTCCGAAACAAAGTATAACTAGAATTCAGGCTTGAATAACTTGATGTAGATAATTGATTTTCTTTTGGTGATCAAATATATTATCAAATCATTCTCCAGCATAACCCTCTTTAACGTAAATTAAATAAGTATTTGCAGCACCCAAAAGTATTTTGCACCATCTATATTTGAAACGAAATTGAGTGAAAGGCCTGTCAGAAGCCGTGTATAAGTATGAAGATATGTAGCAATTAAGTAATTGAATGATTAGGAGGAAGAAATGAAGAAAAAAAGCTGGCCATCTTTATACCTAACTATTAGAACAGCACCCTTTTTAAAAAAAATAAAGGCATACAATAAATATAATATAATATATATATATATATATATATATATATTAATAAGTGGTCATTTGAAATAAGATATTGCCACATCTCTCTATTGTGTAACCTCCCTTCACTTCCACGTGTGAATGGGAAGTCTTAAACACCTCGCTTTTTCGTATCCCACTTGTAGGAACTCGAATGTTGCGTAGGTTCGTGGTAAAATAAATATAACTTTTTGAATATATCACAATTAATAGAAAATTATTTCAAATAAAACCTACTATATTATAATAATAATTTTCAATATAACTAGACTCACTATCTCCGTTAAAATATTACTAACTCATAAACCTCTTGTAAAATAAATACGTACACAAAGATATCATAACAAAAGTATTTTTCATAAACATTTAAAATATTTTAGGAAGGTAATAAAATATAAAAAATTATATCAAACAGGGACATCCTATCCTCGAAAATATTACGATACCTCGAATCAGGATCGACTTTCCCATAAGGTCAGTTGAGGTTATACGATCGCAAATTACTATCGCACGATTCGGTAACATAACTCTTAATAAGACTCAGCTCTAAAATAGGGAAATCACCATAAAGACCAAACGAACAGCCACGGCACTGAACCATCGATCCCAGCAAGTCATAAATGACTTGGGACTGCTACATGCAAGCTCTAACAGTACAAGGAAAGCATAAATGTGGAAATTACCGAAAGGGTCATTACATCATCCACTAGTAAAAAGGACTTTCCTTCTCGAAAGTCAAGGACAAGGAAGTACCTGAAGGCTCAAACAGCTACGGATATTGAGCCCGCATGTCTCTCTCGGTCACCCAGGTAGCCTCCTTAACCGGATGATGCCTCCACTGAACTTCCACAATCAGAATCTCCCTAGATCTCAACCTCCTAAAATCTCTGGCTAGTATAGCAACCGACTCCTCAACAAAGGACAAACTCTCATCCAACTGAACTAAATCCCAATGCAACACATGAGACTCATCTGGAACATATCGGTGCAACATCAAAACATGAAATACAGGATGTATAGTTGAAAACATCAGAGGCAAGGCTAACTGATAGGCAATACTACCAACCCTCTGGAGAATCCCAAATGGCCCAATGTACCTGGGGCTAATCTTGCCCCGCCGATCAAATCTCATGACGCCTTTCATGGGTGACACACGGAGGAATACCAAATCACCAACACTGAACTCCAAGGCACAAAGTGTACGATCAGCGTAGCACTTCTGCCTACTCTGAGCTGCTCGAAGTCTATCCTGGATCACTTTAACTCAGTCTAAGGAATCCCAAAGTAAATTTGTACTCTGTGGCATAGAATCCAACCCATCGAACCAACCAATCGGCGATCTGCAACGCCTAATATACAATGCCTCAAAAGGTGCCATGCCAATGCTCGAATGGAAGCTATTATTATATGAAAACTTGGCCAAAGGTACAAACTGATCCCAAGAACCTCCAAAGTCAAGAACACAGGCCCGAAGCATGTCCTCCTGGACCTAAATGGTCCTCTCGGAGTAGCTATCTGTTTGAGGGTGAAAAGCAATACTAAGCTGAACCATTGTACCCAAATCTCGCTGAATAGCCCTCCAGAACTGAGATGTGAACTGAGTGCCACAGTCTGAAATGATAGAAGCTGGGACCCCGTGTAACCGAACATTCTCACGAAGGTAGATCTGAGCTAACCTGTCTGCACCATAAGAAGTCTGAACCAGTAAGAAATGCGCTGACTTAGTCAGCCTATCAACAATCACCCAGATGGAATTAAACCTTTGAGAAGTACGAGGTAAACCAACAACGAAGTCTATAGTAATCCCTTCCCACTTCCACTCAGGAATGGGAAGTCATTGCATCAAGCCACTCGATCTCATGTGCTCGAACTTAACTTGCTGACAGTTCAAGCACCGAGATACGAACTCCGCTATATCCCGCTTCATACCACTCCACCAGTAAAGTTGTCTCAAGTCTCTATACATCTTTGTTGCGCCAGGATGAATAGAGTATCTAGAACAATGTGACTCACAAAGTATCAATTGAATCAAATCCCTAACTCTCGGAACACAAAGGCAACTGTCGAACCTCAGAATACCATCAGAACCCAATGTAGCCCTACTGGCCTCACCCCGAACTACCTAGTCACGAAGGTCACACAAACACTGATCCTCAAGTTGTTGGCTCTGAATCTGATCAACTAGAATGGAACGAACCTCAATACTAGCGAGAACTCTGTTAGGATCCGACAAGTCAAGCTTAACCAAATGGTTAGCCAAGGACTAGATGTCCAAGGCCAATGGTCGCTCAGAAACTAAAAGAGAAGATAGACTACCCATACTCACTATCTTCTGACTCAAGGCATCCGCTACTACGTTTGCCTTGCCCAGATGATAAAGAATGGTGAAATCATAGTCCTTCAGTAGCTCAATCCATTTCCTCTGCCTCGAGTTCAGCTCTTGCTAACTCATAATGTACTGAAGACTATGATGATCGGTGAATATCTCATAATGAAATCCATATAAATAGTGCCTTCAGATCTTGAGCGCAAAGAACCACCAACTCTAAGTCATAAGTGGCGTAGTTGCGCTCATGAACCTTCAGCTGCCTCGATGCATATGCTATCACTCGACCATGCTGCATCAACACACAACTAAGACCAACCCTGAAAGCATTACAATACACGGAGAAACTCTGACCCTCCACCGACAAAGTCAAACTGGAGCTGAAGTTAATAAGGCCTTAAGCCTTTGAAAGCTATCTCGTACTGATCCAACCACTGAAATGGGACATCCTTCCTAGTTATCCTAGTCAAAGGTGTTGCTATGGAAGAAAACCCCTCGACGAACCTCTGATAGTACCCTGATAACCCATTAAAGCTGCAAACCTCGGTAGGAGTAGTAGGTCTTGGCCAATCATGGACTGCTGAAATCTTACCCGGGTCAACTCTAATCCTATCCTTAGACACCATGTGTCCTAGGAATGCAACTGACTCAAGCCAAAACTCAATACTTTGAGAACTTGGCATAAAGCTGATGATCTCTCAAAGTCTGAAGTATAATCCTCAAGTGCTGCTCATGCTCATCTCTACTCCGCGAGTATACCAAGATGTCATCTATGAAAACTATCACAAATGAATCTAAATACGGGCCAAGGACCCTTTGCATCAAGTTCATAAAAGTTGCGGGGGCATTAGTCAACCCAAAAGACATCACCGGGAACTCATAGTGGCCATAACATATCCTGAATGCTATCTTAAGGATGTCCTCCACCCTAACCCTCAACTGGTGATAACCTGACCTCAAATCTATCTTCAAAAACACAACCGAACCCTGAAGCTGATCAAACAAATCATCTATGTGCGACATCAGATACCCATTCCTCACAGTCACCCTATTCAGCTGCCGATAATCAATACACATCTGCATCGACCCATCCTTCTTATTCAAAAATAGAACGTGAGCACCCCAAGGTGATACACTCAGCCTAATAAAACCCTTAGCTAACATGTCCTGGAGCTGCTCCTCGCTCAACTCTACTTAAGCCATACCGTAAGGAGAGATGGAAATGGGCCTAGTTCCCAGCTATAACTCGATAGCAAAGTCAATATCTCTCTCAAGTGAAAGGCCTGGCAGGTTGGTCGGGAACACATCTAGGAAATCTCTAACCACTAGAATCGAATCAGGGGAAGAAGGGTCGGCACTAGAATATCAGACATATGCTAGATAAGCCAAACACTGATGATAAATCAACTTCCTAGCTCAAAGATAAGAGATGATCCTAGATGGTGCGCGGCTGACAAAACCCTACCACACAACTGGGGATACCCCAGGCATGGTTATGGTAATGGACTTGGCATAGCAATCCAAAACCACACGATGAGGGGATAACTAGTCGATGCCCAGAAACACATCAAAGTCTAACATATCAAGGATCATCAAATCACCCTAAGTCTCAATATCTCCAACAGAAATCATACAGGACCTCACAATCCGATCCACTACTAAGGAATCTCCTACTGGGGTCGAAATAGATACAGGCATAGATAATGACTCACTAGCCAACCCCAAACAACGCAAATAGTAGGCAAAAACATACAAGCAAGTAGATCCCGGATCAAATAAAGCCAAAGCTGACCGACGGCATACAAAAATTGTACTTGTGATCACAGCATCCGAGGCCTCTACCTCTGGTCTCCAAGGGACCGCATAAAACTGATGATAACAACCACCTGACCGACCGCCATCCCTACCACCTGTCCTTCCAGGCTGGCCATCACCTCTTGCCTGACCACCACCTCCTCTAGCGGGTGGCTGAACTGCACGAATAGCCTAAGATGGCTGAACTGTACCCTGCTAGGGGCAATCTCTAGCATAGTGATCGACCAGACCACAATCATAGCAAGCTACACCCCACTGGGGAAAATCTATGGCATAGTGACCGCTAACACTGCACTTGTAGCAAAGCCCTAATGGCCCATCTTGTCGAGACAAACTATCTGAACTCGTATGGCTACCACGGTCCGATGCCCCAGAAGTTATACCCCTCAAAGACTGACCACGGTGACCCTGCTGACTACTCTGACCCTGCTCAAACAGAGGACCACCAGAATACTGAAGTAAAGCCTGAACTGGTTGACTAGACTGGCCCTAGTGCAGCTGTGGATGATACGCTCGTCCCCACTGTCCTGAACCTTTACCACTATGACGGGAACCACTATAGCTGCCCTGATGTCGAGGCCTTTTATCTCTGGCCCCCGTATGATGACAATGCAAATCCTCTACGGTATGGGCATAGTCTGCAATAGCCTAAAATGATCGACCACTGGCAACTAATATCTCAGCTGACTCTCTAAGCTCTGTTCGCAACCCCCAAAAAACCCTACGAACTCTGTCGAGCTTGGTAGGCATGATCATAGACCCAAATGGCGCAAGCTGGTGGAAACAAGTATCGTACTCAGATACGGTCATAGAAGCCTGCATCAACCTAGTGAACTGCTCCCTACGACACTCTCTATCGCTCTTTGGTAATAACTTGGCCATGAAGGACTCATAAAACTCTAACCAAGATAACAGAGGTGACGAAAATGGTCTACAAGCAACCTGGGACCTCCACCATAACTTAGTTGGGGCCTCTAACTAATAAGTAGTATATCCAACATTGTGAGTCTCCAGTAAACCCAAATGGTGTAGCATCTCTTCACAAGTAGTGACAAAGTCATACGGATCCTGACCAGGTGTACCAGCAAACCTCGGAGGTGCCAATCTGAGAAATCTACCCAAAGCCTTCTGCTCTGTCTCCATCATAGTCTGGCAAGGAGCACGAGGCTGTACAACGGATGGTAATAGAATAACCTCAGCACGGGGAGCCACAATAGCAGGCTACGCTCCTAAACTCTATGCACCCAGGGCTGCCCCCTGAGAGGATGTATGTGCTACCTTAGAAGGTCGCTCCCTAATCATACCCAAAAGCTATAATAGTAAACCCTGAATATTTAAAGGCTGAGTTGGGGTTGAAGATGGAAAAGAAGTGGGTGTTGGAGCTGGTACTGGAGCTGGTGGTACCTGGGCTTCCCCCTGGTCCACATGCTACTGCTCAAGAACTAACTCTGGCTCATACTCATGCTCAGGCTCTATCTCTACCCTAGCAGCTCTAGCAGGTGCCGCTGCTCAGGGACGTCCTTGGCCCCTACCTCTACGATCTCCTCGGCCCTTAACTGGTATCGAGGGTGCGTGAGTCAGAGGATCATCTCCACCTGATGTTGACACTCTCGTATGAACCATCTGCGAAAGAATGAACTAGAATAAGTGAGATTTCAGGAAACCATCAAGGATAAGACGCGCGATACAAAAGAAAATAAGAGATTCATATTTCCTAAGATGCCACTGTAGCCTCCCGAAGAATGAGTACGGATATCTCCGCCCCGATCCGCAGGACTCTACTAGACATTGGCTCCTATACCGATGAAATCGGTGAACCTAGGCTCTGATACCAAGCTGTCACAACCCAATTTCTTGGTCATGATGGTACCTACAAACCCCAGTAGGCGAACCATTTCCCGCAGCCCAGAACGGTTAGTAATGGGCTACTAGCTAAAAGTTAAATGGAAGCAAAGGAACAAAATGAAAAGATGGATAACAGGAATATATATACATATGCGGAAGCTAAAACAAAACCCAAAACCTGGTATCATAGCATAGAACTAGAACTATATATAAGGAGTACAAACGATCCAAAATAATATATACAAATGTCTCCGAATGGTAATAGAGTACATAAAGCAAAAGATAAACTAAAGCTAAGCTCCGGCCGCCAAGAGCTCACCCTCAGTCTAAAGTAGTCCCCAAAAGGTCTCCAAGCACGAATCACAATGATCTAGCAGTGATGTCCCACACTAGGATCTACACCAAAAGATACAAAGTGTAGTATGAGCACCAATTGCAAAGCAACCGGTACCCAGTAGGTATCATAGGCCGACTGGGAACATATAAGATAAAAGAGCAGTAATAAGCAGAATAGAAACAAATAGTCACTGAAATAATGAAGGAGCACACAAAAACTAGCACGGAAGGAATAGAAATAATATAACACACATGGCTACCTACTAGAATACTAAGCACAAGCGAAAGAAAGAAATACGTACCTGGGATCCTCGCAATCACAAATATATAAAGAAGGGTCTAAAAAGTAGGTGGTATATCGGTAACCTCAATGAAAAGAGAAGGAACAGGAAAATCATGGAAGTCATGCTCGGACACTGAGTACTATCATCCGAATAAGCATACCAATCTCAATCAAGATATACCAAATGGAAGCCAAAGTACAACCTTATGAAGTCCAACGTTGAGTCACCATAATAGGGATAATATTATGAGTTAATAATAATAATCCTAGCTACAGTCCCACGGGAGCCCATACACCCGAGGAACACAAGCAAGTAAAGACAAACCCTCCGGCATCCCATACTACCGGAGCATACACTCAGCTAATAGAAAACAAGGGTGGAACCTCAAACAATATGATAATATGATGAACTAGGTTTCATAATAGTAATGTATGTTACCCGCTTCCGGTGTCCTATAAGTCTCAGAAGAGAGGATACATGGAAGGTCACACCCGTATACCTCTACTACACCGTATACCCTCCTTCCGACACTCTTAGCACGTAACCCCTAGTACAGAACGACGAGGTCCATGGAGGCCCCCGACCAACATACTAGATGCCCCGCAATTTCAAAAATCCTCAAGTAAAGCTGCCCGGAGGGTATTCGAGTCTAAATCAGTAAATCAAATGGTTCTAGCACACAGCCCAGTTGAGCCTAGTATTATCAAGGAAGTTGTAGTAAAACAAGTCTAGTCCTCGGCGCCGCCGAGCCTAGTATTAGTAGAAATATTGATAAAACATCCTTTTTATTTTCTCTTACCCTAAGAAGATCTGTTGAAACGGTACCAAACCTTTTTACAATCATTTTTGTTTTACCAAAAAGGGCCCCATGAGCCATGCAAGTTTTAGAAATCCTTCAATAGAAGGGCCGAAGCCAAAACCATAGTAAAATTATGCATAAACCTTTTATATGCATGATAAATGGTGTACACAATCACAACAGTGGCCCACGGCCCACAATCAACCTATCAACCACTTCACAGGCTCCAATCGTTCTACAGCACAGATAGCCAGCTCTATAATAATAAATATGATGTTCGAGACTCGCGGATATGCCCAATTTCCCACCATCTATATTTCAGAGTCAATATAAGGCCTTACAGGACCACAAGGGTGATAATATCATCTATCGCGAATACTAAAATCATCGGGGTAAGAAAAAAAATTGAACATGAATAAAACGGTCAAGGTATGTTGTACCAACTAGTAAACCTAACCTAAGGATGCCCATTAGTAAAATTTTATTCTATATATTCGAAGTCTAAAGAGTTTAAACCATAACCTACCTGTCGTCCGATGACAAGCTTCTAGAACGACGATGTCCAAGCCCGAACCGCTCCGAAACAAAGTATTACTAGAATTCGGGCTTGAATAACTTGACGTAGATAATTAATTTTCTCTCGGTGATCAAATATATTGTCAAATAATTCTCCCGCAAAACCCTCTTTAACGTAAATTAAATAAGTATTTGCCGCACCCAAGAGTAATTTGCACCATCTATATTTCAAACGAAATTGAGTGAAAGGTTTGTTAGAAGTCGTGTATAAGCATGAAGATATGTAGCAATTAAGTAATTGAATGATTAGGAGGAAGAAATGAAGAAAACAAGTTGGCCATCTTTATACCTAACTATTAGAACAACACCCTTTTTAAAAAAATAAAATAAAGGCATACAATAAATATAATATATATATATATATTATTAATAATAATAAGTGGTCATTTGAAATAAGATATTGTGACATCTCTCTATTGTGTAACCTCCCTTCTCTTCCACGTGTGAATGGGAGGTCTTAAACACCTCGCTTTTTCGTATCCCACTCGTAGGCACTCGGATATTGCGTAGGTTCGTGGTAAAATAAATATAACTTTTTGAATATACCACAATTAATAGAAAATTATTTCAAATAAAACCTACTATATTATAATAATAATTTTCAATATAACTAGACTCACTATCTCTGTTAAAATATTACTAACTTATAAACCAATTGTAAAATAAATACGTACACAAAGATATCATAACAAAAATATTTTTCATAAAAATTTAAAATATTTTAGGAAGGCAATAAAATAAAAAAATTTATATCAAATGGGGACACCCTATCCTCAAAATTACAAAACCTCGAATCAGGATCCACTTTCCCACAAGGTCAGTTGAGGTCGGTAATGACCCTTCCGATCATTTATGCATTTTCTCCTTTATTTTACTGTTAGAGCTCTCCTGTAGTGGCCCCAAGTCATTTATGGCTTGTTGGGACCGGTAGTTTGGTGCCCGGGCCATTTGTTTGGTATTTTTGTCCATTCCTGGTTTTAGAGCTTTTAACTTTGGAAATCATTGACTTCAGTCAACCTTCTCAGTGAACGTGCTCGGAATCAAATTCCGATAGTTTCGTTAGCTCCGAAGCGTGGACTTTGGTCTAGAGGGACCTTTGGTCAGGATCCGGGAGCCTTTCAGCTTGGAATTCTCTCTCATTCTGTGTTTTCATGCCAGTTAGGCTTGTTGGGTTGATTTTGGTCAACATTCAGAGAAGACGAACTCGGATGGAGATTTCATCTGTGCCATTAGCTCTGGAATGTTGAGTTTGTGTTAGTTAGTTGGTTGGTTCGGGTTACGGATGAGCCGGGCTCATTTTGGGTGTTTGGTTGGCATTAGCTTGACTTGGGTCAACATTCTTCTGAAATGACCTCGTATGGAAGTTTCATCAATTCCATTGAGTCTAGAACGTCGTTCCCACTCTAATAGCACTATTGGTTTTTGAGTATCGGGTTCCGATTGTGCCCGAAATGCCCCAAAGAAGTTTTAGCTGTTGCTGGTTTTTTTGTTTCTGGTGGCCTTCAGCGCGATTGCGCTGGCCTGTGATTTCCCCTTCAGCGCGATTGTGCTGGTCTGTGTTTTTCCCTTCAGCGTGATCACGCTCCTGTAGCATAATAGCGCTAGTTTGTGATGTTTCCTTCAGCGCGATCACGCTCCTTTAGCGCGATCACGCTCCATTAGCGCGATAGCGCTGACCAGCGACCAACACCTATATATTTTTGGTTCTTTCATTTTTCCAGCTCCTTTTCTCATTTGTTCCCAACTCTAACTTGAAAACCCTCTCTACCAAATTGCCCCCATCAGTTCATAGCCTTGGGGAATCCATTTAGTTGGGAGATTTAGCTATTTCTTTGACAATTGGTAAGTCCTCTTCTTCCCAAAGCTACTTTTCCTCCATTGTTGCCACTTTCTAAAGCTTGGATTTTTATGGTGGATTCTGCCTCCTAAGCTCGTGCATGATCGTGGGTGTGAACAATTCTTTGTCTTGGCCTAAATTCCATCTTTGTGGTAAGTAATTCTTGCCTAATTCCCAATTTTTCATTCTTGATAATCCTTGAACTTTGTGGGATGTTTTAGCCTTCATTTCATGTCCATTTCTGCCCATCTTTTGGGCATGTGATCCCGGTAAGGTAAGGAAAACTTTGGTGTTTTTCGTTTTTGGTTTTGGGTTGCAGGGCCCAAGGGACCCATTTGTGACCCAGATTTCGACCCGGGTATGTTTATGGCCTTACGGGTATCGTTAGTCTTGCTTTGACATATAGATTATTGTATTGATAGTGGTTTCGTGAATTGGAGCTTACCGGAGCAGTTCGAGCCTGGACAACTGTCACGACCCAATTTCTCGGTCATGATGGCGCCTACAACCCCCCAGTAGGCGAACCAATTCCCGTAGCCCAGGACAGTTAGTAATGGGCTACTGTCTAACAAACAAGCAAAAGAATAGATAACAGGAGTATATATATATACATATGCGGAAATTAAATCAAACCCCAAGACCTGGTATCATAGTACAGAGCCAAACTACATACAGGGAGTGCAAATAAACCAAAAGAATATATACAAATGTCTCTGAATGGTACTAGAGTACATGAAGCAAAAGATAAACTAAAGCTAAGCTCTGATCGCCAAGAGCTCACCCTCAGCCTGAAGTAGTCCTCACAGATCTCCACGCACGATTCACAGCGATCTAACGGCGATGGCCCCCGCTAGGATCTGCACCCAAAGATGCAGGGGGTAGGGGTGAGCACCAAATGTGAAGCATAAGGTACCCAGTAGGTATCATAGGCCGACTGGGCACATATAAGATAAAAGCGCAGTAATAGACGGAATAGAAGCAAGTGGTCACAGAAATCAACGAAAGGTACACAGGAACTAGCCCAGAGGGAAATCAACAGAACCACATGTGAGGCTAGCAAGCAGAATATACACACCAAAGGCACAGGTGAAAGTAAGAAATAACGCACCTGGGGTCCTTGCAATAACAGTGTATATAAACTAAGTTTACGAAATGGACGGTATACCGGTAACCTCAAGTGTAAGAAGAAGAGAGAAAGAGTAATCATAGGCATGCTCAGAGACAAGAATCAAACTCAACTAATCATACCAATCTCATACTTATCCATAATAGAGAACAATTCTGTAAGTAAAAAGCAAAAGTCTACCTACAGTCCCTCGGCCGCCCATACAACCGAGGAACACGAACAAGTGAAAACAAACCCTCCGGTATCCCATACTACCGGAGCGTACAATCAGCAAACAGCAAACAGCAAACAAGGGTGGAACCTCGAACCATGAATGATATGATGCATGAAGATCTCAAGTGCCATAGTATCTCGGTATGTACCTCCTCCGGCGCCGATCCGGCCCAGCAGGTAGATTCCATGGAAGGACTCTGCTCGTATACCTCTACTCCACCGTATACCCCTCCACCGGCACACGCAGCCCGTAGCCCCTGGCCCGGATGGCAAGGTCCATGGAGGTCCCAGACCCCATACTAAAACTCAGTAACAGAACATGTCGTCCGGAAGCAAGTCCGGTATCAAGATAGAGACTCAGTCTCGATATCAAGATAGAGACCCAGTCTCGAATATGCATGCCCAGACCCTGTCCAGGACTAAAAATAGTAGGAAAATATCTCAAAAAACCCCTCCAAGGGTGCCCGGGCATAGCCGGGTCTAAACAGTAAAAAGTCATCTCAGGTGCTCGGTCCGACCGAGGCTAAAAATTATCTCAAGTAACAAGAAAACTCACTAGCACCCCGGCCCTGCCGAGTCTAGCGATAATCATAAAACTGATGATTTTAAACATAATTTTACTTTCTTGCCCAAAAATCTCCACAAGTGAAATCAACCATTTCCAAATCATTTCCATCAAAAACGGGCCCCCCGGGCCATGCAAGGTTTAGAAAACAGTGCCAGTAGGCCCGAAGCAAAAACCACAGTAAAACATGGATAAAACCTCTTTGTATGCATGGAAATGGTATGATCACACACAATAGCTGCCCCGCAGCTCACAATCAACCTATCGACCCTGCACAGGCCCACAACTACTCAGCAAGCATAACCAGCCTAGAAGGATAATTCTATGCCCGGGACTCGCGGACATTCCCAAAATCCCACCTTCTATGTTCCAGAGTCAACAAGGCCTCACAGGACCACAAGGGTAAATAAAATATAACGACAAATACTACAAGCAACGGAGGAACAAAAGTAGGCGGATATGAATAGAGCGGTCAAGGTCTGTGGTACCAACCTAATAAACCAACCCAAGGATGCCCATTAATACAATTTTATTTTATATATACGGAGTCTAGGGAAAATAAACCGTAACCTACCTGTCGTCTGACGACAAGCTGCTAGAACAACGATGTCCAAGCTCGAATCACTCCGAGAAAATCCAAAACTAAATCGGGATCGGATTCGGATTTGGGACGGAATAACTTGACGTAGATAATTGATCTTCTTTCTCTTTGAGATCAAATATTGTGTCAAAATAACTTTTCTCCACAAAAAGTTGTCTCCGACGTTATAACAATATATGTACGGTATGAATCCTATGATTGTTGAAGTAAAGTAGTTGCATTAATTTGCTGAAGCTGTGTGCAATATATAGAAGTAGGTGCCACATATATAACTTTATTCTAACTAGATGATCAATACAAAGGCAAAATATATACATTTGGGACATTTAGTGGAACGCCTGGTGGCAGTATGCACCATGGTGGGCACTTCCCACAACTCCACGTGGAGTTTGGTGCCAACTCAAAATGTTCTATCCCGTTATATATATATTCGGGTATTGCATAAATTCGTGGTAAAATAAATATAATATTTTAAATATACCATAATTTATAGAAAATTATTTCAAACAAAACCTACTATATTATAATAATAATTTTTAACATAACTAAATTTACTATCTCCGTTAAAATAATACGGTGTATAAAAGCTTTATAAAATAAATACATAAACCATTATAACGTTTTAAAAATATTTCCCATAAACCTTTAAAATATTTTAAAAAGGCAATACTAATATAGTTTTTACCAAATTCAACTTTTAAATAAAATATTTTTAAATACACGCACGATGCTAATACAATTCTTAAGTTTAGGCTCGTAATTCGCCAACGCACGATTTCGATACTCAAGAATTCTCTCGGGATCCTCCCTTATGTTTTATCACTGTTTCGGAACTGAAATGGCATTTTAAAACGTGACGTTAAGGCTTAAATCGAGTTTAACCCGACCCGATTCGCGACCCGATTCGTGACCCGTTTTATGCCAGACAGTCCGCGGTAAAACAGTCATAACTTTTTACTCTGAGACCCGTTGGACGTGAGGTTTTGTGCGTTGGAAACTAGACTCGTAGACCTTCGATTTGGTATTTTGGGGGACTTCTAACTCTTTATATATTGAGAGAAAAGCCCAAATACATTTTACCCAAAGTTCAGGAAATTTGTTAACGAACTTACGATAACTTTTGTCGATTTGCTTGACTTCAAAACTTAAACGTGGAAATGACCGGAAGGGTCATTACATGTATAAAATTTCACATAGAATAAATTTCCTTTCGTAACTCTTTTGTAGGTTAGAAATGCTTGATGTATTTCTGGTATTCCTTGTAGCTCTTCTCCGTCATATGTATATACTGTACTAAGTAGTCCATAATGGTAACATGTTTTGACTAGGTTCGAATTTGTCTTTGGATGTGCAATGAGTCTGTTATATCCTTGTAATTTTTGGGTTATGTAGTCTTGGGTTGGGTCTTTAGTTGTAACTGATCTTGGGTTTAGGTTTAAATATGTCTGGATTCTATATATGTTTTGTATGTAGTTTTGGGACAAATGGTTGTATATCGTTTTCTCTTGGTGTAAACTTGCTGCGTATGTATTTATTTGGGGTGGTGCCATGACTGGTTTTTGTATTTTTTGAGTAAATGGGTTTGTGACATTGTATTTAAATTGGTATTTTTGTATTGTGGTTTTGTAGGTTGTCCGCTTGTACCTGCACTTGTACCTGCATTATTAGCAAATAAATTGTTTTGAGTTTTTCGGAGTTTCCCAACGTCTCCTTCTAGCTCCGGACGTTTATAGTCTTCCTGGGGACTGCTATCTTTAGCCTTAGACTTCAGATTAACTTCATTAGTCTTTAGCTTTTTTATCTCTTCATCTATACTATCCACTTTAGTACAAAGTGTAGTAATGGCTTCGAGTATCTTATTCATTGTATTATCTTCTGACTCAGTTTGGATACCTTTGTCTTGATAGGTAGTCTGCAATAACATTTTTGTCAGTCCTTATTACCTCAATTGTAAATGTAAAATTTTGTATATTTAATACAAGCCTTCTTATTTCCTTCGTTGTCACCGAGTCTGGTATTTTTCGCGTTATCCACCACTTTACTTGTGTATTATCTGTTCTTACAATAAATTTATTATAAACAATATATGGCTCAAATGCTAACAAACATTTATATAACCCAAATAGTTCTTTTCTATTTATTTCCCATTTTAATTGTGGTTCCGTGTATGATCCCGAATAATATCTACAATGATGTTCAATTTCTTCATTATCATATCTATATTTGAGAATTCCTCCATAACTGTGATCACTAGAATCAGTTTCTACTATGTATGTGAATTGCCTTTTTTCATTTGGAAAATATAGTTTTGGTAGTTTTTTACACAAATTTTTAATCTTTTTTATATGCATTTTATCTTTTTCGTCAAAATGGTATTCTACATCTTTCTTTAATTTTTTCTGCAGTGGTTTTAAGTTTTCTGCTAATTTAGGGATATATTCTCTTACTTGGTTAACTAATCCTAAAAATGATTGTAGCTTCTTTTTTGTGTCAAGTGTCTCATTTAAATTAATTATTTTCTGTACTATATGCGTTTGCATTTTGATTCCATTTTTATCTATTTGTATACCTAAGAATTCTATTTGATTTTTCATTATTTCTGCCTTCTTTTTACTTAAACTAATTCCTGATATTTCTATGATGTGTATAAATTTTTCTAGTAATTTTATATGTTCTTCCACTGTCCTAGAATATAATAGTATATCATCTATATATATTATGCAATTTTCTAATTGGTTGAAGTAGTTGTCCATAAAATGTTGGTATCTGCCTGGTGCGTTTTTATATCCAAAGGGTAGTACATTCCATTCGTAAAATCCTTGTGGTACCGTAAATGTTGTTAGTTGCTTAGATTCATCTTCTAGTTTTAAATGGTAAAATCCTGATTTGCAATCAAATTTACTAAAATAGTTATATCCTTGTATTTGTCTGATTTTTAGTATTTTATTTGGTATTGAATAATTATATGTTTTTGTTTTTGCATTTAAATTTCTATAATCTATAACCATTCTGTTTTTTCCTCGTTTTTGTTCACTATGTTTATTAACTATAAATGCTGGGCTAGTGTGTTTGCTGTTACTTTCTTGTATATATTTATTGTCTAATAATTCTTGTATGTGCATTTTAAATTCTGTTAGGTCCATAAAATTATATTTTAAAGGTTTTTGCATTATTATACTATTTTCATCTATTAGTTCAATTTTTATTTTTGTTTTATGTTTTTCCCATCCTTGTAAGGGATTATCATTATATAGTAGTTCTAATTTATCTTGGAGTAGTTTTATCTTATTTATAGAAAATATGATTATTTCTATTTTATGGTTGCTTGGTGTTATATTTTCTAGTTTTTGGGTAATTTTCTCACTTCCTTTGATCCATGGTGTTGTTTTTCTTAATTTATTATTTACTCTTTTTGCTCCTACTCTTTGTCCACATGGGGTAGTAAACCACCAATGTGTCTTTGTTATAGTATGTGGGAATAATTTATCTAAGAATGGCATTCCTAGTAATATATTTTTATTTGTAAATTCATAACTATATATTTCTCCTATGGTTAGTATTTTATCCCATATTTGTATTTTTAGATTCCTTGCTTTATGTGTTATCATACTTCCTTCATTGTTAAATCCCGTTACTACTAAGGGTGTTTTCAATTCTTCCCATTTATCTTCTGGTAGACAATTATGTTTACACATGTTTACACATGTTAGCTTCTGCTCCTGTATCCATCATAGGTGTATAATATCTATTATAGTATCCTTCTACTATTATTTTGGCAAGTATATATATTTTTGTCATTTATTATGTTAATTTATTATTTTATCATATTAAGGTTCTTTTGATTACTACCTTTTTATTTTCATAACTTATTGTTAATTGCTTATCTTCTAGGTTATATGGTTTAACTTTTTCTAATCACTTTGCTCCTAACGTGATATTTTTACCTCCTTGATATATTTTGAAATTTATTAATATTGGTATTCCTCCAATAATTAATTCTTTTTCGGTTGTTTCTTCAATTTTTCTTAATGCTTTTGGTAATTCCAAATTTTGTTGTTCATTTGTTATTATTTCTTTTTCTGGTATTAATTCTCTTGCAATATAATTTTCTTGTTGTCCTGTATTTATTAATATTAAATATTTCCTTTGATCCATTAATCCTGTTATATAGTAATGATATGGTTTTATTTCTTCTATTAATTTTGGTGGAGTTACATAACTTATCCTTCTTGATGTACTCATTCTTGATGATGTTTCTGGTATTTCATTACCTGTTTGTTTTGACGTTTCTATTCTTTCCTTTACTATTTCTAAGTCTTCTTCGATGTCCATTTCTGCATAACTATAATCATTATTATCTATAACTGATACTATTCTTTCAAACGGGTTTTCTTTTTTAATTCTATTTATTTTATTTCTAGCTGTTATTTTATGTTTTGTTGTAAGGATGTAAAAGTTTTTACATCTTGCCGTAAATATCTTACTTCCTGGTGCTAGTTCTATTTCCGACATTTTCCAGTATAAAACTAATGATCTATCTATATTTTTATCATCTATTGCTACTGAATAATTTGCACTTATTATGAATTTAAATTTTGGTATATTAGATTACCTTTTACTGCACTTATTACACTTTTTTCTATAGGTTGTATAATTCTATCATCCGCTAAATATATTTCTATAGGGGTATCTATTCCTTCTCTAAAACATGCTTTTATTAGTATTTCTGTTCCTCCTAAATGTACGTATTTTATTGGATTTTTTGCTTTTATATCTTGTATTTCTTTATTTAGTACTTTTTTATTTAAGATTGGTATTCTAGCTTTACCTTTAATGTATTTACAATCTATTATATGTTCTCTTTGGCTTATTACATAATATTCTTCTTTTTGTCTTTTAAACCAATTTTTTATTGTTGGTACCTCTAATATTTTATCTATGCTTAGATCTAATTCTTTTCCCTTTATTTGTTCAAATATATTGGTGTCAAATATTATTTTTTGTTCTGAGGATTGTTCATCTTGGTGTTCTTCTTGTTGTATTATCCTTATATCTTTCTCAGTCATAATTTTCTTCTTCTGATTCTCCTATATTATTATTTATATCGTTTTCGCTTTCGTTTTCTGATAATTCATATATACTGTCTTCACTCTCTAATTCATAATCTATATATTCCATTTGTGTATATTTATCATCTCCTATTATTATTTCGGTAATTTGTTTTTTCTTTGGATTTTTTGGTAATTTGCAATCTCTAGCTAAGTGTCCTAGTTTTCCACAATTGTAACAAGTACATTCCGTTAATTTTTTCTTTGTTTTATATGGTTTTTTTATATTTGTAATTTTTTACATAATATCTTCTTCTTGGTTTTTTATACTTATATTTTGATTTATATGGTTTATATTTACTACTATATCTTTTTATTTTCTTATTTTTTTATAATATTTATCTGTGCATCCGAATTGGGGTGCTGTTCTATCTTTACAACATGCTAAATTTCTTACTAATATTTTATCCATTTTAATATTTTCTTTGTATTTTTCACATAATTCCATAAACCAATTTTGTAAAAATTTTATTCGAGCTCCTAGGGTATCTACTAATTCTGCTTCATTCCAATTTTTTATTATTTTTGAACTAAAATGTTCTGGTAATTTAGTAAAATATAATTTTCTTATTTCTTTACTTTCATCCGGATTATATGTTCCTTTGTAATAATAGTCTTTAAATGCACAAGTATATTCATCTAGATAGCACATATTACATATTGCTAATTTCGACATTAAATTTTTGTTTATAATTTTTTCTTTATTTTGTTCTTCTATTTCCGTCGTCATACTACCAAATTCATTTCTTATTGCTATTTTATATTTAAATAATATTTCCGTAGCTGTTGTAGCATCTGTTCCATCGTATTTTTTATCACTTCTTAATGTTTCTAGACTTTCATTTGTTAAATTTTGTAACCATAATTTTACCGTTCCTATGAGTGTTCTTTCTATATATCCTGGTGTTTCAGCTATTATTTTATTGTCTATTAATTGTTTTGATATATCCTGTCCATAATTGAATTGTTTTATTTATATCTACTATACAATCTAGATCTAAAAAATTATTTTGTTCAGTTATCTGCCTTGGTGTCCATTTCTTATTCGGCCTTTTTTCCCATAACATTTTATTTTTATCATATAAATTATAGTCTATCCTATAGTAGCTTGGATTTAATTGCTTTGGATTCTTTACTCCTGATGTGCTTGGTTTATCATCAGTGCTCATATCTCCTGTATTTATTTCTGGATTTATTTTTGCTTTTTCCATTTTTTCTACTAGTTCGGTATATGTTTCACTTGTTTCCGAATAGTTTTCTCCTAGATTATTATCATTATCACTTTCTTCACTTATTTCGTCTATGCTTATTTTTGGTAGATTGTCTTGTTCTTCTTCTAATTGTAATTTAAATTTTTCTATTTCATTTGTCAGTTTTAACTCTTGTTCCTCTTCTCTACGTTTTTCTTTTTCTTTTTGCTTACTTGCATATAATTGTTTTAGCACTTCTAATTCTTTTTCTAGTTCTATTATTTTAGTATTTTTTACTTCTTCTATTCGTTGTATTTTTTCTTTTGTTTGTTGTTGTATTTTTTCAATTTCTCGTTTCCTATCTATTTCTTCATTTTCTTTTGTTATTCTAACCATTGCGGTTAATTTATCTTCTAATTTTACCGTTTCTTTTTCTAACATTAAATTTAGATTATCTCCTATTTTTTTATATCTTCTTCCTAAATTAGAAAATACTATTGTTATCTTTAATCCTTCCGGATTTACATATGTTTTTTCTTCTAATGCGAATTCTTCTCTATTCATTTATAAATTATGTTGGTATTTATATTCTAGACTGTCTATTTGTAATTGTAATTCTAATATAACTCTTCTTTGTGCTAATAGGGATTTATGGCAAACTCCTGCAAATATATTAGTGTTTAGTCTATTTTGTCTTTGTTTTAATTCTTGTCTTTTTTCTGTAATCATTTCATTAAGCTTTTGTCTGTGTTTGTTATTGTTATTAGTCATTGTTTCTTTAAATATTTAATGTATTTATATTCTGTTTTAGATATGGTATTAATTAACTTATTTAATTTGTTATTATCAGTTTTTGTAATACTGAGTTGTTTATATTCTGGGTATAAGCTCTTTAATTTTCTTCTCAATTTTCTTATCTTCTTACTAATAACTCCTATATGCTCTTTCTTACTAATAACTCCTATATGCTCATTCTTACTAATAACTCCTATATGCTCTTTCTTACTAATAACTCCTACATGCAGCATATAGGAGTTATTAGTAAGAATGAGCATATAGGAGTTATTAGTAAGAATGAGCATATAGGAGTTATTAGTAAGAAGATAAGAAAATTAAGAAGAAAATTAAAGAGCTTATACCCAGAATATAAACAACTCAGTATTACAAAAATTGATAATGACAAATTAAATAAATTAATTAATACCATATCTAAAATAGAATATAAATACATTAAATACTTAAAGAAACAATGACTAATAACAATAACAAACACAAACAAAAGCTTAATGAAATGATTACAGAAAAAAGACAAGAATTAAAACATAGACAAAATAGACTAAACACTAATATATTTACAGGAGTTTGCCATAAATCCCTATTAGCACAAAGAAGAGTTATATTAGAATTACAATTACAAATAGACAGTCTAGAATATAAATACCAACATAATTTATAAATGAATAAAGAAGAATTCGCATTAGAAGAAAAAACATATGTAAATCCGGAAGGATTAAAGATAACAATAGTATTTTCTAATTTAGGAAGAAGATATAAAAAAATAGGAGATAATCTAAATTTAATGTTAGAAAAAGAAACGGTAAAATTAGAAGATAAATTAACCGCAATGGTTAGAATAACAAAAGAAAATGAAGAAATAGATAGGAAACGAGAAATTGAAAAAATACAACAACAAACTAAAGAAAAAATACAACGAATAGAAGAAGTAAAAAACACTAAAATAATAGAACTAGAAAAAGAATTAGAAGTTCTAAAACAATTATATGCAAGTAAGCAAAAAGAAAAAGAAAAACGTAGAGAAGAGGAACAAGAGTTAAAATTGACAAATGAAATAGAAAAATTTAAATTACAATTAGAAGAAGAACAAGACAATCTACCAAAAATAAGCATAGACGAAATAAGTGAAGAAAGTGATAATGATAATGATCTAGGAGAAAACTATTCGGAAACAAGTGAAACATATACCGAACTAGTAGAAAAAACGGAAAAAGCAAAAATAAATCCAGAAATAAATACAGGAGATATGAACACTGATGATAAACCAAGCACATCAGGAGTAAAGAATCCAAAGAAATTAAATCCAAGCTACTATAGGATAGACTATAATTTATATGATAAAAATAAAACGTTATGGGAAAAAAGGCCGAATAAGAAATGGACACCAAGGCAGATAACTGAACAAAATAATTTTTTAGATCTAGATTGTGTAGCAGATATAAATAAAACAATTCAATTATGGACAGGATATATCTCAAAACAATTAATAGACAATAAAATATCAATAGCTGAAACACCAGAATATATAGAAAGAACACTCATAGGAACGGTAAAATTATGGTTACAAAATTTAACAAATGAAAGTCTAGAAACATTAAGAAGTGATAAAAAATACAATGGAACAGATGCTACAACAGCTACGAAAATATTATTTAAATATGAAATAGCAATAAGAAATGAATTTGGTAGTATGACGACGGAAATAGAAGAACAAAATAAAGAAAAAATTATAAACAGAAATTTAATGTCAAAATTAGCAATATGTAATATGTGCTATCTAGATGAATATACTTGTGCATTTAAAAACTATTATTACAAAGGAACATATAATCCAGATGAAAGTAAAGAAATAAGAAAATTATATTTTACTAAATTACCAGAACCTTTTAGTTCAAAAATAATAAAAAATTGGAATGAAGCAGAATTAGTAGATACTCTAGGAGCTCGAATAAAATTTTTACAAAATTGGTTTATGGAATTATGTGAAAAATACAAAGAAAATATTAAAATGGATAAAATATTAGTAAGAAATTTAGCATGTTGTAAAGATAGAACAGCACCCCAATTCGGATGAACAGATAAATATTATAAAAAACATAAGAAAATAAAAAGATATAGTAGTAAATATAAACCATATAAATCAAAATATAAGTATAAAAAACCAAGAAGAAGATATTATGTAAAAAATTACAAATATAAAAAACCATATAAAACAAAGAAAAAATTAACGGAATGTACTTGTTACAATTGTGGAAAACTAGGACACTTAGCTAGAGATTGCAAATTACCAAAAAATCCAAAGAAAAAACAAATTACCGAAATAATAATAGGAGATGATAAATATACACAGATTGAATATATAGATTATGAATTAGAGAGTGAAGACAATATATATGAATTATCAGAAAATGAATTATCAGAAAACGAAAGCGAAAACGATATAAATAATAATATAGGAGAATCAGAAGAAGAAAATTATGACTGAGAAAGATATAAGGATAATACAACAAGAAGAACACCAAGATGAACAATCCTTAGAACAAAAAATAATATTTGACACCAATATATTTGAACAAATAAAGGAAAAAGAATTAGATCTAAGCATAGATAAAATATTAGAGATACCAACAATAAAAAATTGGTTTAAAAGACAAAAAGAAGAATATTATGTAATAAGCCAAAGAGAACATATAATAGATTGTAAATACATTAAAGGTAAAGCTAGAATACCAATCTTAAATAAAAAAGTACTAAATAAAGAAATACAAGATATAAAAGAAAAAAATCCAATAAAATACGTACATTTAGGAGGAACAGAAATACTAATAAAAGCATGTTTTAGAGAAGGAATAGATACCCGTATAGAAATATACTTAGCGGATGATAGAATTATACAACCTATAGAAAAAAGTGTAATAAGTGCAGTAAAAGGTAATCTAATATACCAAAAATTTAAATTCATAATAAGTGCAAATTATTCAGTAGCAATAGATGATAAAAAGATAGATAGATCATTAGTTTTATACTGGAAAATGTCGGGAATAGAACTAGCACCAGGAAGTAAGATATTTACGGCAAGATGTAAAAACTTATACATCCTTACAACAAAACATAAAATAACAGCTAGAAATAAAATAAATAGAATTAAAATAGAAAATCCGTTTGAAAGAATAGTATCAGTTATAGATAATAATGATTATAGTTATGCAGAAATGGACATCGATGAAGACTTAGAAATAGTAAAGGAAAGAATAGAAACGTCAAAACGAACAAGTAATGAAATACCGAAAACATCATAAAGAATGAGTACATCAAGAAGGATAAGTTATGTAACTCCACCAAAATTAATAGAAGAAATAAAAACCATATCATTACTATATAACAGAATTAATGGATCAAATGAAATATTTAATATTAATAAATACAGGACAACAAGAAAATTATATTGCAAGAGAATTAATACCAGAAAAAGAAATAATAACAAATGAACAACAAAATTCGGAATTACCAAAAGCATTAAGACAAATTGAAGAAACAACCGAAAAAGAATTAATTATTGGAGGAATACCAATATTAATAAAATTCAAAATATATCAAGGAGATAAAAATATCACGCTAGGAGCAAAGTGGTTAGAAAAAGTTAAACCATATAACCTAGAAGATAAGCAATTAACAATAAGTTATGAAAATTAAAAGGTAGTAATCAAAAGAACCTTAATATGATAAAATAATAAATTAACATAATAAATGACAAAAATATATATACTTGCCAAGATAATAGTAGAGGGATACTATAATAGATATTATACACCTATGATGGATACAGGAGCAGAAGCTAACATGTGTAAACATAATTGTCTACCAGAAGATAAATGGGAAGAATTAAGAACACCCTTAGTAGTAACGGGATTTAACAATGAAGGAAGTATGATAACACAAAAAGCAAGGAATCTAAAAATACAAATATGGGACAAAATACTAACCATAGGAGAAATATATAGTTATGAATTTACAAATAAAGATATATTACTAGGAATGCCATTCTTAGATAAATTATTCCCACATATTATAACAAAGACACATTGGTGGTTTACTACCCCATGTGGACAAAGAGTAGGAGCAAAAGAGTAAATAATAAATTAAGAAAAACAACACCATGGATCAAAGGAAGTGAGAAATTACCCAAAAACTAGAAAATATAACACCAAGCAACCATAAAATAGAAATAATCATATTTTCTATAAATAAGATAAAACTACTCCAAGATAAATTAGAACTACTATATAATGACAATCCCTTACAAGGATGGGAAAAACATAAAACAAAAATAAAAATTGAACTAATAGATGAAAATAGTATAATAATGCAAAAACCTTTAAAATATAATTTTACGGACCTAAAAGAATTTAAAATGCACATACAAGAATTATTAGACAATAAATATATACAAGAAATTAATAGCAAACACGCTAGTCCAGCATTTATAGTAAATAAACATAGTGAACAAAAACGAGGAAAAAGCAGAATGGTTATAGATTATAGAAATTTAAATGCAAAAACAAAAACATATAATTATCCAATACCAAATAAAATACTAAAAATCAGACAAATACAAGGATATAACTATTTTAGTAAATTTGAATTTTACCATTTAAAATTAGAAGATGAATCTAAGCAACTAACAGCATTTACGGTACCACAAGGATTTTACGAATGGAATGTACTACCCTTTGGATATAAAAACGCACCAGGTAGATACCAACATTATATGGACAGCTACTTCAACCAATTAGAAAATTGCATAATATATATAGATGATATACTATTATATTCTAGGACAGAGGAAGAACATATAAAATTACTAGAAAAATTTATACACATCATAGAAATATCAGGAATTAGTTTAAGTAAAAAGAAGGCAGAAATAATGAAAAATCAAATAGAATTTTTAGGTATACAAATAGATAAAAATGAAATAAAAATGCAAACGCATATAGTACAGAAAATAATTAATTTAAATGAGACACTTGACACAAAAAAGAAGCTACAATCATTTTTAGGATTAGTTAACCAAGTAAGAGAATATATCCCTAAATTAGCAGAAAACTATTAGTTAACCAAGTAAGAGAATATATCCCTAAATTAGCAGAAAACTTAAAACCACTGCAGAAAAAATTAAAGAAAGATGTAGAACACCATTTTGACGAAAAAGATAAAATGCATATAAAAAAGATTTAAACTTTGTGTAAAAAAGTAGCAAAACTATATTTTCCGGATGAAAAAAGGCAATTTACATACATAGTAGAAACTGATTCTAGTAATCACAGTTATGGAGGAATTCTCAAATATAGATATGATAATGAAGAAATCGAACATCATTGTAGATATTATTCGGGATCATACACGGAACCACAATTAAAATGGAAAATAAATAGAAAAGAACTATTTGGGTTATATAAATGTTTGTTAGCATTTGAGCCATATATTGTTTATAACAAATTTATTGTAAGAACAGATAATACGCAAGTAAAGTGGTGGATAACGCGAAAAATACCAGACTCGGTGACAACGAAGGAAATAAGAAGGCTTGTATTAAATATACAAAATTTTACATTTACAATTGAGGTAATAAGGACTGACAAAATGTTATTGCAGACTACCTATCAAGACAAAGGTATCCAAACTGAGCTAGAAGATAATACAATGAATAAGATACTCGAAGCCATTACTACACTTTGTACTAAAGTGGATAGTATGGATGAAGAGATAAAAAAGCTAAAGACTAATGAAGTTAATCTGAAGTCTAAGGCTAAAGATAGCAGTCCCCAGGAAGACTATAAACGTCCGGAGCTAGAAGGAGACGTTGGGAAACTCCGAAAAACCCAAAACAATTTATTTGCTAATAATGCAGGTACAAGTGCAGGTACAAGCGGACAACCTACAAAACCACAATACAAAAATACCAATTTAAATACAATGTTCACAAACCCATTTACTCAAAAAATACAAAAACCAGTCATGGCACCACCCCAAATAAATACATACGCAGCAAGTTTACACCAAGAGAAAAAGATATACAACCATTTGTCCCAAAGCTACATACAAAACATATATAGAATCCAGACATATTTAAACCTAAACCCAAGATCAGTTACAACTACAGACCCAACCCAAGACTACATAACCCAAAAATTACAAGGATATAACAGACTCATTGCACAGCCAAAGACAAATTCGAACCTAGTCAAAACATGTTACCATTATGGACTACTTAGTACAGTATATACATATGACGGAGAAGAGCTACAACGAATACCAGAAATACACCAAGCATTTCTAACCTACAAAAGAGTTACGAAAGGAAATTTATTCTATGTGAAATTTTATACAGCACCAGCAGAGATATTATATGACGAGATAAAACCAGTGATCCAAGTTGTAAAGCTAGGATTGACAAAAAACATGATATTACCAGACGATATAATAACACAACCAGAAATACCTATGATCGAAATACCCAATTTCTATGCAAACAAACGAATTATTGGAATTTCAACTATTATTCAAGAGCTAGCAGATAATTATTTAAATGGAAACGCGATATGGAGCTACTACGCCAGAGACCAATTAATGATTTATTCAAATTCAAGAAGTGTAAGAGAAGCAGATATGGAAGAAGTCCAGCAATGGATATTATCATTACTTAGACCAGAAGAAAAACCGACGACAAGAGCATTGAAGAATGAATTTATTTCTCAAAATCTATTAACAAGATACTGCAAGATAATTAGTCATAAATATCCAGATCATCGTTGTTCAAAATGCAATGGAGGAGATATGACAGAGATACCAGATGTACAGCTAGAATAAAAATATGTTGAAAAGAGAAGATACGTAGAAGAGACAAAAAGGAAGATACGTGAAAAAGACGAAAAGCAAGAAGATACGTGGAAAGCAGGAAAAGAAAAAATGTAGAGTTTTGTCTTCCATAAGTAGGTAGATGTCATTGTCAAGTAGATAAATGTCCCTGTCAGCTATTTAAGTTTTTGTACCGTATTGTAAAAAAAGTCATAAAATAAGGGACAGATGTAAAAATAGGAATAGTATAATTTTTGTTTTATTATAAAAAGTCGTAAAGTAAATAGTAAGAGTCATTCATGAACAGTAAAGGTCGTTCATGAAAGGTCATTTGTGAATAGTAAGAGTCATTTGTAAATAGTAAGAGTCGTTTTTCCTTCTATATAAGGAGGTAAGAGGATGAAGGGAAGGATCATCATATGAGCATCGAGCATCAGATCAGCAAAAAAAAAAAAACCTCACCTCTCAATTCCTCACTTGTAAACCTTCCATATACATAAATAAAATATATCTTTTAAGTAAGGTATGGAGCATCTAGACGAGCTAAAAAATCAGGTAAACTTATTCATAGTCATGTATAGCTAAACTTTTATATTCCTTATAATCTCTTTTATATCATAACTGTTTATCATGTTTTAGTACTGTTATAAAGAACATCTTAAGAAGGCTTGCCATGGCTAAATATTGCTGAGAGTAGTTAAGCCCAGACTATGCCATCCTAAGGTTGAAACCGGTAGGCAAGGAGGCCGTTTAGGGGAGTAGACAAAGTTGAGGCGCTGTTAGGGTAAACGATTGAAGCAAGAAAAGCATGGTAGTGGCTAGAAGAGATTGTTCAAAATAACTTATTAAAAAATGATAAACCTTATGATAAACAAAGAGATTAGAGGGAATATGTTTAGTAAAAAACATGACAAGAATAAATATCGATTTAATGAGCAATAATACGTACCTAATAAATGATGATAATAATTATAAAATACTCATATTATATATCCTTAAACAACTTAGTAACGATATTAGGAGAAAAATTTACGATACTTTAGTTACTTTTGAGATAATAGAAATAATGGAACAAAGATGGACAGAACTAATTATACCAGATGATATAGATAACTTAGATTTATACGAACTAGATTTATGTTCGGATCAATAAAAGCATCTAATCAAAATATGAATACAGAATCATTTGAAAAATGGAGACATACCAAAGAACTAATAGATTTCCAAATATACCTAATAAGACAAAATTTAGATATTTATTTAGAAACAGGAGATACTAAATTTTTAAAATATATGAAAAATAACATAATAAATCTTCAAAAATCACATATAAGAGAAAAATAATTATATGAAGCAACTTTCTCACATAAAAATAAAAATAACAGTAAATAATGGACTCAACTACAAAAGTGGATGAATCTACCCACGACTTAAAAATAATAAGTAACCCCTCAAAATACCAAATATTTTTTAAAAATAAAATATTAATCACTATCATTAAAACAGTTAATCTTAACAGAGATTTACAACAAATTATACTTGATAAAATCATTAATTCTACAGAAGATTTTTGGCCATACGAATCAGATATATATTCCGATATAGACTCAATTAAAAATAATGAATAAGAATACTTCCGCACACATACCGCGCACTGGCGCTCCAAAAACCCCGAAAAAAATTGTGATGTAGTCCAACAATAGCAAGTTCTTCCCTGATCCAAATTTGATCCCCAGTTTGAACTCCAACAACATACCCAAAGGCCCACTCACAATTTACCCACTTTTATGATTTCTCAAAATTATTGTTGTGTCTATATAAATTCTCTTTTTAGAGTGTCCTTCATGTTTCTCTGGTTTATCTTTTTGCGAAGGTTTAGTATATAGGTCATCAAAAAGCTTCCAAGTTTCCCTAACTTATTTCAATTTTTTGAATATGTTCATATTCAGTTAACAACAATCCATAACCATAAATAACAGGCAATTCACACCCACCATTTGAAAACTAATCACATATATTCCTCTATGAATTAATGACTTTTTGGTGACCTTGAAGCTATGATTAACCAAGATTTGATGTTGTTGAATTCTTTTTCTGTTGTTTTCACGAATGGATGGACCATAATTTTCCATATCAACTTTTATGTGCTTATATATGGACTGAGATTTAGTATCAATGTGCTGATTAAATCTCATCCCTAACTTCTTTAAGGGAATTACTTCCGCTAACACAAACATCTGGAATTTATAAAGTAGGCACAACATAAAAATCTTCTTCGGAAAAGCCACAGTTTTCCTGATGACAATGTTATAGCAAATAATTTTACGATAATGAAAGACACATTACGTGATTATTAACACCTAACAAGACAAGGCCTTCCAAATGTAGGACTCAAACAAAAAAAATGTTAAGGCAAAACAGAAAGAAAAATCATGGATATAAAAGTAGATTTTCATGACTCGATTTCTCAGTCATCATGGCACCTACAACCCCCCAGTAGGCGAACTAATCCCCATAGCCCGGAATGATCAGTAATGGGCTACTATCTAACAATCTAAGCGGAAGAAACAGTTTAATAAGCGGAAACAAAGGAACAAGATGAAGAAAATAGATAATAGGAATACATACATATGCGGAAGCTAAACAAAACCCAAAACCTGGTATCATAGTATAGAGCCGAAACTACATATAAGGAGTACGAAGCATTCAAAATAATATACCCAAATGTCTCCGAGTAGTGATAGAGTACATAAAGAAAAAGATAAACTAAAAGCTAAGCTCCAGTCGCCAAAAGCTCACCCCCAGTCTGGATAGTCCAAAATCACCATGCATGAGTCACAATGATCTAGCGACTATGGCCCACACTAGGATCTACACCAGAAGATGCAGAGTGTAGTATGAGAACCAAATGCGAAGCATAAGGTACCCAGTAGGTATCATAGGTCGAATGGGCACATATAAAATAAAAGCGTAGTAACATACAGAATAGAAACAAGTAGTCACAGAAATCTGTGAAAAAGTACATAGGAAATAGCCCAGAGGGAAGACAATAGAAATAACATACAAGGCTAGTAAGTAGAATATATACACAATGGGCATAGGTGAAAGTAAGAAATGACGCACCTGGGATCCTTGCAATAACAGTATATACATAATATGTTTTAGAAGTGGACGGTATACTGGTAACCTCAAGTACAAGGGAGAGAAGAGGAGAGTAAAGATATACATGCTCGAAAATAGGAATCAATATCCAAGCTAATCATACCAATCTCAAATCCAGAAGCTAACAACCTAGCAGTAAACAATCTCACAATAATAACCGTAGCAGGAGAATACACCGCGATAATTTAACAAGAGTCTATGTACAGTACCCCGGTCACCCATACAACCGAGGAACGCAAACAAGTAAAAACAAACCCTTCGGCATCCTATACTACCAGAGAATACAATCAACAAACAACAAATAAGAGTGGGACCTCACAGATGAATGATATGATGCCATGTTAAGTCAAGAGTGATAGTAGTACCGTATGTTACCCGCTTCCGGCATCTTATAAGTCCCAGAAAATAGGATCCATGGATGGTCACACCCGTATACCACTACTACGCCACATAGACCCCCCTCCCCTCCGTCACCCACAGCTCGTAGTCTCTGGTCCAGATCGGAAAGGTCCATCGAGGCCCCTGACCAACATACTAGATGCCCTAAAAATCTCGAAAAGTTCCCAAGTAAAAGCTGCCTATAGAGTATCCAGGTCTAAATCAGTAAGTCAAGTAGTCATAGCACACGGCCCCGCCGAGTCTAGCATCACCCCAAAAGTTGTAGTAAAATAAGTCTAGCGCTCGACCCCATCGAGTCTAGTATAAGTGGAACTAGTGATAAAACATTCTTTAATTCTCCCTTACCCCTAGAAGACACATTAAAACGATACCAAAATTCTCTTAAATCATTCCCACCAAAAATGGGCCCCACGGGCCATACAAGGTTTAGAAATCTAGCAATAGTTGACCCAAAGCTAATACCATAGTAAAATTATTAAGAAATTCCCTCTATATGCATAATGAATGGTATACACAATCACAGCAGTGGCCCCCAGCCCACAAACAACATATCGCCCCTGTACAGGCTCCTATCGCTCTACAACACACATAACCAGCTAAAAATTACGATAACGATGTCCGGGACTCATGGACACCCCCAAATAACCCACCATTTATGGTCCAGAGTCAAAAAAATAGGGTCACACAGGGCCATAAGGGTGATAATACAAACTACGAAGAATACTACATACAATGGAGGAATGAAACGAGGCGAATCATGGAAAAGCGGTCAAGGTCTTTGGTACAAATCTAATAATCCAACCCAAGGATGCCAGTTAGTACAATTTTATCTATATATGCTAAGTCTAGGGAGTTTAGACAGTAACGTACCTGTCGTTCGATGAAGAGCTGCTGGGACAATGATATCTAAGCCTGAATGACTCTGAGAAACCCCGCACGATGATCAAACTATCAAAAACATAAATAATACATCAAGACGAGTCTAATGATACCCTTATCGCTATGACACTAGGGGGGCCGAAATTTAGGTCACAAATGGGCCTGCAGGCCCCACAACCCAAAACCAAAAATAAAAACTCATATTATGATCAACCAAAACCATGGGAGTACATGCCCAGAAAATCAAGGATTTTGGGCAATAAATTCGACCTAAAAATAGACCCTAAACCTAGGGACCCAACAATGGAAATTTAAGGAAAGAAAACCAAAAATTGGCAAGAATCACCTACCCAAATAAAAGAATTAAGCCAAGAATGTGAATAGGAATGAGCCTGCCAAGCATGCACTTCACCCGGAACAGTTCTACATCAAATTTTCGAGCTTGAGAAGATGGCAATAATGGTGGTTAAACCCAATGGACAAGACGATAATGGAGGAGAGGAGAAACTTACGAAAACGCCGATGGAGCATGAATTTATCTAGGGTACAAGGATTCTTCAAGGGTGTATTGGGTTGGAGCAATTTAGAGAGTGTTTTGGTGTTATAGAGTTGAGGGAAAATGAGTGATAAAGGCTGGAAAAACAAAATGGAAAAAGTTATATACTTTCAGGGATCCTTCATCGTGATCGCGAAGGGAACCCTCGCAGTCGCGAGAACAATGCTGGCTAGACCATCGCGATCGTGATGGCTAGCCACGCGGTCGCGAAGAACAATGGGCAAGAGACTTCATTGCGATCGCGACATGTGATTATGCGATCGCAAAGAACAGGAGTCGAGGTGCTTCATCGCGGTCGCGAGGGTAGGAGCTCGCGATCTCGATTGAGGTTTGATGCTTGCACCTGCAACAACAAAAGTCTACAACTTTCCAAAACTCGACGGGGCATTCCGGGCACAATTGGAAATCGATATTCAAAAACCAATAATGTTAATAGCGTGGAAACGATGTTCCGGACTCAACAAAATTGATGAAACTACCATATGAGGTCATTTTGGAGAAATGTTGACCCAAATCAACACTAACTAATAAGAACCCAAAAGTCTAAAAAATGAGCCCGACACACTCGGAACACAAACTAACCACCTACCTAACCCAAAATCAACATTCTGGTGCTGATCGAATCGTTGGATAGCGAATCTGATGCTCCGATCATCAAAAGCTTCCCAAAGTTAACCTTCCAACTCCAAATGGCCTGAAAACAGATAAAACAACAAAACCCACACTAGAAGTTCTCAGGCCTCGACTAATGGTCCAACTAGAAAAAACTCAGCGCTCTAGAGCTAATGGAACTGTCAGAATTCAATTCTGAGGACATTAGCTAAGAATGTTGACTGAAGTCAATTGATATTCTAAGGTAAGGCTCTAAAATAGGTAAACGGAAAAAACAACCAAACGAATGACCAGGGCACCAAACTACCGGTTCCAACAAGCCATAAATGACTTGGGGTCGCTACAAGGAAGCTCTAACAGTACAATGAATGCAAAAATTTGAAGGTGACCGGAAGGATCATCACAACATCCACTACTAAAAAGACTTTAATCTTCGAAAGTCAAGACGAAGGGAGTACTTGAAGGCTCGAACAACTGCAGATACTGAGTACGCCACTCACTCTCGGTCTCCTAAGTAGCCTCCTCGACCGGATGATGTCTCCACTAAACTTTCACAACTGGAATCTCCCTAGATCTCAATCTCCTGATATCTCTGTCTAGAATAGCTATCGACTCCTTAACAAAGGATAAATTCTCATCAAACAGAACTATATCCCAATTCAACACATAAGACTCATCTGGTACATACTGGCGCAACATCGAGACATGGAAAACTGGGTGAATAGCTGAAAACATCATAGGTAAAGCTAACATGTAGGCAATACTACCAACCCTAGGGAGAATCTCAAATGGCCTAATGAACCAGGGGCTAAGCTTGCCCTGTCGACTAAATCTCATCACGCCCTTCATGGGCGATAATCGAAGGAAAACCAAGTCACCAACACTGAACTCCAACGAACAAAGTCTATGATCAGCGTAACTCTTTTGCCTACTCTGGTCGACCCTGAGTCTATCCTGAATCAAACAGACTCGGTCCAAGGAATCGCTAAAAAATTTTGTACACTGCGATCTGAACTCTAACCATTTAATTAAACCAACCAATCAGCGATGCAACGCCTACCATACAAGGCCTAAAAAGGTACCATGCCGATGCTCAAATGAAAGATATTATTATAAGAAAACTCGGCTAAAGGCATGAACTGATCCCACGAGCCTCCAAAGTCAAGAACACAAGCCCGAAGCATATCCTCCAGGACCTCAATAGTCCTCTTGGACTGTCCATCTATCTGAGGATGGAAAGCAGTACTAAGCTGAACCTCTGTACCCAAATCTCTATGTATAGCTCTCCAGAACATAGATGTGAACTGAGTGCCACGGTATGAAATGACAGAAAATGGGACCCCGTGCAATCGAACAACCTCACGAATGTAAATTTGAGCTAACCTCTCTGCACCATAGGAAGTCTGAACTAGCAAGAAGTGGGCCGACTTACTCAGCCGATCCATAATCACCCAAATAGAATCAAAATCCTGAGAAGTACGAGGCAACCCAACAAAGAAGTCCATAGTAATAGCTTCCCACTTCCATTCAGGAATGGAAAGTCACTGCATCAAACCACCCGGTCTCATGTGCTCGAATTTCACTTGCTGACAGTTCAAGCACAGAGATACAAACTCCACTATATCACGCTTCATACTGCTCCACCAGTAAAGCTATCTCAAATCTATATACATCTTTGTCACAAAGTCGACCACCAAGCCTCAGAATACCATCAGAACCCAAAGTAGCCTGGCTGGCCTCACCCCAAATTACCTGATCACCAAGGTCACACAAACTCTAATCCTTGAATTATCAGCTCTGAATCTGATCAACTAGAGTAGAATGAACCTCAACACTGATGAAAACTCGACTGGGATTCAACAAATCAAGCCTAACTAAGCGTTTAGCCAAGGATTGCAATTGAAGCTAGGATGCCCATACTCACCACCTTCCGACTCAAGGCATCCGCTACCACGTTTGCCTTGCCCGAATGGTATAGAATGGTGACATAATAGTGTTTTAGTAGCTCAATCCATCTCCGCTGCCTAGAGTTTAGTTCTTGCTGACTCATAATGTATTGAAGACTATGATGGTCGGTGAATATCTCACAATGAACTCCATATAAGTAGTTCCTTTAGATCTTGAGTGTGAAAACTACGCCGCCAACTCTAAGTCATGAGTGGGGTAGTTGCACTCATGAACCTTCAACTGCCTCGACATATATGTTATCACTCAACCCTGTTGCATCAACACATAACAAAGACCAACCCCAAAAGAATCACAATACATGGCAAAACTGTGACCTTCAACTAGCAAAGCAAAAACTTGAGCTGAAGTCAATAAGGCCTTAAGCCTCTGAAAGCTATCCTCGCACTGATCCGACCACTCAAATGGAACATCCTTCCTAGTCAACATAGTCAAGGGTGCTGCGATGGAAGAAAATCCCTCAATGAACCATCTGTAGTACCTGTCTAACCCAATAAAGCTACGAACCTCAGTAGGAGTAGTAGGTCTAGGCCAATCACGATTCGCCGAAACCTTACCTGCATCAACTCTAATCCTATACATAGACACCACGTGCCCTAGGAATGCAACTGACTCAATCCAAAACTCACACTTTGAGAAATTGGCATAAAGCTGATGATCTATCAAAGTCTTAAGTACAGTCCTTATGTACTGCTCATGCTCATCTCTACTCCTCGAGTATATCAGAATGTCATCAATGAAGACTACCATGAACATATCCAAGTACAGGATAAGCACCATGTGCATCAAGTCCATGAAAGCTGCGGGAGGATTAGTCAACCCAAAATACATCACCAGGAACTCATAATGGCCATAATGTGTCCTGAATGCTGTCTTAGTGATGTCCTCCGCCATAATCCTTACCTGATGGTAGCCGGACCTCAAATCAATCTTCGAAAACACGGCTTAACCCTGAATCTGATCAAATAAGTCATCAATCCTCAGCATCGGATACCTATTCTTTACTGTCACCTTGTTCAGCTGCCAGTAATCAATACACATCCGCATCTTCCCATAATTCTTCTTCACGAAGAGAACTGGAGCACCCCAAGGCGACACACTCATTCTAATAAACCCCTTAGCTAACAAGTCCTTGAGCTGCTCCATAAGATCCCTCAACTTAGCAGGATCCATACAGTAAGGAGGAATAGAAGTGGGCCCAGTGATCGACTCTAACTCAATGGAAAAATCAATATCTTTCTCAGGTGGAAGGCCTGGCAGATCGGTAGGAAACACATCTAGGAACTCTCTAACCACAAGAACAGACTAAGGAGACTAAGGGTCAGCACTAGCATCTCATACATATACTAGATAAGCTAAACACCCACGGGAAATTAACTTCCTAGCATGAATACAAGAGATGATCCCAGACGGTGCATGGCTGACAGAACCCTGCCATGCAATCGGGGATACACCAAGCACGGCTATGGTAATGGTTTTGGCATAACAATCCACAACCACACGGTGAGGGAACATTCAGTCCATGCCCAGTATCATATCAAAATCTAACATATCAAGTATCATCAAAACACCCCAAGTCTCCAGATCACCAACAAATATCATGCAAGATCTTACAATCTGATCCACTACGAAAGAATTTCTTATTGGGGTCGAAATAAAAATAGGAAAAGATAATGGCTCATTGGCCAACCCCAAACAAGGCAGAAAGTAGGCAGATACATATGAACAAGTGGATCCAGGATCAAATAAAGTCATAGAAGACTGAAGGCATACAAAACTTGTACCTGTAATCACAACATCTGAGGCCTCTGCCTCTGTTCTCCCAGGGACCGCATAAAACTGATGACGACCTCCACCTACCCGACAGAGTGGCTGAACTGAGCGAATAGGCTAAGCCAGCAGAGTGGCTGGCTGAACTATACCCCACTGAGGGCAATCTCTAGAAAAAATGGCCACTAACTCCACACTTATAGAAGGTTGTACCCCGCTGGGGGCAATCTCTGGCAAAATAACCGCTGACTCAACACTCGTAGCACGGCCCTAATGGCCCACCCTATCACGATGAACCCGCTGAACCTGTGTGACCACCTCAACCCAATGCCCCAGAAGTTATATCTCTTGTGGACTGACCACTGTGACCACGCTGACTGCTCTGACCCTGCTTAAACTGAAAACCAGAAGCCCAAAGTGATGCCTGAACTGGTCGACTGGTCTGAACCTGATGTTGTTATGGCTGATAACCCTGGCCCCACTGGCCTAAACCTCTACCACCATGTCTGGAACCACTGTATCCACCCTTATGTCGAGTCCTTTTATCTATGGCCCCAGTGTCATGGCAACGCGAATCCTCTACAATACGGGTATAGTCTGCAATAGCCTTGAATGAGCGACCACTAGCAACTAATATCTCTACATGCTCTCTAAACTCTCTCTGCAGTCCCCAAACAAATCTACGGATCTTGTTAGACTCAGTAGGCATAATCATTGCCCCAAATGGAGCAAGTTGATGGAAATGGGTCTCAAACTCCCAGACGGTCATAGAATCCTGAGCAAGTCTGGTGAACTCCTCTATCTGCCTCTCTTTGTCGCTCTAAGGTAAGAATTTTGCCATGAAGACTTAATAGAACTCGGACCAAGTCAAGGGAAGTGATGTAGAAGGTCTGCAAGTAACTTGTTCCCTCCACCATAACTTCGTTGGGCCCTCCAGCGGATATATAGTGTAGCCAACCCCGTGAGTCTCCAAAAATCCCAAATGGTGCAACATCTCCACACAGGTAGTGATAAAGTCATGTGGATCCTTTCCTGATGTACTAGTGAATCTCAGCGGTGCCAATCTCAAAAATCTACCCAATGCCTTTTGCTTCGTCTTTGTCATAACTAGGTGGGGAGCAAGAGGTTGTGTAACTGAGGGGACCAGAATAACCTCGGCATGGGGAGCCGCAGTAGCAGGCTGCGCTCTTGAACTCTGAATACCCAGGGCTTCCCCTAGAGCAGAAATTTGTGCTACCTTAGAAAGTCTCTCCCCAATCATACCCAAAAGCTGAACAAGTAAACCCCGAATATCCAAAGACTGAGCTGTGGCTGAAGCTGGCACAGAAACTGGTGGTACATGGGCTGTCCCCGAGTCCACATGTTGCTGTTCATGGATGAACTTGGGCTCATAATCATACTCGAGTTCTACCTCAACTCTAGAAGCTCTAGTAGGTCCCGCTTCTCTGAGATTTCCTCGACCCCTACCTCTACCCCGATGACCACCCCGGCCCCTAGCTAGAGTCAGAGGTGCAGGGGCAAGAGACTCTCCTTCGCCAGAAGGTGAAAATCTGGTACGAACCATCTGCACAAGAGTGAACCAGAAAAATTAAGATTCCTAGAAACTTCCAATGATACTATGCACGTAAGAGAAACAAAAAAAAGTCCATTTTTCCTAAGATGTCACGATAGACTCCCAAATATTTACGGACATTTCTGCCCCGATTCGCAGGACTCTTCTCGACATTGGCTCCTATACTGATGACACTGGTTAACCTAGAGCTCTAATACCAAACTATCACGACCCGATTTCTTGGTCATTATGGCACCTACAACCCCTCAGTAGGTGAACCAATCCTCCTAGCTAGGAACGGTCAGTAATTGGCTATTATCTAACAATCTAAGTAGAAGAAACAGTTTAGTAAGAAGAAACAAGGGAACAAGATGAAGAAAATATATAATAGGAATACATACATATGTGAAAGTTAAACTAAACCCAAAACCTGGTATCATAGTATAGAGCCAGAACTACATATAAGGAGTATGAAGCATCCAAAATAAAATATACCCAAATATTTCGGACTATTAATAGAGTACATAAAGCAAAAGATAAACTAAAATCAAAGCTCTGCTCGCCAAGAGCTCAGTCCGGATAGTCAAAAATCTCCAAGCATGAGTCACAGCGATCTAGCGGCGATGGCCCACACTAAGATCTGCACCAGAAGATGCATAGTGTAGTATGAGCTGCAAATGCAAAGCATAAGGTACCCAGTAGGTATCATAGGCCGACTGGGCACATATAAGATAAAAGCATAGTAACAGACATAATAGAAACAAGTAGTCACAAAAATCTACGAAAAAGTACACAAGAACTAGCGCAGAGGGAAGACAAAAGAAATAATATACAAGGCTAGCAGGTAGTATATATACACAACGGGCACATGTGAAAGTAAGAAATGACGCACCTGGAATCCTTGCAATAACAGTATATACACAATATTTTTTAGAAATGGACGGTATACCAGTAACCTAAAGTACAAGGGAAGGAAGAGGAGAGTAAAGATAGACATTCTCGGAAATAGAAATTAATAGCCAAGCTAATCATACTAATCTCAAATCCAGAAGCTAACAACCTAGCAGTAAACAATCTCATAATTATAAATGTAGCAGGAGAATACACCATGATAATTTAACAAGAGTCTACCTAGAGTCCCCCAACTGGCCATACAATGGAGGAATTCAAATAAGTTAAAACAAACCCTCTGGCATCCCATACTACCAGAGCGTACAATCAACAAACAGCAAACAAGGGTGGTACCTCACACAGATGAATGATATAATGTCATGCTAAGTCAAGAGTGATAGTAGTACTGTATGTTACCCGCTTTTGGCATCCTATAAGGCCCAGAACACAGGATCCATAGAAGGTCACACCCATATACCCCTACTACACCGTATAACCCCCCTCTGGCACTCACAGCTCGTACCCTCTGGTTCGGATTGGCAAGGTCTATGGAGGCCCCTGACCAACATATTAGATGACCCACAAATCTTGAAAAGTCCCCAAGTAAAACCTGCTCGAAGAGTATCCAGGTCTAAATTAGTAAGTTAAGTAGTCCTAGCACACGTCCCCGTCGAGTCTAGCATCACCCCAAAAGTTGTAGTAAAACAAGTCTAGCGCTCGACCCCGTCGAGTCTAGCATAAGTGGAACTAGTGATAAAACATTCTTTAATTCTCCCTTACCCTAAGAAGACCCATTAAAATGATACCAAAACTCTCTTAAATCATTCCCACTAAAAACGGGCCTCACGGGCCATGCAAGGTTTTGAAATCCAGCAATAGTTAGCCCAAAGCCAAAACTGTAGTAAAATCATGAAGAAATTCCCTTTATAAGCATAATGAATGGTATACACAATAACAATAATGTCCCCCTACCCACAAATAATCTATCCACCCTGCAAAGGCTCCAATCGCTCTACAATACACATAACCAGCCAAAAATTACGATAACAATGTCCAGGACTCACGGACACCCCAGAATAACCCACTATCTATGGTGCAGAGTCAAAAAAATAGGGTCACATAGGACCATAAGGGTGATAATACCAACTACAAAGAATACTACATACAACAGAGGAAAGAAACGAGGCAAATCATGGAAAAGCAGTCAAGGTCTGTGGTACCAACCTAATAACCCAACCGAAGAATGCCAGTTAGTACAATTTTATCCGATATATGCTAAGTCTAGGTTGTTTAGACCATAACCTACCTGTCGTTTGATGACAAGCTGCTGGGACAATGATATCGAAGCCTGAAACACTCCGAGAAACCCCAAAGGATGATCAAACTATCAAAAACATAAATAATACATCAAGACGAGTCTAACAATACCCATATCGCTATGACACTAGGCGGGCCAAAATTTGGGTCACTGACTTTCCCGCGGGCCCTGCAACCCAAAATCAAAAATGAAAACTCACATTATGATCACCAAGACCATGTAAGTACATATCCAAAAAATCAAGGATTTTGGGAAATAAATTCGAGCGAAAAACAGCCCCTAAAGCTAAGGACCCAACAATGGAAATTTAAGGAAAGAAAACCAAAAAATGGAAAGAATCACCTACCCAAATGGAAGAATTAAGCTAACAATGTGAATAAGAATGAGCCTGCCAAGCATGCACTTCACCCGGAACAGTTCTACAATAAATATTTGAGCTTGAGAAGATGGCAATAATGGTGGTTAAACCCAATGGACAAGACGACAATGGAGGAGAGGAGAAACTTACAAAAATGCCGATAGAGCAAGAATTTATCGAGGGTACAAGGATTCTTCAAGGGTGTACTGGGTTGGAGCAATTTAAAGAGTTTTAGGGTGTTATAGAGTTGAGGGAAAATGAGAGATGAAGGCTGGAAAAATGAAATGGAAAAAGTTATATACTGACAAGGGTCCTTCATAACGATCGTGAAAGGACCCCTCGCGGTCGTGAGGACCATGGTGGCTAGACCATCGGGATCACGATGGATATCCATGCGGTCACGAAAAACAACGGGCAAGAGACTTCATTGCGATCGCGACAGACGATCACACATTTATACAATAGTAGAGTAGTATTTCTTTTTAGCTCTCTTCTCTTAATGCGTTCTAAAATATAATTTATAGGATACATATATTGTGCCTAGTGCCTACTACTTCTTATTTGTTATAATTAATTTCTCTTTAATTATAACCTTTAATCTTATATGTATCATAATTTCTTTTGAAAGATTCAAAAACCCATTTTTTGAAAAATGAAAAAAACATTTTGTAAAAACCAAACCTAACCGAAACAAATAACCAATGATGTTTGAAAAATCATAACCAAAGAATTAAACACCCCCTCCTAATACAAATGGGTGTGACAAGAGGGAAATATGAGTTAGTTTGGAGTGTGGTTGTTAAATAAGCAGTTGGACTAAATTTAGAAACTTCAAAATAGGTTAAGCAAATAAATACTTGTATTGATAAGGGTGGATCAAAATGGACTAAAAATGGGTCATGATCAAACCACCCAACTTTGATTTTTTTTAAAAACCAAATCTAACGGAAACAAATAACCAAAAAAGTTTAAAAAATCATAACCATAGAATTAAACACCCCCTCCTAATACAAATGAGTGTGACAAGAGGGAAATATGAGTTAATATGCAGTGTTGTTGTTAAATGAGCAGTTGGACTAAACATAGAAACTTCAAAATAGGTTAAGCAAATAAATACTTGTATTGAGAAGGGTGGATCAATATGGGATAAAAATGGGTCATGATCAAACCACCCAACTCTAATCAAATTTTGATTATTTTATTTAGTTTCTTATATAATTTATTTAATTACCAAATAAAACAAATAAAACTTTTATTTTCTCTTTGGTATGGCTTTTCATATAACCTATCAAAATGAAAATAATTATAATTTTTTTGGCAAGTATTTTAAAAGGTTTAGATGGGATGACCGATTGTATCAAAATTGACTTGATGGATAAGTTAAGCATGTCATATTTTCAAATTTTATTTATGGGAAATCACTACTAGAAAATTCATTGGAACATTACCGATAAGCTAATTCAACCGGATTTTAATATATCGATAGTTGTTAAAGTTCACTCATATATATAATTGTTCATAAAAATCAAATATAATAAATATGAGAAATGGGGACCAAAAACATACCTTTGGAAATAAAGTTGATAATGATCTTAACCTTGTGCTTTTGCCCAATTTAGAGATCTCTTGTGATTTTTCCTAGTTGACTGACAATACTACAAAAAAAAAAATGAATAATACATTAGAGATTAGAATTGTTACAAGCCCGAAGCATATCCTCCAGGACCTCAATAGTCCTCTTGGACTGGCCATCTATCTGAGGATGGAAAGCAGTACTAAGCTGAACCTCTGTACCCAAATCTCTATGTATAGCTCTCCAGAACTTAGATGTGAACTGAGTGCCATGGTATGAAATGATAGAAAATGGGACCCCGTGCAATCGAACAACCTCACGAATGTAAATTTGAGCTAACCTCTCTGCACCATAGGAAGTCTGAACTAGCAAGAAGTGGGCCGACTTACTCAGCCGATCCATAATCACCCAAATAGAATCAAAATCCTGAGAAGTACGAGGCAACCCAACAAAGAAGTCCATAGTAATAGCTTCCCACTTCCATTCAGGAATGGAAAGTCACTGCATCAAACCACCCGGTCTCATGTGCTCGAATTTCACTTGCTGACAGTTCAAGCACAGAGATACAAACTCCACTATATCACGCTTCATACTGCTCCACCAGTAAAGCTATCTTAAATCTATATACATCTTTGTTGTGCCAGGATGAATGGAGTATCTAGAACAATGTGCCTCATAAAGTATCAACTGAATTAAATCTCCAACCCTCGGAACACAAAGTCGACCACCAAGCCTCAGAATACCATCAGAACCCAAAGTAGCCTGGCTGGCCTCACCCCAAATTACCTGATCACCAAGGTCACACAAACTCTAATCCTTAAATTATCAGCTCTGAATCTGATCAACTAGAGTAGAATGAACCTCAACACTGATGAAAACTCGACTGGGATTAAACAAATCAAGCCTAACTAAGCGTTTAGCCAAGGATTGCAATTGAAGCTAGGCTGCCCATACTCACCACCTTCCGACTCAAGGCATCCGCTACCACGTTTGCCTTGCCCGAATGGTATAGAATGGTGAAATAATAGTGTTTTAGTAGCTCAATCCATCTCCGCTGCCTCGAGTTTAGTTCTCGCTGACTCATAATGTACTGAAGACTATGATGGTCGGTGAATATCTCACAATGAACTCCATATAAGTAGTTCCTCTAGATCTTGAGTGTGAAAACTACGCCGCCAACTCTAAGTCATGAGTGGGGTAGTTGCACTCATGAACCTTCAACTGCCTCGACATATATGTTATCACTCAACCCTGTTACATCAACACATAACCAAGACTAACCCCAAAAGAATCACAATACATGGCAAAACTTTGACCTTCAACTAGCAAAGCAAAAACTTGAGCTGAAGTCAATAAGGCCTTAAGCCTCTGAAAGCTATCCTCGCACTGATCCGACCACTCAAATGGAACATCCTTCCTAGTCAGCATAGTCAAGGGTGCTGCTATGGAAGAAAATCCCTCAATGAACCATCTGTAGTACCTGTCTAACCCAACAAAGCTACGAACCTCAGTAGGAGTAGTAGGTCTAGGCCAATCACGATTCGCCGAAACCTTACCTGCATCAACTCTAATCCTATACATAGACACCACGTGCCCTAGGAATGCAACTGACTCAAGAAAAAACTCACACTTTGAGAACTTGGCATAAAGCTGATGATCTATCAAAGTCTTAAGTACAGTACTTATGTACTGCTCATGCTCATCTCTACTCCTCGAGTATATCAGAATGTCATCAATGAAGACTATCATGAACATATCCAAGTACAGGCTAAGCACCCTGTGCATCAAGTCCATGAAAGCTGCGGGAGGATTAGTCAACCCAAAATACATCACCAGGAACTCATAATGGCCATAATGTGTCATGAATGCTATCTTAGTGATGTCCTCCGCCATAATCCTTAACTGATGGTAGCCGGACCTCAAATCAATCTTCGAAAACACGGCTTAACCCTGAATCAGATCAAATAAGTCATCAATCCTCAGCATCGGATACCTATTCTTTACTGTCACCTTATTCAGCTGCCGGTAATCAATACACATCCGCATCAACCCATCCTTCTTCTTCACGAAGAGAACTGGAGCACCCCAAGGCGACACACTCATTCTAATAAACCCCTTAGCTAACAAGTCCTTGAGCTACTCTTTAAGATCCCTCAACTTAGCAGGATCCATACAGTAAGGAGGAATAGAAGTGGGCCCAGTGATCGACTCTAACTTAATGGAAAAATCAATATCTTTCTCAGGTGGAAGGCCTGGCAGATCGGTAGGAAACACATCTAGGAAGTCTCTAACCACAAGAACAGACTAAGGAGACTAAGGGTCAGCACTAGCATCTCATACATATACTAGATAAGCTAAACACCCACGGGAAATGAAATTCCTAGCACGAATACAAGAGATGATCCCAGACGGTGCATAGCTGACAGAACCCTGCCATGCAATTGGGGATACACCAAGCACGACTATGGTAATGGTTTTGGCATAACAATCCACAACCACACGGTGAGGGAACATTCAGTCCATGCCCAGTATCACATCAAAATCTAACATATCAAGTATCATCAAAACACCCCAAGTCTCCAGATCACCAACAAATATCATGCAAGATCTTACAATCTGATCCACTACGAAAGAATTTCTTATTGGGGTCGAAATAAAAACAGGAAAAGATAATGGCTCATTGGCCAACCCCAAACAAGGCAGAAAGTAGGCAGATACATATGAACAAGTGGATCCAGGATCAAATAAAGTCATAGCAGACTGAAGGCATACAAAACTTGTACCTGTAATCACAACATCTGAGGCCTCTGCCTCTGTTCTCCCAAGGACCGCATAAAACTGATGACGACCTCCACCTACCCGACAGCTATCCCTACCATCTGATTTGCTATGTGGAGCACCACCTCTACCCTGACCACAACCTCCTCGAGCCAGTGGCTGAACTGAGCGAATAGGCTAAGCCAGCAGAGTGGCTGGCTGAACTATACCCCACTGAGGGCAATCTCTAGAAAAAATGGCCACTAACTCCACACTCATAGAAGGCTGTACCCCGCTGGGGGCAATCTCTGGCAAAATAACCGCTGACTCAACACTCGTAGCACGGCCCTAATGGCCTACCCTATCATGATGAACCCGCTGAACCTGTGTGACCACCTCAACCTGATGCCCCAAAAGTTATATGGACTGACCACTGTGACCACGCTGACTGCTCTGACCCTGCTTAAACTGAGAACCAGAAGCCCAAAGTGATGCCTGAACTGGTCGACTGGTCTGAACCTGATGTTGATATGGCTAATAACCCTGGCCCCACTGGCCTAAACCTCTACCACCATGTCTGGAACCACTGTATCCACCCTGATGTTGAGGACTTTTATCTATGGCCCCAGTGTCATGGCAACGCGAATCCTCTACAATACGGGTATAGTCTGCACCAGCCTTGAATGAGCGACCACTAGCAACCAATATCTCTACATGCTCTCTAAACTCCCTCTGCAGTCTCCAAACAAATCTACGGATCTTGTTAGACTCAGTAGGCATAATCATGGCCCCAAATGGAGCAAGTTGATGGAAATGGGTCTCAAACTCCCAGACGGTCATAGAATCCTGAGCAAGTATGGTGAACTCCTCTATCTGCCTCTCTTTGTCGCTCTAAGGTAAGAATTTTGCCATGAAGACTTCATAGAACTCGGACCAAGTCAAGGGAAGTGATGTAGAAGGTCTGCAAGCAACTTGTTCCCTCCACCATAACTTCGCTGGGCCCTCCAGCGGATATATAGTGTAGCCAACCCCGTGAGTCTCCAACAATCCAAAATGGTGCAACATCTCCACACAGGTAGTGATGAAGTCATTTGGATCCTTTCCTGATGTACTAGTGAATATCAGCAGTGCCAATCTCAAAAATCTACCCAATGCCTTTTGCTTCGTCTTTGTCATAAGCAGGTGGGGAGCAAGAGGTTGTGTAACTGAGGGGACCAGAATAACCTCGGCATGGGGAGCCGCAGTAGCAGGCTGCGCTCCTGAACTCTGAATACCCAGGGCTTCCCCAAGAGCAGAAATTTGTGCTACCTTAGAAGGTCTCTCCCCAATCATACCCAAAAGCTGAACAAGTAAACCCCGAATATCCAAAGACTGAGCTGTGGCTCTGGCACAGAAACTGGTGGTACATGGGCTGTCCCCGAGTCCACATGTTGCTGCTCAGGGATGAACTTGGGCTCATAATCATACCCGAGTTCTACCTCAACTCTAGAAGCTCTAGCAGGTCCCGCTTCTCTGGGATTTCCTCGACCCCTACCTCTACCCCGATGACCACCCCGGCCCCTAGCTAGAGTCAGAGGTGCAGGGGCAAGAGACTCTCCTTTGCCAGAAGGTGAAAATCTCGTACGAACCATCTGCAGAAGAGTGAACTAGAAAAATTAAGATTCCTAGAAACTTTCAACGATACTATGCACGTAAGAGAAACAAAAAAAAGTCCATTTTTTCCTAAGATGTCACAATAGACTCCCAAATATTTACGGACATTTCTGCCCCGATTCGCAGGACTCTACTCGACATTGGCTCCTATACTGATGACACCGGTGAACCTAGAGCTCTAATACCAAACTAGCACGACCCGATTTCTTGGTCATTATGGCACCTACAACCCCTCAGTAGGTGAACCAATCCTCCTAGCTAGGAACAGTCAGTAATGGGATACTATCTAACAATCTAAGTGGAAGAAACAATTTAGTAAGAAGAAACAAGGGAACAAGATGAAGAAAATATATAATAGGAATACATACATATGCGAAAGTTAAACTAAACCCAAAACCTGGTATCATAGTATAGAGCCAGAACTACATATAAGGAGTATGAAGCATCCAAAATAAAATATACCCAAATGTTTCGGACTAGTAATAGAGTACATAAAGCAAAAGATAAACTAAAATCAAAGCTCTGCTCGCCAAGAGCTCAGTCCAGATAGTCCAAAATCTCCAATCATGAGTCACAGCGATCTAGCGGCGATGGCCCACACTAAGATCTGCACCAGAAGATGCATAGTGTAGTATGAGCTCCAAATGCAAAGCATAAGGTACCCAGTAGGTATCATAGGCCGACTGGGCACATATAAGATAAAAGCATAGTAACAGACATAATATAAATAAGTAGTCACAGAAATCTACGAAAAAGTACACAAGAACTAGCGCAGAGGGAAGACAAAAGAAATAACATACAAGGCTAGCAGGTAGTATATATACACAACGGGCACATGTGAAAGTAAGAAATGTCGCACCTGGAATCCTTGCAATAACAGTATATACATAATATTTTTTAGAAATGGACGGTATACCAGTAACCTAAAGTACAAGGGAAGGAAGAGGAGAGTAAAGATAGACATGCTCGAAAATAGAAATCAATAGCCAAGCTAATCATACTAATCTCAAATCCAGAAGGTAACAACCTAGCAGTAAACAATCTCATAATTATAAATGTAGCAGGAGAATACACCATGATAATTTAACAAGAGTCTACCTAGAGTCCCCCAGCTGGCCATACAATGGAGGAATTCAAATAAGTTAAAACAAACCCTCTGGCATCCCATACTACCAGAGCGTACAATCAACAAACAGCAAACAAGGGTGGTACCTCACACAGATGAATGATATAATGTCATGCTAAGTCAAGAGTGATAGTAGTACTGTATGTTACCCGCTTTTGGCATCCTATAAGGCCCAGAACACAGGATCCATAGAAGGTCACACCCGTATACCCCTACTACACCGTATAACCCCCCTCTGGAACTCACAGCTCATACCCTCTGGTTCGGATCGACAAGGTCTATGGAGGCCCCTGACCAACATACTAGATGACCCACAAATCTTGAAAAGTCAGCAAGTAAAACCTGCACGAAGAGTATCCAGGTCTAAATTAGTAAGTCAAGTAGTCCTAGCACACGTCCCCGTCTAGTCTAGCATCACCCCAAAAGTTGTAGTAAAACAAGTCTAGCGCTCGACTCCGTCGAGTCTAGCATAAGTAGAACTAGTGATAAAAAATTCTTTAATTCTCCCTTACCCTAAGAAGACCCATTAAAATGATACCAAAACTCTCTTAAATCATTCCCACTAAAAATGGGCCTCACGGGCCATGCAAGGTTTTGAAATCCAGCAATAGTTAGCCCAAAGCCAAAACTGTAGTAAAATCATGAAGAAATTCCCTTTATAAGCATGATGAATGGTATACACAATCACAATAATGTCCCCCTGCCCACAAATAATCTATCCACCCTGCAAAGGCTCCAATCGCTCTACAACACACATAACCAGCCAAAAATCACGATAACAATGTCCAGGACTCACGGACACCCCAGAATAACCCACTATCTATGGTCCAGAGTCAAAAAAATAGGGTCACATTGGACCATAAGGGTGATAATACCAACTACAAAGAATACTACATACAACAGAGGAAAGAAACGAGGCAAATCATGGAAAAGCAGTCAAGGTCTGTGGTACCAACCTAATAACCCAACCGAAGAATGCCAGTTAGTACAATTTTATCCGATATATGCTAAGTCTAGGTTGTTTAGACCATAACCTACCTGTCGTTTGATGACAAGCTGCTGGGACAATGATATCCAAGCCTGAAACACTCCGAGAAACCCCAAAGGATGATCAAACTATCAAAAACATAAATAATACATCAAGACGAGTCTAACAATACCCATATCGCTATGACACTAGGCGGGCCAAAATTTGGGTCACTGACTTTCTCGCGGGCCCTGCAACCCAAAACAACGGGCAAGAGACTTCATCGCGATCGCGACAGGCGATCACACATTTATACAATAGTAGAGTAGTATTTCTTTTTAGCTCTCTTCTCTTAATGCGTTCTAAAATATAATTTATAGGATACATATATTGTGCCTAGTGCCTACTACTTCTTATTTGTTATAATTAATTTCTCTTTAATTATAACCTTTAATCTTATATGTATCATAATTTCTTTTGAAAGATTCAAAAACCCATTTTTTGAAAAATGAAAAAAACATTTTGTAAAAACCAAACCTAACCGAAACAAATAACCAATGATGTTTGAAAAATCATAACCAAAGAATTAAACACCCCCTCCTGATACAAATGGGTGTGACAAGAGGGAAATATGAGTTAGTTTGGAGTGTGGTTGTTAAATAAGCAGTTGGACAAAATTTAGGAACTTCAAAATAGGTTAAGCAAATAAATACTTGTATTGATAAGGGTGGATCAAAATGGACTAAAAATGGGTCATGATCAAACCACCCAACTTTGATTTTTTTTAAAAACCAAATCAAACGGAAACAAATAACCAAAAAAGTTTAAAAAATCATAACCATAGAATTAAACACCCCCTCCTAATACAAATGAGTGTGACAAGAGGGAAATATGAGTTAATATGCAGTGTTGTTGTTAAATGAGCAGTTGGACTAAACATAGACACTTCAAAATAGGTTAAGCAAATAAATACTTGTATTGAGAAGGGTGGATCAAGATAGGATAAAAATGGGTCATGATCAAACCACCCAACTCTAATCAAATTTTGATTATTTTATTTAGTTTCTTATATAATTTATTTAATTACCAAATAAAACAAATAAAACTTTTATTTTCTCTTTGGTATGGCTTTTCATATAACCTATCAAAATGAAAATAATTATAATTTTTTTGGCAAGTATTTTAAAAGGTTTAGATGGGATGACCGATTGTATCAAAATTGACTTGATGGACAAGTTAAGGATGTCATATTTTCAAATTTTATTTATGGGAAATCACTACTAGAAAATTCATTGGAACATTACCGATAAGCTAATTCAACCGGATTTTAATATATCGATAGTTGTTAAAGTTCACTCATATATATAATTATTCATAAAAATCAAATATAATAAATATGAGAAATGGGGACCAAAAACATACCTTTGGAAATAAAGTTGATAATGATCTTAACCTTATGCTTTTGCCCAATTTAGAGATCTCTTGTGATTTTTCCTAGTTGACTGACAATACTACAAAAAAAAAATGAATAATACATTAGAGATTAGAGTTGTTACAAGAAAAAACTAGTATTATAGTTAAATGCATTGCACCTTAAAATATTAAATTATTATATTTTAGAATGCAATTAAATTCAGATAACTAAATTATATTTTTAATCCTAAGCAAACAATATGTAGAAGTAATAAAATCCCTTTGTTATGAGTTTTCAAACAAGTAAATATAAAATCATGAACTAACACACTTGCATCTTCTCTAGCCTCCCCCGACCGCATACGTAAAGAGAAAGAGATTCACACCTTGTTCCAAAAAGAACATCTATTTTGAACTAAAATGGAATTAACCACAGTAAATCGAAAAGCTTAAAAATTTGCAAGAGAATGATGGCCAATTGTAAGGCAATTTAGGACAAGAACACATGGGGTGTAGGTTTCAGGATATAAGTGTCGAGTTTAAACAAAGAAAATATAATGAGTTTAGTAATAAAAATCTTAAGTTAAACCAATCAAGTTAAAATGATGGCTTAGCCTTTATTTTTTAGCGTGCCTTAGGGAGCTTCTCAAGAGCCTCACCCAAAGTTAAGATCTCACATTAAGATCATGGATTCTTCTTCACTCCTCAACAAACCTTAGAAGTATTTCTCAAATACCTCATTCAGGGGCGAAGCCATTATGGTTACAGGTTTGGCAAAACTTGTATTAAACAAATTATTTGATATGTATAAATAATTTATTCAATATCCATAAAAGCAAAAATAATTGTAATTCAAAATTTATAAATTAAAATTCTTTACCCCGCTTCTGACCGCCCTGAGATGAGTCCTAAGAAAGTCATTTAAAAAATTACATATCAAAACCAAACAGAAGGAACGATATTATGCGATATAGATACTAGAATAACATTATGTTCACATATATTCTTATATGCATATGGCTTTTAGTGAACCGTTGAATGCACCAATAAAGAAAAAGAAAATTACATGAGGGAAATTAAACTAAAGAACTTAAAAACATCAAGAAAAGAAATAACTTACTTGGAGTACGAATTCAAGTGTTGGATCCAAAATCTTTTTAAAACAAAACTCCACAACACAGAAGATGCTATAGCCCAAAAATATTAGATGAAGATGGAACAAGTGTATGCCAATACCAAGCTCCTATTTATTCTAATACAAGTGAAAGTAAAATAAGGCATGCTATTTATTTTTATTCAAATTGTGTCCCTTTACATCAACAAGGTCCCATATCAAATAAGGTAAGTCAATTACAATATTACCATAATAAATGTGATGGTAAAATAAGATATGCAGTAGATTTCTGTTCAAATTAGATTTATTTATTAAACAAGATAAGTCAATTATAAAAATTACTAGAATGAAAGTGAAGGTAAAATAAAATATGCAATTGATTTCTATTCAAATTGAATTTCTTTATCAAACAAGGTAAGTAAATTAGAAAGTTACCACAATAAAAGTGAAGGTAAATAAGATATGCAATTGATTTTTATTTAATTTGGATTTCTTTACATAAACAAACTACCATATCAAACAAGGTAACTCAACTACAAAGTTACGCATAATAAAACTAAAGGTAAAATAAAAGATATGCAATTGATTTTTATTCAAATTATGTTTCTTTACATGAATGAGTGTCACGAACAAAAACTCACGGGTTATAATAGCACCTACCCCACCCGAACCATGGTAGATAAGCCAGACTAAGAAAATAAGATAAATGTAATAATGATAACTAATTAAAGAAAAATGACATGATGGATACATGTGATATCTTAAACCACTCATACTAAAACCATACAAGGTACAATCCATCCCAAGACTCAGAAATGAGAAGTACAAGAGTGACTCTAAGTAAAATGTTCCAAACCCATTATAAAACTATCTAAGATGTAAGAAATGACAGGTAAATGATAGAAGAAGATAGAAAAATCTCTAATAGAAGGAGCTCATCGAAGCTTCAAAATCCACTGAACTTTGCATTAATCAAGGCCCTCATTGTCCACTCATACTAGGATCTACATCAGAAAGATGCAGAAAAGTAGGGATGAGTATAGTTCACTTGTCCTCAGTAGGCATCATAGGCTAACTGAGCTACACAGTTACCATATTAAATAAACAATACTGAAGTAACCATGCATGCAGAAAAGTCCCATAAGTTCAATATCAATGATAATAGATATAGCTCAATCATAACAATTATCCATATACTAATGTAATGTAATGATTGAGATAAAAAGCTATGGCATATGCCTTTTGATATAAACTTAAGGTTTTCCTTTACGAATAGCCTTCGAATGCTTCCACTCCATCAAGAACAAGTTTTACACATAAGCATAGGTCTAATGATACTCATATTGCTAATGTTCTAATTAGGGTCCAAAAAGTAAAACCAAAAGTCAGCCCTGATCTAACCAGGGAAAAACTAGATTTTATAAAGCTTAAGGAGTTCAAATATAAAATTTTATTGAAAATAGAGTTAAAATTGTGTTTGAAATCATCAAAACTTCATTCTTTAACATTACCGAGAAAACCCCAAAATTTAATGTTGAAAAACCAATATTTGAATGTTAAATCATGAAATAATTATTGAAAATATTTAAAATTAGTATATGAAGATTACCCAATAAAGAAATCCTAAAAATATCCTTTGAAATAGCCCAAAATTGAGTTCTAGAGCTCCCAAAACATGGTGGGGAAGAAAATGGATTGAAAAGGAAAATGCCACTGGTTTGAACCGAGCAATCCCGCACTGGTATAGGAATAATCACAGGTGTGGAGTTACCAGTGTGTTCAATTCTCTGCTTCAGCAAAAACCATTTAGGTGGTTGTAACACCCCAAAAATTCTAAGCCTAGAACAAGCTCAGAGAAATTAGAAAATTAATCAGACCAAGTACAAGTCAGATCTACGAGCTATATCCACGAGCCGTGGAACAATCCACTAGTCGTGGACTGGGCTCGTGGAACTTAGAACAGAGTCAAGCCATGTGAAATCAAGTCCATGAGGTGGAACTATGGACCGTAGAATAGTTCACGAATCGTGGACTCCACTCATGAGACCCAATATTTCCTCTGAAACCTGTAATGACCCTACCGGTTATTCCCACGTATACATTTTCCTTGAACCGTTAGAGCATGTTTGTAGCGGCCCCAAGTCACTTAAGGCTCGTCAAGACCGGTATTTCGGTGTTGGGTCCATTTGGTTGGTCGCATTATAAGTTTTGAAGCCAAGAAAGTCGGCAAAAGTAATCGTAAGATCTTTAACAAATTTTATGAACTTTGGGTAAAATATCTCGGAGCTTTTCTCCCAATATATAAAGAGTTAGAAGTCCCCCGAAATACCAAATCGAAGGTCTATGAGTCTAGTTTCCAACGCACAACACCTCACGTCGAACTGATCTCGGAGTAAAAAGTTATGACTATTTTACCGCGGACTGTCTGGCAGAAAATGGGTTGCGAACCGGGTCGCGAACCGGGTCGGGTTAAACTCGATTTAAGCTTCAACTTCACGTTTTAAGACGCCATTTCAGTTTCGAAACAGTGATAAAACATAAGGGAGGATCCCGAGAGAATTCTTGAGTATCGAAATCGTGCGTATTTGAAAATATTTTATTTAAAAGTCGAAGGTGGTAGGAAGTTATATTATATTATTATTACCTTTTCAAAATATTTTAAAGGTTTATGGAAAATATTTTTGATACGTTATAATTGTATATGTATTTATTTTATAAGGTTTTTATACATTGTAATATTTTAACAGAGATAGTAAATTTAGTTATGTTAAAGATTATTATTATAATATAGTAGATTTTATTCGAAATAATTTTCTAATAATTGTGGTATATTTAAAAAGCTATATTTATTTTACCACGAATTTATGCAATACCCGAGTATATACCTAACGGGGAGAATTTGTTGCCACCTCCACTTCCACGTGGAAGTGGAGGCCTTGTACAACAAGTTAGGCAGCATGTAGTGGCAACATAGGAATCCTCCTATAATATTCACATTTGTGACATATCAACCTAACTTTTGCACTTAATATTCCCTCATATTTGAATTGTTCACATACAAGCATGCTTAGGCGGACAGGGATTTTTGGTGGAGAAAGCATTTTATTCTTGGTTGTTCTTATATTTGATCACGAAAAATAGAAAATCAATTATCTACGTCAAGTTATTCAAGTCCGAGTTCGAGTGTGATTTCATTTCGGAGCTTTTCGGAGAGGTTCAAGCTTGTCATCGGACGACAGGTAGGTTACGATTTATTTTCCCTAGACTCCGCATATATAGAATAAAATTGTATTAATGGGCATCCTTGGGTTGATTTATTAGGTTGGTACCACATACCTCGACCGCTTTATTCATGTCCGCGTTCTTTTGTTTCTCCGTTGCTTGTAGTATTTGCCGATATATTTTATTTACCCTTGTGGTCCTGTGAGGCCTTGCTGATTATGGAATATAGAAGGTGGGATTTTGGGAATGTCCGCGAGTCCCGGGCATAGAATTATCCTTCTAGGCTGGTTATGCTTGCTGAGTAGCTGTGGGCCTGTGCAGGGTCGATAGGTTGATTCTGAGCTGCTGGGCAGCTATTGTGTTTGATCATACCATTTTCATGCATATAAAGAGGTTTATACATGTTTTACTACGGTTTGGGCTTCGGGCCTACTGACACCATTTTCTAAACCTTGCATGGCCCGGGGGGGCCATTTTTTATGGAAATAATTTGGAAATGGTTTGATTTAACTTGTGAATATTTCTGGATAAAGGAAAGTAAAATTATGTTTAAAATCATCAGTTTTACGATTATCGCTAGACTCGGCAGGGCCGGGGTGCTAGTTGAGTTTTCTTGTTACTTGAGATGATTTTTAGTCTCGGTCGGACCGAGCACCTGAGATGACTTTTTACTGTTTAGACCCGGCTA